>JAFMOD010000478.1:333054-424438 GCA_019802435.1 Corydoras maculifer | reverse complement strand
AGGGCGCCAATCCATCGCTGGGCACACACTCACTCACACAGACACACTCTAAATGGGGCAATTTGGAGAATTCAATTAACTTGATCCATGTTTTTGGACTGTGGGAGGAAACCGGAGAACCCGGAGGAAACCCACGCAGACACGGGGAGAACATGGAAACTCCACCCAGATGGGGATTCGAACCGGGAATCCCTAGCGCTGAGAGGCGAACGTGCTAACCACTAAGCCACCGTGCCGCCGCTGCCACTAAATGTTGCTTACTTATGCTGCTTAAAAAGCTTGTCAGATTACCCCAGACATATAGTTTTGCGTATATATTTAGGTATATATTGGGTGTTTTAATTAATATGTTAATCTTGATTGTTTCAATAACTGGTCGTGACACATTCAGGTTTACCATAGAAGAATTTTATAATTAGAAAGTGTTCACATACTTGTGGCTATATAGTGTATTTAAAAAGGGTTTAGGGCCACTTTAAGTGTGCAGGTAAATTTATTGTCTAGGGAGAAAATGAAATTATCTTGAATGGACACTCATGCCACAGAGCACAAATGCAATTTCATTATGACCTGAAATAAAGCTTTTTAATATTAAGACTTATTTCATCTTTCCTCTGACCTCCAAAAGCTAAGGTTGATAGTAAATCAGCTATATGCCAAGGTTGGGAGATTAGATCTTCAATATATACACCTTCAGCTAAATTACACAATCAGATGATTACTGTCACTAGAATTGAGCCAGTTTAGTTGCTATTGCTTCCACCTAGGTTTGCTGAGTGCATTATATCTTAAGAGACATATAAGAACTGAATAGAATCTTGTTGATAAAAAAAACAAAAAACACTAACAACTATAGTTTCGTAACCTGTAAACAACTCCAAACTGCAAGTTTAATTAGATTTCTTAGTCAATTTGCAGCAAAGGATATACTCTCAAAGAAGGTAATAACAGTGCTTCTCTGTTATTGATGGGCTTTTGTCTGTAAAACCAACTTCTGGTTTAAGCTACAAAAATGGTAGATAGTTGATCACAATCAATCATTGCGTGAAGGTTGCTTTTTCCCCTGCAAATAACAGATTGTCTCTATAAAAAAAATTCAAAACTAAACTAATCTATATTAATTTAATTCTATTTCAACAGGTTATAATGACAAAAAAAATAAAATAATTGTATGTACATTTCAACCTTTATAACCCTATTTTATGTAAGAAATACATTTTGAAGCATCTAAGCAAAATTTAAATATCCTTGCTGGCACATGATCACAATTTGCTATTTTAAACATTCACCACATAAGAAAAGAATATAAAGACAAAAAATAATAAGTTCCTAAAATTAGGTGTCCCTAATTTTGGGACCGTTGGGGCTGGGTTTGGTTGCATTACATTAGTAAAAAGTAACATTTTGGCTTGGGTCTTAGGAGAATATTTATTCATTAACATACAAGTCCAAACAGTATGGAGGAAAACATATTTTAAATCATACTGCAGATATTATAAAACTAAAAGACATGTCATGTTTTGTCTGATCAACTTCATTTTACTTGTCAATAAATAATTTTTTTT
The DNA here is from genome assembly GCA_019802435.1 of Corydoras maculifer. Lineage (NCBI taxonomy): Eukaryota > Metazoa > Chordata > Actinopteri > Siluriformes > Callichthyidae > Corydoras > Corydoras maculifer. Next base: position 422,873 of record JAFMOD010000478.1, on the reverse strand, counting down.
TTTTGTCCTTTATTAACCAAAATGTGGAAATTTGCAAATATCCATCCCTGCATTCCAGGACTTCAACACATTTCAAAGTTGGGACAGGCTAGTAATGAATTTATACAGTTAAATAATGATGTAATTTTAAAAAGGTGACATTAACAGGTCATTGTAATAAGTATTTTGTACAAAAGAAGCATACAGGTCTTTCATGAGCACAGCTGATCAGAGATATTACAGTTTGTCAACAAATGCAAGAGAAAATTATTAAAACTATGTTCCCCAAAGTATTGAAAGGGATTTTCATATTTAGTGCAAACATAGACTGAACGCCCACAATCTTCAGTACCTCAGGCTGTACTGCATCATGAACCGTCATTTAACAATAGCTGATATAGCCGAATGAGCAAGAAATTATGTTCTCAAACCTTTGTCAAGCACTACAATGTGGTGTTATATTCATAAATGCAAATAAAAACTTACTAAGCAAAAACAAGAAGGGACATTGGCTCTTTTGGGCTCTGGGGCACTTAGGAGGATCATCACACAGTAGGGAAATCTTTCTTATAGTCAGATGATTTAGTATTTCAATTCTTTTGATATGTTTTTGATTATGACTGATATCAATAACAAGTGCAACGAATGTCAATCATGTTATGGGGCTGTGTCATTACCCTTGGCAAAGGTAATTTACACCTCTGTAATGGCAGCATTGATGCAGTGATATACAATGAGATAAAAGAGCAGCATATGCTGCTTTCAAGACTTCATCATATCTAGGGACATCCATGCATGCAAATCACATGCTGCAGACATTATGAAGGCATGGTTTTAGTATATACTTACTGATTTTAGTATATAATAATGGACTGGCCTGCCTTCAGTCCTGACCTTTTTTCAAATAAAAAATGCATCAAGGATTTTGAAACAAAAAAAATCCAAGGATCCAATACTATTGCACATCTAGACATGATCGTAGAAATAAAGGCACAAAATAACATCTAAAACACTTCAATCACTTTTGTGTTTTTATGTGCATTGGTACCCAAAAGAGGCAGCACAGTGGCTTAGTGGTTAGCACGTTCACCTCTAAGCGCTGATTCCAGGTTCACATTCCGATCTGGGTGGAGTTTTCTCCCTGTGTCCATGGGGTTTTCCTTCGGGTTCTCCGGTTTCCTCCCACAGTCCAAAAAACATGGATTCAAGGTAAATTGAATGCTCTAAATTGCCCCATATAGTGTGTTTGTGTGAGTGAGTGTGCCCAGAGATGGATTGGCGGCTTGTCTTGGGTGTATCTGCCCAGCGATCAAAACACCCCCATGTGACCCTAGTAGAAGATTAAGCAGAAGATAATGAATGAATGGTACCCAAATGAGAAATTGTCACGAGAAACGGAAATAGTATGTGCATAATTTTGATAAAGCTGCTTTTAGGACTTCTTGAACAACATCCACATGATGGAGCAGTTCTTGCCAGCAGGGACTATTGTTATCATATTTCTTGACTTTACTCTTAATATGACCATGTGACACTTTTACTATACAAACCTAAAAATAAACAAATCTGAAAAAAGAATGAAAAGGTGGAATGTAAAACGTTATTAAGACTTGGTCTTGTTAATATCACCACCAAACAAGATGACAAATACCATTCATAATGGCTAAAAACTAATGAAGCAATTGATGATGGCAAGAGCTATGGAGGCTAAAAGTTGCCTGCTTGTTCAGCTCTTTCTAGGAATTCAGTTTTGATTATCATACTTTTTATTTTGTTCATCATCTGACTGCTGTAAAATTTCTCACATTATCAACATTTTGCCAGAGATCTCTTCAGTATATGTCTCTCCTTATCATAAATCTGTTCACAGCTGACACTGACAACCAGCACTATTTACTCCTTAATTTCAATGTAAGCCAGTAAGGCACATGTGTTAAGTATTGTGATACAAATCTGCATCCCAGGTCAAAACACAATCAGTCGAGTCTGTCCTCACATCCCTGCACAAACAATATACCGTTGAAATGTGTATTTTCATTTCATAATTAATTATGAAATAATTAAATTGTATTTTCATTTCATAACTGCTTAATCCTCTACTATGGTCAGAGGGAGTGGGGGATTTGGGGCACTTGGCAGATACACCCAGACAGGGCGCCAATCTATGGATAAGCACACACTCACAAAGACACTCTATATGGAGCAATATAGTGCAGACAATTTACCTTGAATCCATGGTTTTGGTGAAAACCAGAGAACCTGGAAAAAATGTGCTAACCACTACACCACTATGCCGTCCGATACCTTTTCATTACGCCTATATATGTTTCTTTGACATCTACTAAAAACATTGTTTAATTTTGGTCTTTCAGTTATAACTGTTTCTGCTTTACTGATAATGTTACGGTCAGTTGACCGGGCGAGGCAGATTCGCTACTCGGAGAGACAGGACTGGAACAGAGATCAGTAACAAACCGGGTTTATTTCCACAACACAGGGGTAGACAGTACTTTAGGGAGCACAGACACAACGGAGGCAACATGAGGCAGTGAATGATGACGTGGAGACGCGGCATATGACTCAGCCTGACGTTAGACGGTGTCGTGTTTCAATCCGGAGTGAACAGAAGTGAAGCGAACTTGCGTAGGGGAGAAGGCAGGCGATGAACTGCACACACAAACAGAGACACAACGAGACAGGGTGCAAACAGGATGAGGCAACAAGGCGCATTCGAAGCAGTGACGGGAGCTGGTAGAGTCAGGGCTTAGCACAGGCGTGGCACAAGACTAACTGGCGGTGAGAGAAGTGCAGGGCGTGCAGGGCTTAAATAACGAAAACGTGATCAATCCCAGGTGCGCATAATTACAGGGGCATAACAGATAAGTCCATCTACCAAATTTACCATTTTCTTTTTGAAAAATTGTTTTTATTAAGAGTACTTGTTAAGTTACACAATTCATCCGAAAGGCAATTAAGTTAAGGTGATTGCTCTGTGCAAGTCATTTCATACTTGACCCCTAATTTGAATTTCTCTTTACTTATCACAACCAGATCTACTACTACTCATACTACTAATAATAATTGATGTCTAAAAACTTTTGGACATTAATTAGTCCACACATCCATCCATCCATCTATTGTCTTCCACTTTATCCTTCATTAGGGTCATGGGGGGATTCATGGGGGGAGAATGTTTCGGGTGCTGGGCAGATACACCTAGGACAGGGCGCCAATCTATCACTGAGCACACATTCACTCACTCACTCACTCACACAGACACACTCTATATGGGGCAATTTGGAGAATTCAATTGACCTTGATCCATGTTTTTGGACTGTGGAAGGAAACCGGAGAACCCAGAGAAAACACATGCGGACACGGGGAGAACATGGAAACTCCACCCAGATTGGGATTCGACCTGGGACTCCCTAGTGCTGAGAGGCGAATGTACTAACCACTAAGCTACCGTGTCGCCCACATTAGTTATTAAGACAAAAACAAATTTCAAACTGTTGAAAAAAAGAAATATAAAATGCATCAGGGAAAGTGCATCCTTTATATCATGCATAATGTCAAATGTTACACATTTGAATGCACAAGTGACTAAATGAATTATAAAAAACAAAAGGCAAAAGCGGGAGTGCTTACTAAGCCGGTAAACGAACAGCTGTGTTGACCATGCTGAGATGCTAGGGGGAGCCTCTAGAGATTATAATAACATTACAATGTCTCACTGCTGGCACTCAGAAGCTCTGGGCATATATACACTCAGCACTGGAACAATAATAGACTACAGGCCCATGCACAGCTGAAGGAATTCAGTTCTCAAGCATTTAAACATCACAGCAAATTGCAGTGCTATGTTGCTATATTTGTGGCTAAAAAAACATTTATGGTGGTCCTGACCAATAGGGAACAAATTAAAGGGGACACACAAAACCATGTTTGACTAAAATGAGCTATTGTGGAAGTTGTAGTATTGTACAAAGTGCATAGGGTACTGATAAAATGAATGATGAGTGTAGAAATAAGGTTATCTGATAAAATGGCCAACAAGTATGTATCTTCTTGTGTGGTGGTATTCGGTGTTGCTGACTACAGGAAATAAATTCACTCATAACATCTGAAGTAAGAAAACATGATTCTATAACATTGAAGTTATTTCATTATGATTACATTGATTAGATTTAATCCATGCCCTCCCTCTTTGGTACCATAATAAAATTGTAACTGATGTAGGCAAACAGTGTGATACATTAATACTTAGACAACATTACTGTCCAAAACCCAACACACAGATTGCTACAGATTTGATTTCTATAGCCTCATCCTGCCAGCCAATTCATATTCAGTGCAGAAGCGTACAAACTGTATTTGCTATTTATGGTTCACGATGGGTGCATCAATATCCACTTGACACATTTCTGACACACAGCCAGCTGCAAAATGAGACATAGCACATAATTCTATCTAGCCTCCCTTCTGCTGACTTACATTTGCTCTGTGACCGTTTTATATATTCTTGAAGCTGGCATTTGATCATGAGGCATCAGCAGTTTTTTGAAAATGGCAGACTGTTTTAAAAATGTATAGAAGTAGGTGAAAATTACATAAAACCCACCATTAGGACAATGTGCCTGGTTAATATGTGAGTTGGAATATGCACTTCTAAGAGCAGTGATGAATATTTACCAATGATTAGCTATACAGGCATCACAATATTTGTTTTAGGTCTATATAAAATATTTATTACAAATGGAGTTTAAATAAAGTATTCACTTACAAACATATCAATTAATCATTACATTGGAACTGTTACAAATATCTGTATATCTGTGTAACAGCTCCTATTCAGTGTTAAATTTAAAGGTTAATTTTATTAAAAGGTAGATCAGGTTCTTATAATAAATGCATAAACTAGAACTGACACATTGCTGGTGTGTACCTTAATTCCTTTTATATATTTAAATTAGGAGAAAAGAGCTAAATTTAAACAGTACTGTGTATTATAGCACAAAAGCAGTACTATAATATAAGTTATTTGCTGTTAGGAGTCTGGCTCAGAGAGAACAGAGGAGACGTTGATGCAGAAACAACTGGGGTTTACTAACCAATCAACAGCGGCGACTGAGTGGCACGTGACGGAGTAGGTGATCGGCAGCGGGATCACTGGGGCCGCTTGATTACCAGGACTGGCAGCAAACCTGGTATCAAGCAGAAAAGAACACAAACCAACACCAACACAGAATATAACAGCGGGAGATAGATTAAACAAAGAGAATGGAAACTAGCATGAAAGGAGAAGCTAAATAGAACAGGACAAAGATAGAGGAGGTGAAGTGCTGGACGAGGTGGCAACCAGGGAGAACCTAGGGTGAACGACGGGGAAGGAAATACACCTACGGGGGAACTGGAACCGGAAGACAGAGGAGTGGTTAGTAAAAGATGGATTAAATGTGTTATATTCACTGACAGGGAAAGTGATCAGTAAACAAAAGTGAGAATGTGTTACAGAGGCTAAACACAAATGACGGACACAGACTTTCCTCTCAAACGGCACACGCACACAGGAATCCTAAACTAAGGGATGGAGGGAAAGGACGGGGATGAGGGAAGGGAGAGAGGGAGGAAGAAATGTAGGTAGAAGCGGAGAACAGAGGAAGAAACACACTACTACTAAACACACTCGAAATCGCACTCACCCAACAGAGACCAAACACGGAAGAAGACACGGAGATAGAAATCAGGGAATATCACTCGGATAGCGCTCGGTATGACGTGGGACGATCAATACTTCGCACCCGACCAGCGAAACAGGAAGCCTTATATAGGAAAGAAAGAAACTGGAAACAATGAACCTTACCTGGTGCACGGAGAGCGCGTGCTGCTTAGAAGGCGGGGCTAGGGGAACGCAACTCTGCCATCTCTGACATAGCCCCCTCTCTGAAGAGGTCGTCATGGGGGAGCCAACGGGGACCACAGGAGACGGCCCTTAGTGAAAACGGCTCGAGGAGGACAGGACAGGGAGCTACGGGTGACTCTACTGGGACGGGGGGACTATTCGGGAGGAGGCGGTGTTTCTGGGTAGGGCTCGGAGCGGGGACGACCCCTAGGTCTACCCGACAGAGAACGGGGACGACCCCTAGGCCTACCGGACAGGGAATGGGAAGGTCTACCTCTCTGGGAAGAGGAGTGGGGTGATCTGCCTCGGGGTCGGGGAGCAGGGCATTGGGGGTGCGTCAGGTGGAACTGGTCGAGGAGAGTCTTGTCCAGTATGTCAGTCCGCTTTGTCCAAGATCTTTCCCCAGGGCCTTAACCCTCCCAATGTACAAGATATTCTAGTCCGGAGTCAGTCCTGCGTGAGTCCAGTATCCTGTCAATGGTGTAAAGGGGACGGTCATGGGGAAGTTCTTGGGTAAGTTGCTGGGGGGGTTGGGAGTGAAAATGGCCGGGGGTGAAGGGTTTGAGGAGGGAGACATGGAATGAAGGGGAGATTCTAAGTCAGGGTGGAAGCTCTAGGGTAAAAGTCACGTCATTTATCTTTTTGATGATGGTGTAGGGACCAATAAATCTAGCATTGAGTTTTTTGCTACCCGGGATGCGTAAGTCTTTAGTGGTATGCTGGTGTACTGTTTTCCATACGTCCTCGCGCTTCTGGAACCATTCATCTACCGCTGGGGCGTTGGAAGGAGTGGGATCCCAGGGGGAAAAAGGGGGTTGGAAGCCAAGGACGCATTGGAAGGGAGTGAGGGCCGTGCGGGAACTTCTGAGAGAATTCTGGGCGATTTCAGCCCATGGGAGGAACGTGGCTCAGTCGTGTTGATGCTTCTGGCAGTAAGTACGCAGGAATTTGCTAAGCTCTTGGTTAGCCCGTTCGCACTGCCTGTTACTCTCTGGGTGGTAACCCGAAGTGAGGCTGATCGAGGCCCCCAGCTTCTTGAGGAATGCCTCCCAGACTGCCGAGGTGAATTGGGGACCTCTATCCGAGACGATGTCTTCTGGGAGGCCGAAGTGTCAAAAAACCTTGTTGAATAGGGTCTCCGCCGTCTGGAATGCTGAGGGCAGTGCGGGCAGGGCGACAAATTTCACCCCCTTGGAGAAGCGGTCCACCACCAACAGGATGGTGGTGTTACCTTCGGAGATGGGGACGTCGGTGACAAAATCGACTGTGGCTCCAGGGGCGGTGAGGGACCGGAAAAGGCTTGAGTTTCCCTGCAGACAGTTGACGGGGGGACTTGGAGGCCGCACAGGTGGCGCACGAGGCGATGACCCTGTTGATATCGGCATGGTGGGCCACCAGTACATCTGCCGATTCTTGTCCATCGTGCGTACCACCCCTGGATGACCCGAGCTGGTGTTTGTGTGAACCCAGGAGATGAGTTGCTGTCGGAACTGTAGTGTAACGTAGATCTTGTTGGGGGGATCTTAAACCTATTGGGTGGGGGTTCCCTCTGGTTCACCTCTTGGATCTCACCGTCTAGCTCCCAGGAAATGGTTTGTGCAAATACACTAGGCGGCAGAATGGATTTGACAGGGGGTTCTGCCCTGTCCAGGTCCTCGAATTTACAGGAAAGGATGTCCGCCTTGGCGTTCTCCTTGCTGGGCCGGTAAGTAACGGTGAAATCAAACCGGTTAAAGAATAGGGACCGCAGGGCTTGTCGGGCGTTGAGGCGACGTGCGGACTTCAGGAACTCCAGATTGCGGTGGTCCGTGATGACCTGAACAGGGAACTTAGCACCCATCAGCCAGTGTCGCCACTCTTCGAAGGAGAGTCTTATGGCGAGGAGTTCCCGGTCTCCCATGTGGTAGTTTTGCTCGGCTTGTGTGAGTTTGCGTGAAAAGTACGCAATGGGGTGTAGTCTCGGAGGTTCACCTTGTCGTTGGAAGAGGATGCCGCCGACACCCAGGGAGGAAGCGTCGACCTCGATGACAAACGGAGACTCAGGTTTACCCTTAAGTAGACTGGTGAGGGGCAGTACGGTCTGATTGAATGATCTTATGAATCGGTGGAAGAAATTGGCAAATCCAAGGAAACTTTGGAGTTCTTTCACGGTGCTGGGTGTCTTCCACTCAAGTATAGCTTTGACTTTGCTGGGGTCCATTTGGATGCCATGATCATTGATGACATATCCCGGGAACGCGATCTCTTTTAGGTTGAACTCGCACTTCTCTGCCTTGACATACAACTGCTCCAGTAGCCGTTCGAGAATCCTTCTGGTGTTGTCGACATGGGATTTGGGATCGGGCGAGTAAATGAGGATGTCATCCAAGTAGACGACAGCACATCTCCCCAGGAACTCCCTCAGTCATTCACCAGGCATTGGAAGACAGACGGGGCATTGGTCAGCCCGAACGGCATGACCAGGTGCTCATAATGTCCTGCAGTGGTGCTGAAGGCAGTCTTCCACTCGTCCCCCTCCTTGATCCTCACCAGGTTGTAAGCGGAGGTCAAGTTTGGTGAAGATCTTGGCGTTCCGCAGCTGCTCCAGTGCCGATGGGACAAGTGGGGGAGGGTAGGTATACCTCTTAGAGATCTTATTGAGCTCCCGGTAATTGATACAAGGGCGGAAAGTGCTGTCTTTCTTGGGCGCGAAGAAAAAGCTGGAGCTGTCCGGGGACTTGGAAGGCTGGATGAATCCCTGCGCAAGTGCTTTAGCGATGTACTGCTCCATTACGGCCGTTTCCTTGACAGAGAGCGGGTAAGGCATAGAGTGCAGGAATTTGGCACCAGGCAGGAGCTCAATGGTGCAGTCATACTCACGGTGTGGGGGCAGACGACAGGCGTGACCCTTGCTGAACACCGTAGCGAGGTCCTGGACGTTAGCTGGCAGACCGTCATCTGTGGACTTGGTAGCTGCCACTGTCTGTACCTTGGTGGGCGGTGTCATACAGCAGGTGTGGCAGCGCGGTGACCAGGCCAGGATATCCAGAGGGTCCCAGGTCAGGGAGGGGTTGTGGTCTCGCAGCCACGGTTGACCTAGGATGATGGGTGAAAAAGTGGCGGACATGACGAAGAGGCTTTGCCTCTTCCTGTGGAGCATCCCTAGTCGTAGGGAGATAGGGGCGGTGTGGTGGATGATGCTCCCCACGTTCTTGCCGTTGACTCCCGATATTTTCAGCGGCGTCTTAAGGGGAACCGTGGGCACCCAGAGCTTCTGCACCAGTTTTTCTTTTAGGAAGTCCCCCTCCGAGCCCGAGTCAATCAGCGCCGCTACCGAGCACACATTACCCTTGTGAGAGAGTATGATAGAAATGCGCGAACTGTATTTGTGGGTGGGCTGGAGTGTGCTCACCTTAGGGGGCTTGGGGCTTCTGGGGGACTCCTTGGGCCTCATCTCCTCTCTAGCGGTCTCTGTCTGCCTCACCGTTCTCACGGGGCACTCCAGACGTTGGTGTCCAGCCTCTCCACAGTAAAGGCACAACTGGTGCCGGATCCGCTCTCTCCTTTGTCTCGCCGTGAGCCGAGATCGTCCCATGTCCATGGCCTCCAGTTCAGGGGTGGTGGAGGACTGGCGCGGCTGGCTTGGAGGCGGAAGCTGAACAATCGGCGTGTCGTGAAAGTCCAGCTGTATAGCTAGCTTGACGATTTCCTCCAGACTCATATGGAGTGAATGGTAGACCAGTTCTCTTTGCAGCTTGGGATGGAGACCAGTTTTGAAATGCGAGATGAGCACTACATCATTCCAACCGCTAGAGGCTGCCAGCGTGCGGAATTTAAGGGCGTACTCCGCTACGCTCTGACTACCTTGGCTGAGTCAGCGCAGCTCGTCCCCGGCCGAGTCGTCATGACGAGGGTGGTGGAAGACGCTGCGAAACGCCGAGAGGAAGCGTTGGAGGTCGGAAACCACAGGATTATTGGCTTGCCAAATGGACGTAGCCCAGGAAGACGCTGCACCGATGAGCCTGGAGATTCTGAACCTGTTGGGCGAGAGACTGAATTGCCTGACCCTGTGCGTTGAGCTGTTGGAGCAGCCACTGGATCAGTTGTTCCGCCGTCTCCATGGTGGCGAAGTATTCTGTTAGGAGTCTGGCTCAAGAGAACAGAGGAGATGTTGATGCAGAAACAACTGGGGTTTATTAACCAATCAACAGCGGTGACCGTGTGGCACGTGACGGAGTAGGTGATCGGCAGCGGGATCACTGGGGCACTCGCTGGATGTCACGTTGCGTCGCTTGATTACCAGGACTGGCAGCAAGCCTGGTATCAAGCAGAAAAGAACACAAACCAACACCAACACAAAATATAACACCGGGAGATGGATTAAACAAAAAGAATGGAAACTAGCGTGAAAGGAGGAGCTAAATAGAACAGGACAAAGATAGAGGAGGTGAAGTGCTGGACGAGGCGGCAACCAGGGAGATCCTAGGGTGAACGACGGGGAAGGAAACAATGAACCTCACCTGGTGCACGGAGAGCGCGCGCTGCTTAGAAGGCGGGGCTAGGGGAACGCGATGCTGTGCTGCGATCTTTGACATTTGCATTTTATAAGACCATTTTAAGATTAATCTCTCATTCCTGTTTCCATTCTGAAAGCTTAAAAAATATAAAACATCTGAATAAAGAAATATATAATTCAAATTATGGTAAGAAAACCTAACATAAAATATAGCAGATGCTTCTAAACAACAGCAATTTGTTAAGTTTGCTATGATTTATAAAGTATGTGAAATCTGGTGGGCGTTACATGACAGATCATTTCTTAGTTTTAAGAACAGCAGCAGATGTGTGGCTTTCAAAATGTTATGGTCTTTAAAATTCTATAATCCTCTTCCAGGGTTACGTCCAGGGGATAACGTTGTATGTGCTGGTCAGATACGCCCAGGACAGGGTGCCAATCTATTATTGGGCACACATATAGGGGCAATATAGGCAAGGCAAGGCAAGGCAAGTTAATTTAAAGAGCACCATTCATACAAAAGCAATTCAAAGTGCTTTACAAAGTAATGAAAATAATGAAAGCCATTTAAAATAATTAAAAGTAAAGTAATTAAAATAGTGTATTCAAAGAAAATACATTTGAATAAAATCAGATTAGAGCACCCACTATATGTTGAATCCATGTTTTTGTACTGTGGGTGTTGAAAACTCATGCAGACACAAGTGCACACTCTCTGAGGAAAAACGTTGCTACACAGCATAATAAGAACAATGTGACCTCTGCAGTATGTTCCTGTTTGTAAGGGCCACTTGTAAATTTGAGGTATTGTCTGTTGGTATGTAAGGTGTGCACATTCCCTGAACTAATTTATATTGCTTTTGTTATATTTCATTCATTCATTATCTTCCGCTTATCCTCTATTAGGGTCGCATCCAGGGGAGAACGTCTCGGGCGCTGGGCAGATAGACCCAGGACAGGGCGCCAATCCATCGCTGGGCATACACTCACTCACACATACACACTCTAAATTGGGCAATTTTGAGAATTCAATTAACTTGATCCATGTTTTTGGACTGTGGGAGGAAACCGGAGGACCCGGAGGAAACCCACGCAGACACGGGGAGAACATGGGAACTCCACCCAGATGGGGATTCGAACCGGGAATCCCTAGCGCTGAGAGGCGAATGTCCTAACCACTAAGCCACCGTGCCGCCTTTTGTTATATTTGGTTGACATAAAATAAATTCAGTTTAACACAGTTTTAGTCACTGGATCAGTACCCTGGATCAGAATTTAGAGGCAGGAACTTATTTGACATCCACACTTTGATTTCTTTAATGCAGACCCAATCTTACTGAATAAATAAACATGATTACGTTAAGCCGACAACTGTGTGTTATCTGCATAAGAGTGAAAAGCTAATTCCAAGTTTTTCAAGTTGAACCCAATGGGACCATATGTAAGGGAAATAGAAGTAGTCCCATTACACTTGTAGAACATCATAGTTTATGTTTGCCTTTGAATGTATTGATTAGCTTCTTCTTCACATATGGGGTTAAAGATATTTAACTATTGTTATTTATGACTTCTTTATCAATAATTTTTTCATTGATTTTTGAGTATTGATTATTGATTAAACTATACAATGTCTTACATGATTTAATGCTTATGTTTTAAATTCATTCATTCATTATCTCCCGCTTATCCTCTATTAGGGTCGCGGTGGGGTTCCCCATGCCCATCCAGGGGAGAACGTCTCGGGCGCTGGGCAGTTAGACCCAGGACAGGGCGCCAATCCATCGCTGGGCACACACTCACTCACACCGACACACTCTATATGGGGCAATTTTGAGAATTCAATTAACTTGATCCATGTTTTCGGACTGTGGGAGGAAACCGGAGAACCCGGAGGAAACCCACGCAGACACGGGGAGATCATGGAAACTCCACCCAGATGGGGATTCGAACCGGGAATCCCCAGCATTGAGAGGCGAACGTGCTAACCACTAAGCCACCGTGCCGCCATGTTTTAAATTTTATAATTAAATACAATTCATAAAATTGTATGAATTGCTGTTTAACTGTAACTGAACCTGTAAATCTGATTTAGACATTTACATTTAGTCATTTAGCAGACGCTTTTATCCAAAGCGACTTACAAATGAGAACACCACAAATCAGAAGCCATGAAGAAAGCCAACTATACTGTAAATTCATCAAACCTGATTGTTATTCGATGCCGCGGCACACGCCCCCCCCCCCCCTTTTTTTTATTTGTATTTTTAATTTTTTATTACAACAGGTATTTGTTAAAGAGATGCGTCTTCAGAAGTTTTTTAAAACAGTTTAGTGATTCTGCCTTACGGACAGAGTTGGGAAGAACATTCCACTATTTTGCAGTGGTGAACGCCACGGAGTGCGAATTAGCTCCTCGGTGAGGTGGAATCACCAGGCGGCGATCATGCTTTAAGAAATGTCTTTGAACATTATACTTTGGAACCTTTTATCTTAAATTCTAGTTATTTTAAGTGGAGCTGCACTGTCCATAGTCATACAAAACATACTGTATGTTCAAGATGTTAAGGTGTATTTTCATTTTCTTCTTCTCTTCTCCCAGTGTTGCTGAGTTTGAGTTGCTTAAGTCATGTGTGACAGTCTGCATTTTGCAAATGTTCCTCTGTTGTGTTTTAAATATATAATTATTATTTTTTTTTGCCTTGCTGTTCTTCAGTACTACAACCAGAGGCCTGTTGTGACATAAATATCTGATGAAATTAAATTAAATTTAATTAAGTAAGTGGACTTCATGTTTTAAGTATGTTATAAAACTATGTTATCATTAAAAAAGTATTGTATTTAATTGATCTAATCAAAGAATGGAATTAATACATTTTTAACATATTGGAAATATGTACATGTATTTAAATAAAACTTTCACAACATGCATAGACAAATCTCAGTATACTTAAAGAAAAAGCATTTTTTGCTAGAGGGTTTTCTGTGTCTTCAAATATACCATCCATTTTCACCTAATGCATTTGCCTACTGTGTAGCAGGCATTGTGTAATTTTAGATCCAGTTATGGTGCAATATTACCATAATACGCTGCCAGGCCAAAAGAAAGATTACCACTTGGATTTAACCAGGATCTGGGGTTGCTGCGGTTGGTCAGGTCTAGGTTCAGCAACGGCTAGGTTATTCTATCAGTAGATTTCTTCTTCCCTGATGGCACTGGCATTTTCCAAAATGACAATGCCAAGATTCATCAGGCTCATATTGTGATTCAGGGATCATAAAATATCAGCCCTATTGTGAATCTTTATGATGCACTGGAGAAGTAGAATGTGCATTGATCCAAATCTTCCATTACCATTACAAGATCTTGGGGAAAATTCCATGCAAATCTAGACCGAAATAAATGTGACATTGCAGAAGCTTGTGTAAATGATGTCACAGTGAATCTATGCTGTAATTAAAGCTATAGACAGTCAACAAAATATAAGCGTGTGTGACAGTGCTGCTCAATAACAGTGAAATTACTACTAACACTAACTACTAACAACAAAAACACATAACTTACATGTAAATAGCTATCATCCCAGCTATCATTTGTTTGCGTTTCTGATTCCTCCTAGTAAGCATAAGACTGACGTTTTTGTTTCGCAAGGTGCACTAGGATTTCCCTGCTTTACACAGAGCAGAAGTTCCCTTTCCTAAGCCCAGCAATTCACACTGGTGTCAGGGTCTCATGTATGATCCAAGCTCGGGTTTATTGGCAGGCCTAAGAGCTATATTTGTTATGTGTTTTATTTTTTCCTGACATGCAAATCCTGATATGCATGAGCATAGCAGTTTTATTGCTGTAATAAACCATTTTAATTTTGTGTATCACAGTATGTTTAAAGTGTCAGCTTAAAACACACATAATTTAGAAGCTTGTGAGATTTTTTTAGCCACAGCTTAAGCTCCAAAGAAACCTACCGCTGAGCCCAAAATAGCATATTTATTCTAGGATATCACAATGTGTTTTCTTGCCTACTGTTTTACCTACTATATTGCCCAGTATTGTAGTAGGTGATTTAGGATATGCAGAGGACATAGAAAAAATACATAGTTCACAAAGAAATAACCATGTCATATATGGGAATAAAATTCAGTACTTTTAGGCTGTAAATTAAGAACATTAAACACTGCACTATTATTCCAACTCCAAGTGCAAAATAGGTGAACTTAAACAGGTTTATTTGCAGCAAATACTAGAGGATTTTTGATCTATTTTCTATAACCAACTACCAATCCTGTACTAATTATCCCTAATGAGGTAATGTAGCAATGAAATTATCTGGCAGTGACAAGGTAGCAAGCAAGACAGCAAAATAGACCAATCTGTCGGGATTCATTAGATTTGTATTGAACCAAGAAAAGGATCAACATAAAGAATCAGCCTAGTGCACTAAGAAACTGTGTGTGTGTTTGTGTGTGTGTGTGTGTGAGAGAGAGAGAGAGAGAGAAAGAGAGACAGAGAAAGACAGAGAGAGAGAGAGAGTAAGAGAAAATAAATATACTTCAGTTCTATAGATGAGAGGTAGCATTTTAAGTGCTTTCTGGCAGTTTTGTATTACCTGCTAAAACGAGCTGACGTTTACATTTGAAAACCTGCCCACCTGCCAGAATATCATTAATTCTCAATGCCTAATCCTATTTGCTTGCCAACTTTGTAGTGTGTCAAAGTGTGCTCAAAGTTTGGCCACACTGTTCAACAATCTAGAGAGGGATTTTGAGAAAATATTGTGATCTTTCTTCAATTATTTTAGAAGAGAAATGAAATAGGGCATTGTCAGAAATAACAGACATCACAGCACCTAAGTTTAGTCACTATAATGTGTTTTAATGTCCGAAATGTCAGAAAGCATTGGCACTTCAACACAAGTTAATAAAGTTGATATATACAAGACAATGCAATATACATTGACCAAATTCTATCAACAGTATGTAAGGAGTCCTAAGCACACCTCACGTTTTACGTTTCATTTAGTTAATTAGTTTGTTTTTTTCTTTGTTTGATTTTGTTTTTCTGGTTTCAGTTAATATTCTTTCTGTTTCCGTTTCATCCTCAGACCGGCATTGTTTCAGTTGTCACGCATTGCCCATGCTTATGTTCATGGTTTTGTTGGGAATCGACTTAATAAATTGGGATCATACAGTACTACAGGGCTTTTCAATGCTCTCGTGGCAGCGCACATGACAAAATGCCGGTCACAAATTACTTTTGGACTCAGGAGAATATTGTGGAAAGTTAAGCTGCATTGCTTAACAGTGTCTGACTTCACCGGGTGTGCAATTAAGTGCCCCAACCTCATCAACCGCCATCCCAGTGGCAGGGCACAGGGGCAGGGCTCAGCCATGCTGTATCTGCCGTCCCTGCTGTCTCTGTGGTGTGTGCGGTCTGGGGAGAGTGAGCGTTCTGTTGTCTGTGGGGTGTCTGGGGTGTGTGCTTCTGTAAGTGGTGTTCTCCAGTGTCGTTCTCCTCCTGTGTGTGTCACAGATATCACAGATTGTGTTGTGTGTGATGTCTGTCCTTTTTACTGGGATACTGTGTTTTATGTGCAGGAGGCGAAGGAGATGGAGACGGAGAACGCAGATCCTCGCTCTTTCAGCGTACCTGGCCCTCAGTCGAATCTGGGACTGTTGGTACTCCCTTCGGCCTGTCTTATACCCCACCTGTACGAACGGTTATCCCTCAGTGCCCGGGGCCCCCAGACCAGCTGAGAGATATAATCCCTCTAGTGTGTCCTGGGTCTTCCCCGGGGCCTCCTTCCAGCCAGGCTTGCCTGGAACACCTCCCTAGGAAGGCGCCCAGGAGGCATCCTTACCAGATGCCTGAACCACCTCAACTGGCTCCTTTCGATGCGGAGGAGTAGCGGCTCTTTCGGGATCTTGCTCTTTCGGTCATTACCCAAAGCTCATGACCATAGGTGAGGGTCGGAACGTAGATCGACTGGTAAATCCAAAGCCTTGCCTTGTGGCTCTGCTCCTTCTTTACCACAACAGACCAGTATAGTGTCTGCATCACTGCTGACCCCGCGCTGATCCGTCTGTCAATCTCACGCTCCATCTTACCATCACTCGTGAACAAGACCCCGAGATACTTAAACTTCTCCACTTGAGGCAAGATCTGATCCCTGACCCAGAGAGGACTCTCTACCCTTTTCCGACTGAGAACCATGGCCTCAGATTTGGAGGTGCTGATTCTCATCCCAGCCGCTTCACACTCGGCTGCAAACCGATTCAGTAAGAGCTGAAGTTCGCAGCCTGATGATGCTAACAGGACCACATTGTCTGCAAATAGCAGTGACGTGATCCTCAGATCACCAAACCGGACACCCTCCATCCCCTGGCTGCGCCTAGAAATTCTGTCCATATAAATTATGAACAGAACCGGTGACAAAGTACAGCCCTGACGGAGTCCAACCCTCACTGGAAACCAGTCCGACTTACTGCCGGCCATGCGAACCAAGCTCCTGCTTCGAAAATACAGGGACTGAATGGCACGTAGTAAGGAGCCATGTACCCCATACTCACGAAGCACCTCCCACAGAATACCCCGAGGGACACAGTCGAAAACCTTCTCCAGATCCACAAAGCACATGTAGACTGGTTGGGCAAAGTCCCATAAACCCTCGAGGATCCTGGAGAGAGTGAAGAGCTGGTCCAGTGTTCCACGACCAGGATGAAAACCACACTGATCCTCCTGAATCCGAGGTTCAACTATCAGTTGGACTCTCTTCTCCAGTACCCCTGCATAGACTTTGCCAGGGAGGCTGAGGAGTGTAATTCCCCTGTAATTGGAACACACCCTCCGGTCCCGTTTTTTAAAAAGAGGCACCACCCCCGTCTGCCAGTCCAGAGGCACTGCCCCCGATGACCATGCAATGTTGAAAAGGTGCGTCAGCCAAGACTGCCCAACAACTTCCAGAGCTTTGAGGAACTCCGGGCGGATCTTATCCACCCCAGAAGCCCTGCCACCAAGGAGCCCTCTGATTACCTTAGCAACTTCAGCCACAGTGATGGACAAGCCTCCTCCCGGGTGCTCTAACTCTGCCTCCTCTCTGGAGGGCATATTGGTGGGATTGAGAAGGTCCTTGAAGTATTCCTTCCACCGCCTGATGATGTCCCCAGTCGAAGACAACAGTGCACCCCCTCCCTATATACTGTGTTGGTGGCACACTGCTTTCCCCTTCTGAGTCGCCTGACAGTTTGCCAGAATCTTCTAGGAGTCGACCGAAAGTCATTTTCCAAGGTCTCACCGAACTCCTCCCACGCCCGTGTTTTTGCCTCCGCGACGCATGAAGCCGCAAATCTCTTGGCCTGTCGGTACCGGTCAGCTGCTTCTGGAGTCCCACAAGCCAACCATGCCTGATAGGACTCCTTCTTCAGCTTGACAGCATCCCCTATATGGGGTGTCCACCACCATGTTCGAGGGTTACCGCCACGACAGGCACCGACTACCTTGCGACCACAGCTCCTGTCCGCCGCCTCAACAACGGAGGAACGGAACATGGCCCATTCAGGCTCAATGCCCCCCACTTCCCCCGGAATGAGGTTGAAGCTCTGATGGAGGTGAGAGTTGAACATCTGTCTGACGGGTTCTTCTGCCAGACGTTCCCAGCAAACCCTTACTATACGTTTAGGTCTGCCTGGTCTGACCGGCATCTTCCCCCGCCATCTGATTCAACTCACCACCAGGTGGTGATCAGTTGACAGCTCAGCTCCTCTCTTCACCCGAGTGTCCAAGACACATGGCCGCAAGTCCAATGACACAACTACAAAGTCGATTATTGAACTGCGGCCTAGGGCATCCTGGCGCCATGTGCATTTATGGACACCCTTGTGCTCGAACATGGTGTTCGTGATGGACAAACCGTGATTTGCACAGAAGTCCAACAACTGAACACCACTCGGGTTCAGATCAGAGAGGCCGTTCCTCCCAATCACACCTCTCCAGGTCTCACTGTCATTGCCCACGTGAGCATTGAAGTCCCCCAGTAGGACTACAGTCTCCGGGGGGAGCAGTTTCCAGTAACCCCCCCCCACAGACTCCAAGAAGGCTGGGTACTCTAAACTGCTGACAACAGTCAGTACCCGTTTCCCCACCTGGAGGCGTAGGGAAGCTACCCTCTCATCCACCAGGGAAAACCCCAACATGCAAGCGTCAAGCCGGGGGGGCCACGAGAAAGCCCACTCCTGCCCGACGCCTCTCGCCATGGGCAACTCCAGAAAAGAACAGAGTCCAGCCCCTCTCAAGGAAATTGGACCCAAAACCCGAGCTGTGCGTTGAGGTGAGCCCGACTATATCTAGCCGGTATCTCTCAACCTCCCGCACAAGCTCAGGCTCTTTCCCTGCCAGTGAAGTGACGTTCCAAGTTCCGAAAGCCAATTTCAGCAACCGAGAACCGCGACGCCCAGGCCCACGCCTCCGGCCACCGCCTGATCCACACTGCACCGAACCCCTGTTACTACCCCCCCCCCCCCCACAGGTGGTGAGCCCATTTGAGGGGGAACCCATGTAGCTCCTTCGGGCTGGGCCCGGCCGGGCACCATGGGAAAGTGCCCGGCCACCAGACGCTCGATGACGAACCCCATCCCCAGGCCTGGCTCCAGGGTGGGGCTCCGATAACCCTATATTGGGCAGGGTACACGTGTACTTTGTTGTTCTATTCATAGGGGTTTAAATGGACCACTCTTTGTCTGGCCCGTCACCTAGGACCAATTTGCCTTGGGAGACCCTGCCAGGGGCTTTTGCCCCAGACAACATAGCTCCTAGGATCATTCAAGCACGCAAACTCCTCCACCACGGTAAGGTGGTGATCATAGGAGGAGTTGTTAATCCATTGGTTGCTTTTTGTTTGTCACATGGTATGGTTTCAGTTTATATTCTTCATGTTTCTGTTTCGCTCTTAGACTGGCATTGTTTCAGATGTCATGCATTGCCAGTGCTTATGTGCATGGTTTCTCAATAAATGGACTCACTTATCTGCGCCTCCTGGGTTAATTCAGTGCTAAGACACTTTTCATCGCTCTGGCTGCAGCACGCATGAATTACTTTTTGCATTCAGCATCTTCACCTCCAAATTAACACTTCTTAGACTCAGATGTAAGGTACGTACATGAACAATTAAAGAAACGTAAAAGTTAAGTATATTTTATTTGTAAATTGCAATATATATATCATTATTTGATGATAAAACATGTTGAATTGCTTTTGTACTTACTGTCTATTGTCACATCCTGATGGTGCCATGGCTTGAGTCCAGAACTAAAAGTATCTGAAATGTAGTCTTTTAGTGCAGAAGACACCAGGGCTTTTAAATTTACAAAGGATGATCACATGACAAGACAAACAGCTGAAACATGATTGTTAAACTGCATTAGCAGTAAATAAGAATTATCACAACTGCAGCAGATTACACATGAAACTATATTTGTTACCTAATAATATTGTTTAAAGACAAAACAGTTGGCAAAACTTATTACTTTATCCACTTTATCCTTGTATATGATGAATATTCTGGCTTTGCAAAAATAAACTATGGTGTTCCACAAGGGTCAGTACAGAGACCCTTGTACATGCTTCCATTCAAATTATGCATCCATCAATTTTCTTCTGCTTTATCTTATGTTAGAGTCACGGAGGGTTCCCCATGTCCATCCAGGGTACAAATTTTCGGATGCTGGACAGATACACCCAGGATAGGGTGCCAATCTATTGCTGGGCACACACTCACTCACACAGACACGCACGCATACACACTCTATATGGGGCAATTTGGAGAACTCAATTGACTTGATCCATGTTTTTGGACTGTGGAAGGAAACCAGAGATCCCGGAGGAAACCCACGTGAACACGGGGAGAACATAGAAACTCCAGCCAGAAGGGGAATCGAACCGAGAATCCCTAGTGCTGAGAGGCAAAGGTCCTAACCTTGCCGCCCCCATTTAAATCAATTATTTGCAAACATAGAATTAGTTCTTTAGGCGGATTTCACACAGTTGTTTATTTTAACCAATCCTAATGATGTTTATTTAATCAATAATCTTAAAAGCTGCATTAAAAAAATTAAAAAGTTAATGTGAATTCATTTTCTGTTGGTAAATTCTGATAAAACTGGGACACTTTTAGTTGGATCCCAGGACAAATTCATTCATTCATTCATTATCTCCCGCTTATCCTCTATTAGGGTCGCGGTGGGGTTCCCCATGCCCATCCAGGGGAGAACGTCTCGGGCGCTGGGCAGATAGACCCAGGACAGGGCGCCAATCCATCGCTGGGCACACACTCATTCACACAGACACACTCTAAATGGGGCAATTTTGAGAATTCAATTAACTTGATCCATGTTTTTTGGACTGTGGGAGGAAACCGGAGAACCCGGAGGAGAAACTCACGCACCCAGATGGGGATTCGAACCTGGAATCCCTAGCGCTGAGAGGCGAATGTGCTAACCACTAAGCCACCGTGCCACCCCCAGGACAAATTAAACAAGATTTTTACTGTGATGTCTGAGTTTATACCAGTTCATCTGTAAAAAACCAAGGTGGTGAAATTTTTTTGGATCTTTCTTTTACACAGCATATTCTAATAAATCATTACATACACTACAACAGGACGGCAAGGTGGCTTAGTGGTTAGCACGTTCACCTCTCAGCACTACGGATTCCCGGTTCGAATCCCAACCTGGGTGGAGTTTCTGTGTTCTCCCCATCTCCTCCGGTTTCCTCCGGGTTCTCTGGTTTCCTCCCACAGTCCAAAATCATGGGTAAATGTCAATTGAATTCTTCAAATTACCCCATATAGAGAGTGTTTGTGTTTGTGTATGTGTGAGTAAGTGAGCCCAGCGATAGATTGGCGCCCTGTCCTGGGTGTATCTCCCCAGCGCCCCAAACATTCTTCCCTGGATGGGCATGGGGAACCCCCCACGACCCTAGTTTAGGATAAAGCGGAAGATAATGGATGGATGGATATACTACAACAGCTTTTGTAGATTTGACTAGAAACAGTAAGTTTGTTCATGTAAGCCCTGTCTTATCAAATTTATAAAGACTCTCATTTAAGTTTTCTATAGATTACAAATCTTATCATTTACATACAAAATAATACATCATCAGGCACCACATCTTTAATTTAATTGCATAATCCAATCCTAAACTTTGTTTTATTTGCATAAAGTCAATAAAATTGCAGCTTGTGAGGAGGCATTTTCCTACAAGGCTTCTCAACTTCGCAACAGCCTTTTTTTCTGTTTGTGAGTGTTAAATGATCTTTAAAAGTAGATTAATTTATTAACAAAATAATCCGTGTAGAAAAACATGAAAATGTGGAGCTCAGGTTAAAGTTTGTTGAGTTGTTAATTTGGGAAAGTCAGTGCTGGCATTTCACCTTCTCACTCATTTTACTATTAATAGAGAGTGTGAAGCTAAAATGTTGCTATTTAAGGAAGCCCTCTTGACTAGATAATCTGCACTCTGCCACTTCTAGTGATACTACTATAATTAGTAGTACCAAAGTCACAAACTGCACTGTTTTTAATTCTGTCTGCTATTTGAGTAGGCAGAATTACCTCTGAGTACATTCAGAGGGATTTCCACCCAAATGACTAAACTGAATTAATGTATCTATTTTTGATTAGACAGACATTTTTTTTTTATATGGCACTTGGAGACAATCCACATGACCCTCTTAGTCTTTTGCCACTCCGGCATTTTCCCCTATGGCAGAGATTTATTACCTTATCTACTTCCTTTGTGCTGTTGCAGAATCAGAATCAGAATACGTTATTAATCCTCAGGGGGAAAATTGCAGTTTTTACAGATTCTATATGTCATGTTTATATATACAATAGTAGAAATAAAAAATTTACAATAAGCAGAGTAAAATTAAACTAAAAGTACCAAAAATATGCAATAACGTTAAAGTAAATTGGCATAGCTAAAGTAAAGTGAAAGTAAAGTGGCATGTGTGCAGTATGTAATATTTTTTAAAAATATAAAAATTGAAAATGTAGTTCACTGCATGGCAAATGGTAGAATACTATAATATTGCAAATGTAATAATTATCATGATTACGTTATAGCACATAAAAGTTGTTTTACTGAGTGAAGTGTTAAACAGACTGATCATGTAGTTTGATGGCCACAGGTAAGAATGACCTCCTGTGGCACTCTGTGGTGCATTTGGGTGGACTGAGTCTTAAACTGAATGTGCTCCTTTGTCTGACCAGTTTGTCAGTGGGTTTGTACAGTGGGTGAGAGGCATTGCCCATGATGGCCTTCAACTTGGACAGCATCCTCCTCTCTGACACTGCCCTCAGTGATTCCACACCCACGTTACAAGCCTTACGGATCAGTTTGTTCAGTCTGTTGGCATTAGCCACCTTCAATCTGCTGCATCAGCATGCAACAGCATTAAGGATAGCACTCGCCACCACGAGTTCCTGTTCAGGAAAGAGAGGAGGTTGGTATCCCAGGGAAACTTCGAAGGGGGAGCGTCCAGTAGCTGCAGATTGGTGAGAATTAATGGCATATTCCACCCAGGGAAGGTGGGTGCTCCAAGACCTTGGGTTTTGTTCAGAGACTCGTCGCAGGGTGGCCTTAACTTCTTGATTAGCCCTCTCGGACTGGCCGTTTGACTGGGGATGGAAGCCAGAGGAGAGGCTGATGGAGGCTCCCAGACTATCACAGAAAGAACGCCAGACTCTGGAGGTAAACTGGGGGCCTCGATCCGAAACAATGTCCAAAGGGATGCCATGGAGTCGAAACACCTGGTCGATAAGGACATAAGAGGTCTCCAAGGCGGTTGGAAGCTTTGGCATGGCAGCAAGATGGACGGCCTTGGAGAAACGGTCGATGATGGTGAGTATAGTAGTCCTACCATGGGATTCAGGCAGGCCCGTGACAAAGTCCAATGCAATATGGGACCAAGGATGGCTGGGTATGGGAAGAGGCTGGATAAGACCGGCAGGTGACTGATGAGAGGCATTGCATCGGACGCAAGTTGAGCAGGCAGCGACATATTCCTCAACATTCCGTCTCAACGTTGGCCACCAGAAGTGTCGACCAAGGAGACTTAAGGTGCGTGTAATCAATGCAGGGCCTTAGAGTGCCATCTTTCTTTTCCACAAAGAAGAACCCCGCTCCGAGGGGCGAAGAGGATGGACGGATAAGCCCCGCTGCCAGGCATTCAGTGATGTATAACTCCATAGTTTCCTGTAGCCAAGGAAACCCAAGCACCACTGGGGAACGGGAAGACTGGATGACAGACAATCTGATGGATTCCATATGGTTACCTGCCGTGGCCATGCGAACCGGTGAAGTCATGTGAGTGATGTGAGCTAGGGTTTTACCATCCAAGGAGATAGCACGAATGGGGCTAGACAGGGCCTCGAAAATAAAACCCGCTTTACGGGCGAAATTCAGATCGATGAGATTAGTCTCAGCGCCAGAATCCACTAGGGCTGAGACCTCGAGAGTGGCACCGGCACAGCGTACTCACTTTGACTCAAGGGGCTCCCCATTTAACCGGAGCTTGCATTCTGCTCGTCAATGGTCTGCCCCGCCGCAGTAGAGACATAGTCCTGTTCGGATCTGGCGGTTGCGTTCCTCCGTAGAAAGATGGTAGCGCCCGATCTGCATAGGTTCAGCCGGAGAAGTTACAGGAGGAGAGCCAGTACAGGTATGACTGGTGGTCTCTGGGTTGAGGTGTGAGGCTTGGTTGATGCCTGGGGTTCGCTGGCGTTCGCGGAGACGGTTGTCAATTCGCATAGCCAGGTCTATAAGTCCTTGCAGGTTGGTGGGGTCATCCCGTGTCACGAGCTCGTCCTTAAGACGGTCATTTAAATGACGACGGAAAGCCCCCTTCAAGGCAACATCATTCATCATCTGACTCGGATGCCAGCATATTAAATTGTACGGCGAACTCTGCCACAGTACAACCGGGAATGGAGCAGGAGGTTAGTACACAGATGATCAGAACAGGAGAACGCTGGATTGGACACGAATACACGAAGGTATGGTCAGACAATCTGGCAACGTGTTAGAGGAACTTGGGGTATTTATAGGAAGTGATGAAATGATAAGGGCGTGGCAGGTGGGAAAGTAGAAGACAGTGACAAATACGGTCTAATTCCTACAGCCAGCAGTTCAGCGTGAGGACAACAGACATGTTTCTTGATGGTTATGTGACTGGAGTAACACCAGCTGTTATTAACGAGCAAAATGCACTCCTCCTTTATGTTTACCACTCTCCGTGCTGTGCCGGTCCGCACGAACAGTCTAAAAACCATCTATAGAAATGTTGTTATGTCCTGGTGTCGCCATGCCATAAAGAAAATTAAACTTTCTCTTTAACAACTCGGCATTTGATTGCAGATCACCCACAACTATAATATACAGCTTCGTATTTGTTAGGTTTTGGGTTTATATATTATATTTATCTTATGAGTATTTTCTGTTTTTTGATATGATTTCTTAGATTACATAATACATATCTTATAGATTTCGATTATGGATCTGCTTTTGTGAACACAGAGAGATGGGGAGCATACTGAAAAATTGTGATTGTTATAGTTTTTGTATGTCTATAGTTCAACGTCAGCCTAATTATGAACTCTATGAATTAAAACCAGGTTTTTTTGGCAAACCTGTCTTTAATTATTTTTGTGGTTCGGCATGTTACATTGATGCCTAAATTCAAGACAATACACCGGTGGACATACCAAGCATATTTTCTATCGGGAATGCACATTTTTGGCCACTGCTTCAGGGACCCAAGTTGGATCCAAGTTGGTACAAAAAAAATTGGTACAAAAAATGTGAGGTTGTTTAGCAGACTGTTGTACAAAGGTAGCAGTGAAGCAGAAAATGCCAGGATGGAAGTGTTTAGCACAGATTTACTAGGTTGCATGCAACCTAGTTGTCAGTGTGGGGATGGCAAGAGGCGAGATGTCACATGGAGGCAGTATTAGAGGAATAACACTTATCTGAATCTTATGATTACAGCATGTACCAATCTTAGATGTAAACTAAAAAAAAGTCCAGAAATGTTTTGTAATATATGAATAAAAACATATACAGTCATGGCCAAAAGTTTTGAGAATGATACAAATATTAATTTTTACAAAGTCTACTGCTTCAGTTTTTATAATGGCAATTTGCATATACTCCAGAATGTTATAAAGAGTGATCAGCTTAACAGCAATTAATTGCAAAGTCAATATTTGCCTAGAAAATGAACTTTATCCCCCAAGACACATTTCAACTTCATTGCAGCCCTGCCTTAAAAGGACCAGCTAACATCGTTTCAGTGATTGCTCCATTAACACAGGTGTGGGTGTTGATGAGGACAGGGCTGGAGATCAATCTGTCATGATTAAGTAAGAATGACACCACTGGACACTTTAAAAGGAGGCTGGTGCTTGGCTTCATTGTTTCTCTTCTGTTAACCATGGTTATCTCTAAAGAAACACGTGCAGTCATCATTGCACTGCACAAAAATGGCCTAACAGGAAAGAGTATCGCAGCTAGAAAGATCTATTCCAGGTTCCATTGTTGCCAAAAAGGCTCCAGGGCACACAAGAAAGACCAGCAAGCGCCAGGACCGTCTCTTAAAAGTGTTTCAGCTGCGGAATCGGGCTACCAGCAGTGCAGAGCTTTCTCAGGAATGGCAGCGGGCAGTTGTGAGTGCATCTACACGCACTGTGAGGCGGAGACTCTTGAAGCAAGGCCTGATCTCAAGAAGGGCAGCAAAGAACCACTTCTTTCCAGAAAAAACATCAGGGACAGAGTGATATTCTGCAAAAGGTACAGGGAGTGGACTGCTGAGGACTGGGGTAAAGTCATTTTCTCTGATGAATCCCCTTTCCGATTGTTTGGGACATCTGGAAAACATCTTATTTGGAGAAGATGAGGTGAGCGCTACCACCAGTCTTGTCTCATGCCAACTGTAAAGCATCCTAAAACCATTCATGTGTGGGTTCGCTTCTCAGCCAAGGGAATTGGATCTCTCACAGTCTTGCCTAAAAACACAGCAATGAATAAAGAATGGTACCAGAATATCCTCCAAGAGCAACTTCTCCCAACCATCCAAGAGCAGTTTGGTGAACAACAATGCCTTTTCCAGCATGATGGAGCACCTTGCCATAAAGTAAATGTGATAACTACATTGCTCAGTGAACAAAACAGAGATTTTGGGTCCATGGCCTGGAAACTCCCAACAAAGACAAACAAAAACCTACACATTCTGACAAAATGCAAGCATTGGTTGTGCAAGAATGGACTGCTATCAGTCAGCATTTGGTCCAGAAGTTGATTGAGAGCATGCCAGGGAGAATTGCAGAGGTCCTGAAGAAGAAGGGTCAACACTGCAAATATTGACTTGCTGCATTAACTCATTCTAACTGTCAATAAAAGCTTTTGTTACTCATAATTTGATTGCAATTATATTTCTTTATGTGATAAAAACATCTGACAAACACATAAAAACCAGAGGGCAGCCGATCATGTGAAAATATAATATTTGTGTCATTCTCAAAACTTTTGGCCATGTCTGTATAACAAAATGCAGGGCGGCACGGTGGCTTAGTGGTTAGCACGTTCGCCTCTCAGCGCTAGGGATTCCTGGTTTGAATCCCCATCTGGGTGAAGTTTCCATGTTCTCCCCGCGTCCGCGTGGGTTTCCTCCGGGTTCTCCAGTTTCCTCCCACAGTCCAAAAACATGGATCAACTCAATTGAGTTTTTCAAATTGCCCCATATAGAGTGTTTTTGTGTGCGTGTCTATGTGTGTGAGTGTGTGTGTGCCCAGCGATGGAATGGCGCCCTGTCCTGAGTGTATCTGCCCAGCGCCCAAAACGTTCTCCCCTGGATGGGCATGGGGAACCCCCCCGTAATCCTAAAATAAGATAAAGCGGAAGATAATTAATAAATGAAAATTAATATCAAAATGCTAAAAGATAGAAGATGTGATGTTTGATAAAGAGTCTTATCACTTTTTTCAACATTTGTTGTTTTAACACTAAAGCTCATACTGTCACTGTGAAACTTCAAAAACAATAATTCACCATAAATGAGCAGGAGTAAATCATAGTTTTGGCTCAAAGTTGTTTTCCCATATCACAGTGACTGTTTTGGAGACAGTTTAGGAGAAAAATTATGACCACTCTGAATTTTTTGTAACTTTTTGTGTTTTTGTAAATTTATTGTTTTTAAAAACTTTACTTAGAATGTTCTGTTTCCAGTAAATAACAAACCTATTATATTAAATGCCACAGAGCCACTGTTTTCTAACAAAATGTTTCCACACAAAACTCTGTTACAGAGAAATACACACACTGACCCAGTTTAAACTTCAGCAACATATTTGCTTAACTCAGCCTGAATGTAGAAGTATGATTAAGTGAGGCAATGGGGTCAACCAAAGCTGAATCATGGAATATACACGAAAGTGGAGAGTTGGCTGTTTATCTGTAGAGGATATTTAATGTACCTGACATGTACTGCTATTGCCAAAATTATCTGTTTTCTTGATCTGCATAAATATTAAATCTAGAAGATGAAACAGAATGGGGAGTTTTTACTGATGCACATTTGGTTAATGGTTCCAAGATGTTTATGACCCATCATAAATCTGACACAGTGCTTTTCGTAAATGCATTTTTAAAATCAGTACACTAGTTGAAGCCACATTTCAGGAATATTTTGCAGATTAAATTAACAACACAGCTTCAAGTTAAAATGAATTATTTTGTAAAATAACATGTTTTCATAGGTGACATTAGTTTCATGGGCCTTTTGTGTGTGTGTGCGTTGGGGGGGTTATTCATTAATTATCTAACTCTTATCATTAATTGGTGAAAACATTAATTAATGCCATAGAATGCTCATTGCCCAACAGCACTATGGACCTCAGTGCAGTTTTTAATCCTTCCTTATTGTGCACTCATTAAATCTGCCCAATTTCTTTTAAGAAGCCTTTTAGTTGCATTATAAAACATCAAAGGTAATTCATCAGCAGTGACAAAATCCTTTTTGAACATATGGGACTTTAATAATTTATGAACTTCTGAAAAAATAAGTACTAATTACTGTCTCTAAGATATTCATTTAACATCTGGGACAGCTTTCACAGATTTATTTTGATGACACTTTAGAGTTTAACATTACTTTTTTGAGACACAGGGTCATAGAGAGTGAAAACTGAGGATTCGAACAGAAGACATGATGTTTTACCCATTTTACCCTTTACTAAGTGCAACATTAAAGCATATAACATCTGTGAGAGAAATTTGACATTTTTAATAATATTTGCAATTGTGAAATAACTGCGCAAATGAATATACATCTGTTTATGAAAAATGTTTTCTACAAGGTTATTCTATCTGTAGCCATCTGTGTCTTAATTTTGTCTCTCTAATACTGTGCTAACAAGTATGTAATGACCAAGAATATGTGACTTATGAGGTGTGACTTTAAAATAATTTTCCAGAATTCTTTGCCCATTTTACCATGTTTCAGCAATGCCCTATTGCAAAAGTCTTAATATATTTGAAATACTTTGTTATAATAATTTATCTTGTCTTGAAAGTTTTTTAACCAGAGGGTATTGGCAGAAAGAGAAATGAAGTTAAGCATTTAACAAATACACTTACGGATTAAATATCATGAAGCAAACTTTTTTATATTCATGAGACTCAAAATATTATAACAATTCAAAAATATTCTTGTGGGAAAAGCAGAAAACACAGATTCCCAAAATAATCTTACTAGTGTATAATGACCTTTATTATCTTTTATAATCCCATATTTGTTAAGTGTCGTCAAGTGGTATGGGTGTGTCTGGTATCCACGCCCTGTAATTCTGTGCACCTGAAATATAATGACTGTGTCTATTTAAACCCCATTAGTTCCTGTTCTCGTTGCTAGTTGGTCTTGTGCTCATGCCAGTGCTATGCCTCGTCCTCTCTGGCTCACTCTCTCGATCCTCGTCACGCTCTCGCCTCGTTTGTTCTGGTTTGTGTCTGTTGCCTGGTACTCGTCCTGTTTTGTGTTCTGTGTATGCAGTTTGCCACCTTGGTGCTGCTACCGGGTTCAAGCCACCTACTCTCCTAGTCCTGCGCTGCGGATTTGGACGCGACGCCGTTGTCGTCAGACATCACGCTACTATCTCCGCGTTCCCAGTGTTACCTGCCAGCGTCTTGTCTCACCACATACTATTTATCCCTCTGCGTGTGGCAATAAAACCCTGTAGACTGTTCTACCTCTGCCTTCAGACTGTTTCGTTCCGAGTAGCGGATCCAACACGGATTGGTCTATCGACCGTAACATTACCTGCCTAACCGCACCAATGTGCCCTCTGCCGCCTGCCCCACCATTCTCAATTGGGCCCATGAATCCCGTTGGGCTTGTCATCCTGGGCTGACACGCACGGAGGACATCATTCGACGCCGCTTCTAGTGGTCCTCCTTGTCTTTAGATTTATGACAGTTTGGCAGCGCCTGTGCCATGTGCGCCCGCAACAAAGCCTCCAATCAGCCCCCCTCTGGACAACTCCTGCTGCTCTCCATACCTGTGCGCCCCTGGTCCCACATTGCCCTGGTCTTCGTCACTGGTCTGCCCAACTCGAAGGGCAACACAGTCATCACTACTATTGTGGATAGATTCTTGAAGTCTGCGTGTAGTGGCCCTGTCCAGACTTTTGTCGGCCTTGGAAATGGCAAAGTTAGTCTTCGTACATGTTTTCCGTGTTTTCTGCATTCCGGTGGAAGTCATTTCAGACCAGGGCCCGCAGTTCATCTCCCAGGTATGGACAGCCTTCTGACCTCTGGTGGCCACCCGCAGTCCAACGGCCAGGCAGAAAGGGCCAATCAAATGATGGAAAACACCCTGCGCTGAATTTCCGCCCAGCACCCTGAGCACTAGAGCGAACATCTGGCCTAAGTGGAATACGTGATCAACACTACACGCAGCTCCGCCACTGGTAGGTCGCCTTTCGAGGTGGCCCTTGGCTACCAACTTCCACTATTCCCTGAGGAGCAGCATGAGACTGCGGTCTCCTCCGTCAGCCACACAATCATCTTCATCTAGAATTGCTAACTGTCATGTGCTTTAACCTTAACCATAGCCATCTAACATAGGAGAGAACATGTGTTATTTAAGGATGAAACCAGATTAGAATCGAATATTAGTTCACCTTGTTAAATCTATACTTATTATTTGGTGACTCATGAATGGTTTATAAACATTCAAGTTTATCTGTCAAGGGGCAGGAAGGACTGTCAAGCGGAAAGGACTGCTGCAAGACTGCAGAAGAATTTTGAGAAAATAGTGGTTTAATAGTAAGTTTTCTATAGCACATGAAACAGAAAGAAGGCTGTTACATCTTCGTGTGTTGTTTTTGGTTGTTTGTGAGAATTGTGTTGATGTCATAAGACCTGGAAAAAATTGAAGGATGTGTACAAGGACTTCTGCTGCTGTGGGGCCATTTTTATTAAGCTGGAATGTCAAAGCATAATGAGGTAACCCTAGGGCATAGGCTGAGCACTCTAAAGTCAATGTCAGCTGCTCTGGAAAAGCACACTCACCACGTAGAATCTTGTCATGGTAATAGCAGGTACCCACAGTCAGGTACATATAATCTACAGTAATCAATGAGCTCTAAAAAACTAAACATGGCCTTCTGTATGAAGTGAAGAGGGATGTGGTGGTTTATAGCATGATTATCATCAGACAGAAATCTTTCACCAAAGACACGATAAATCCTAGATACATGACTAAGAATAATAAGACCTTAAAGTCACAAGTGGTAATATCTGGTATTAGAATTTTGAAATCCATTCTGGCATGTTGGCCTAGTGTCAGCATAGACGAGAATATTTTTTTACATATTGGAGCAAACACAAGTGGCTGCCACATTGCCAATACATCTCTTTAAAAAACAGAGATAACATCAAAGGAATCAATGAATCCTTGAGGAAGACATGTCCTTGTATGTTACCTGCCTTTAAAAGTAAAAGGTAAATGTTCTTGTAAACTCTTACGTACAGGGACACGAAAAAAAAGGCTAAACACAGATCAAGTACAGTAAAATAAGTATGATGTGCTGGAATAGATGTCATAATAGATGGCGCATCTGGAACATAGGTGCAGCTGGGATGATGATGTCAAATGATGCATTGCAAGTCCTGCCTGAAGTGCCAACCTTACCCCCAGGCATCCTGACAAGATTCACAGGAGTTTTGTATAGAGACACTATTGAAACAATAACACATTGTGTTTACAGAGATTCACTGACATGAGTAATTCCTTCCTACTGCAGGAACCAGGAAGAGGAGGTGTATTCTACCCATTCCAAAAAAGTGAGATGTTAGTGCCTGAAGAACGATAACAGGTGTCTCAACACAAAACATAAACACAAATACAATTTAAAGATGATCTTGTTAAAGCAGATTAAAAAGAGAATACAGAATGACTACAAATTTGTACATGGTTTAAAGATATATTGTAATAAACAACCGTATCTCGCTATCTGTGTATTTTCTATCACTCTCGACAAGCAAGATCCTGCAAAGCCTTAATTAAACAAATAACAAATGAAGGGCAAGATTCACCTGCCTTTTGTTTACATTAAGTAATTTAAGATAAAGCATGCTGTGAAGCTTAAAGTCTCAAAAGAAATCACGCAACATTGTTGATCACCAAAATCAGCTTCAGTGTTTGGTGTTTGAGCATTTTCTGGCTCAGCATCTTTAACAGAAAGAAAATCTACACCTGTGATTAGCTCTTCCTCACAGACCTTGTGCTTTAAGCAATGTGTCAAAACCATTTTGTTATCTTGATCAGTTAATTAAGCATACTTAGCGAATCCACTGAGACACCGTGCAAAAAGTGCAATTTTACCAAGTCAGAAGATTTTTAAAAAGTGTAACAAGCCTCTGTTTTGACAGATTTCTAAGTAAGATAAATAATCTTGTTTCTAGAAACTATTTCATATTTTAAGAAATCTCAAAAGATACACACACTTACTACAGATCATTTTACTTGATTCATACATTTTTTCTTGATTGGTGTTTATTTTTCTTATTTTTGGAAATAGATTTTTTTGCAATGCAGAACAAAAGGTGATCAAAGTTGGGGGCCTGGATGCTGTGTAACAGCATCTATAAGTGGGCATTGTGGATATGGTATTTTATGTAAAACCTTCATTACTGGTATCTCAAGTTTGTCATACATGATGACAAATCATAAGCATCCGTAATATAAAGTAGAAGATAATTTTTTATACTGTAGTGCAGCTGTTTCTTCTTGAACTACTGGTTTGTGTTGTTCTCTCATTTGTAAGTCGCTAAATGTGTATGCTAAATGACTAAATATGTCTGTGTGAGTGAGTGTGCCCAGCAGTAGATTGGTGCCCTGTCCTGGATGTATCTGCCCGGCGCCCGAAATGTTCTCTTCTGGATTGGGATAGGGAAAAAGATATAAAATATTTTCCGAATTTTCCGTTTTTGGGTCAATTTACCTTAAAATCCATGTTTTTGGACTGTGTGAGGAAACCAGAAAACCCGGAGGAAGCCCACACGGACACAGGGAGAACATGGAATCTCCATCCAGATTAGGATTTGAACCTGGAATCCCCAGCACTGAAAGGTGAACATGCTAACCACTAAGCCACCATCCCACACCTAGATCAAAGCATATTCATGTGAAATAGAATGATTTTTTATCCTGAATTCTATTGATCTAAATCTGCAGCAAGACTTGAAAACTGCTGGTCACAGATGCTCTCTATCCAATTTAGGCGAGCTTAGATACAAAAATTTCACCCCTAAATCTGGTAGAGGAAAAAAACAGTTGCATAAATCTGCATACCTTAGCACTTTCAAAAGCTGCATTAAAATGATCATAAAAGCAACTAATGAAATACACTTTAATTTATTTTTTGTGTATTGCAAATCTGGCCTCAATATAATTTGCCTAATGTAATGTAGAATACCCACATCTGCCAGTTTCTAGTCTCACACTCACATGTGTCTCAGCTTTCCCTTATGCTGCTCTTCACTTACAAAGATAATTGCCTAATTGCTAGCATTCACTGGCCTAGTGATACATTTCAAGTGCTTTTTTGCAAGTAAGACTGATGAGTACCTAAACATATGATTATGTCTTAGTGGCATAAGGGTGTGATTGAGTTAGATTGGTAATCAGAAAAGTAGAACATATTAAGTATATAATAGGCCTATTTTCAGTTAAATTCTTACCAGTCCCCAGTCCTAATTGCTACCAGCAAGACTGCTACAACATTTGCAGCCATTGCACTGGGAGAACCTATCCAAATCCGATACAAAACGCTGATCATACACAGAGGATCATCAGGCAATTCTAAACTATACATACTACAGCAACATCCTCGGTTGCCTCTAAAGATGAGTTCAGATAAAGACATAGAAGTATATCTGAGAACTACCACTGCTGTCTGGAGAACCCCAATTTCCCACTGACAGCATGATGGAGTACTGAGACCTTCAATAGGCAATCTTTCAGCAAATGAGCAGAAAGTTTCCGAATGCCCTGCTTGTCCTGTATTAAATGCAGAGTTGAAGTCTAAAAACTAAATTTCAGCACACATTCTTAAATATTTGTGGTGTTGTAATAGACTTTCCATGTTTACTGCATCATTTACTGATTTGTTGGCTCAGCATGGAAACTGTAAGATGCTTGTGATGAGTAAACCCTTAAAGTATTTAATGACCACAGATTGGTTGGAGAACCAAGTCTATAGTCATTTAGTCCTGTGATGGTATCCTTTTTATGGGTGGGTATTATTATGAGCATAATGTAGAGTTTGATGCAGGATGATACAATGTACTGCTATAGTGATTCACTAAATAGCTTTGTGAGACTTCATCTGGACATGTTGACTTTATTACAATTAGCTTTTTTGACTGTGACAGTCTTTAAATGTCTTTCTCAATGATTATCAGGGCAGAGTAAATATGTAGCTGATGGAAAGAGCTACCCTGGACCCAACAGTGCATGTCCTGACCCCTTCTTTTGGCTTTTGGCAAAGCAGAGTGGGTGGGGCAAACGAAGGTTCTAGCCACCGTGGATGGAGAGGAAGACGCTGGGGGCGTTGCTCATCACAGCAAAAAATGGGGAGGCACAGAAGGCCCCTGCCGCCAGGGTATTGGGGACCTGTCACTTTTGCATGGCCATCTGAGCGGGAGGATCCATAGGCGAGCTACACCTGCCGACAACTGTATGTTTGATGAAGATTAAAATACTGTCTATTATTGAAGCTTGTTCTTGTCCTTGAGAAATCATCTCTCCGGTCCACCTCACTCCTTTACCTACGTTACATTATTATATTTACAAATATACACATATCCATACACTTTAGTCATTATGAGGTAGATTAAAGTTATAAAGACCACAAACTGATGGAATCTTTAAATAGTCTGGACTGTTGTATTATTGAATTATTGGACTGCGACTGGTCCAGCGATAAATTGTCCTGGGTGTATCTGCCCAGCGCCTGAAACGTTCTCCCCTGGATGGGCATGGGGAACCCCCCCACGACCCTAATATAGGATAAAGTGGAAGATAATGGATGGATGTACTGCGACTGTGGTGTGAATTCTCCATTAAGAATAGTATGGGGAAGATGGCTCTGATTGCCCAGAGAAAAAAATCTGTCTTAGATTCAGCTGTTTCTGTACCTCCTACCATGCCGCAGCTGTAAGAATAGTATTCACTTTGAACTTTGATGTGCTGCAATTTTTGTTTTAGAATGAAAATGGTTTTATCTGAAAAGCCTTACTTGGTTAGTCTCTTTTTGAATATAATGTCATGTACAATAACTTTTAACATTTAAAAGCTAACTGAGGTCTATAGAGTGTGACATGTATGGTCTTAGTTGTTTTTCAATTTGTATGCACATTACAAGGTCTAGCTTAGGGTGAGTTGGCTAGGATATCCATTGTGTTGACTCCTGAATCCTCAAACAATTCAAAATTTGCTTCTATGAAGAAAGTCATACTGTTAAATGCCTACACTGCCATGTTGCTCAGCTCCCTCCAGCCATCTTATCACATGAACCCTGATTCTTTTCACCTGTATGCAATCAACTGACAACCTTCATAAACCCAGTATGTTTGTGCTCAACTCATGGTTTATTTTTCTATATTTATTACAAAGGCCAGAGAATTTTATTATGAACATAGAAATAAGATCCAGGGATTAAGCACACACACAGGAAGAAGTACTAAGAGGATTTAATGAAGTAATGGAAGCAATATGGATATATCATATAAGAAGGTTTTAGTGACAATAGTAGGAGATGATACACCACAAGAAGAATGGAGTCGTGGGATGATAAGGAACAGCTGGGAGAAACAGACAGGACCGAAAGTAAAATGACACAGTACAATACAAAAAAAGGTCCTCTGAATGGTAACCACTAAATCGCTGAAAAAACAATTCTCTGGCAGCATGGGTTTTCTCCGGATTTTTTGGTTACCATTCACAGTATAAAAACATGGATTCAAGGTAAATTGGCTGCTCTGAATTCCCCATTTCTTTATACAATGCATGTGTGAGTAAGTGTGTGCTTAGTGAAGGATTGGCACCCTGTCCTTGATGTATCTGCTCACTGCCCAAAACATCCCTCCCTTGATGAGCATGGGCAACCACCCAATGACCCTAGTAGAGGATTAAGCAAAAGATAATGAGATGAGTTTAGAAAAAAAAAGTACATTCATTTTTCTTTATTAGCCTTGTACTGTAGCTCACTGCACACATCTTAGTTATATCTCAGTACATTTAACCTTACTGTGACATCCTGTGAGTTTTACCTGCTCCTCCTACAGCCCGCTAATTGGCCAGCTGCTCTAATTGAGAGCAGGTGTAACTGATTTTGTTGATGAGTTCCTGAAGGCTTCATAAGAGCTGCATTGGAGAGCTGATCTTCGCTGGAGCAGTTTGTACCCGATGGTAGTTTCTCCAAGTCGTGGTGCAGTTCGGTTTACCTGAGCTATATTGACTTTTTGATTCTCTCTGCCTAGTTTCGTCTTACACTTACCAGAAGATCTCTCGCTACCTGCTGTGGAAATCTCCCTCAGGCTAGTTGCCTGTCTGCCTCCATCTGCTGTGGTGGTACTTCCCTCCGTGTCCTCTTGCCTTCCGGTTGCCCTGCTTGGTGAATCTGCCCCTACCTACCTGTTGGACCTGTGTCTTCTGCTCAGTACTCCACCTCACGTGAAACCCTATCTAACATTCATCATTAAGCCAATGTAAATAAAGAACACTTACCTTGTCATCTGCCTCCTGTATATTATCACCTACCGCTCACCTTTGACTTTTTGCAAACCTGATATTTGCAAAGAATTGTGATCACGTCGACAACAGCTTCTACCCTGAGGAATATATATATATATATATATTTTTTTTTTTTTTCTTTTTTTGGAACTACAAACGCAACTAACAATGACCTTTCTACTATATCAACAATTTTCAAAGCTAACTGGCACATATCAGTTCACTGCTCCCTCACTGGAACAAGGGCCTCTTCCAAGTAAATTCCCAATAGATAAACCAAGCCAGTTCCTTAATTTCTTCCAAGGGCTTTCCTGGCAGCTCATCAGGAGGTGTTCTTGAAGGTGAACACATTCAACGAGTGTTTCTTTCCCTCTGGGCTTTCGAGCTTTGTGGCCCAGGGCCACACTGTTTACTACACTTTTTAAAACCTGCTTCTTTTTTTCCTATTTGTTCCCTTTGTTTGTTGTCCACGAGTGTTTTCCTGTGGTATTGTTAATTATTACATTGATTCCTTGTCAAATGTAAGCACTTTTTAATCATTGTATTGGAAAGTTCAAGTTAAACTTATTTATTTATATAGTGCTTTTTACAAAAGTACATAAACAGTTTTGTCAACTCCCTAAATTAATCTAAATGAGAATTAGCCTAAAATGAGTAAATTATTCAGCCAACTTGGTTGAATCAAATTTACTCCACCTTTGAACCACCTTCAATGGTATATGCATTTTGTGTAACCCTTGTTTATAGATGAGAGTAGACTGGCAGTAGATGCAGGAAACCAGTTAAAGAAGTTATTTTGTAAGCAGTCCTTGTACTTGTCCAGACCAGAAAATTGGCCAGGTGCCTTCCAGCCAGTGTTGCTATTTTCCTGTTCCAGGAAAAAACTAAATATCTCATAGCTCCCATTCAGTGATGCTATAATTCCATATGGACTGTTTGGGCTAACAGGAAATAAAGTCATACATAAGGAATGTACGGTCCTAGGCTGAGCTCCCCATTAGCACTGCCCTGACTTTCATATCAGAGACATCAAAATTTGTATTAGTCAAGATATTCTGATCGTTGATTGGGGGCTTTTAAGGAACGTCACTTATTTTCATTTTAGATTGCTCTTTTGACCATTGTATGATAATCTGTAGTCCATATTTTGACAAAACATGGTCTATCAAAGTGGGCATTTTATTAATTTGTGAACTAAAGGCCAGTCTTCATCAGACCGTCGCTTTATGTTTAAAATTATAAAATGATTTAAAATCAAGGAGGCAACTGCTGATAAGTTATAGCAAAGCAACATTAAAATGCCAGTCACACTGATAATTAATTGGGAGTGGGGTGGGATAACTTAACAAGTCAAAGATATTACATTTTTAAAAATAATTGTACCATTGAAGGGATTTAAAAAAAAAAACATTTGATAAAAACTTCAGACCCTAAACAGAAACATGAACAAATGGATGTCTTGTCCTCTAGTGTTTTATCTTTATCAGGCAAAAACAAGCCTTTAATTTTTCAGCATCACTGACAATGAAGATGGAGGAGAATATATGCAGACCAGCCAGACAGAGAAATAGGACAGTGGGAGTTAAAATGTTGAGCAAAAATAGAGTAAATGAAAGATGTCTAAAGACCGCCTGAATCCAAGTGAATACTGAAAAATTGATTTCCGAGATGAGCTGACTTTTTCAGTCCTGACACAAAGCACCCAGTGGTGATGAATCATTATCTGGCAGCAGTTTTATATAGAAACATGTCACATGAATTCTTGTGTAATACACTACTCACTGCTAACTGAACATTGTCAGGATAATTATTTCT
Source organism: Corydoras maculifer (assembly GCA_019802435.1). NCBI lineage: Eukaryota > Metazoa > Chordata > Actinopteri > Siluriformes > Callichthyidae > Corydoras > Corydoras maculifer. The sequence continues at coordinate 384,340 of JAFMOD010000478.1, read as the reverse complement.
ATTAATATTTTTTTTAGTAAAAATGACATTCATAACATGGTAAGTGGTATATTTTTGTCAGCTTTTAAAGTGCTATTTAACACGTGAAAATCATCCACTTCTTTAATAACCTTCTACCATTTAGCTGCCCTTAGAAAATTAGACTGAAATAGATGAATTGTAACACATGCACTACACGTTATGGTTAGGAAGAAGGGAGTTGGTTGTTCTATTCAGTCTGTTCTGTGTTGGGTAATTACTTCTATTAATTGTGGGGTTCATTGTCTGTATTTTGTTTATTGACGTCAGCTGTGACTCCCTTCCTTGTGTGTATTTAAGAATCGCCATTTTGAAGAGAAGGTGCATGCAGGGAATTTTTTTCCCCCCATCCTGCCCTTCCAGCAATGTTTCTTGGGTGTTTTAATTGGTTGTCCAGGCATGTGCTGACACCTTGTGGTAATTGGGCCCTTCACTCCCATCCCCCCAGGATTGCCCCATTGCTGCCCTGGCATGCACTAGTAGGCTTAGTTCCTGAGGCTTCCAAGTCACTTACCATTCACCAGTTCCTCTTTTGGTTCAATCCACCCATTCCTGACGTTACTTCCCTTCTGGTACCACATTCTTCATATATTCACCCTACTCTTCACCATCATATTTACTCCCCCCTTTGCTGCACTTTCCCTGGCTTCACAGTAATCTTTGCTTCCTCCTCACCGTTAAGCCTTATGGTGTCCAGATTATCACCATCATCGCGCTTTGCACAAGTCAGAGTTATATACTGCAGAGGGATTATAAAAGTTGCGTCTCTGCATGGGATGTCTGCGTGGGAGAGCAACATTTACCATTTAGTGCCATGGTTAGAGCGGCACTGTCACACACTTTAGTTAAAAGTAGCATGCATAGGGCAGTAGTCCCAATGCTGATCTTGTGTAAAATTCTTATGTTCTTCCTATGTCACCATGTGTTTTCTCTGGAATGTTATTTTCTTACCACAGTGTAAAGGCTACATTCAAATCTGCAAGAATTGAAAACTGATTTGTTTAATGGACAAGCTTGTCAAGTTAGCAAGTTTTTGTAACAAGTATAAAATTGCTTAGTTTTGTTATGACTGTTAACAAAGTTGCAGTAGGTACAGAAGATTACAGAATGAAGTTGGGAAAAGTTTTTAAATGTTTAACAGATATCATAATTGATAAAAATAGATTTTTAAAATTATAATTAGCTCATCTTTCCTACCCATGACCTTTCTTTTAAAGTTGAAAACTATGGCAGTCAATCGGCGTTCCTATTCCAGAGTCATTAATAACTAAATCATAAATTATTCATAACCTTTTTAGAGCTTAATTTATTGTACTTTTGCTGAGGTTCCACTCTGTCGTCTTAATTGTGGGACACTGGCACACTTACATCAAGTACACAGTGCCCTTGTCACACTAATACATTTCTCATGTTTTAGCGCACTGTTATTTCTCATGCTAGAATGAATGCTTTTATTTAACACAGTTATTATGGTTTTTATTTTCTCCTTACAGGGCTTGAAGATATTTCCCCGCAAGCCTGGCTTTCACATTGGGGTATAATCAGAAAATCAAATAAAATTGCTCTCAGTCAGAGTCCTGCTGTGTGCATTATACGTGTATGAATAATGTCTTACCAGTGTCTTTCAGTCCTGAGTTTTTGGTTCAGTGATATTTTCAGCAAACTCACTCAAGGCCAAATAATGCTAAGCACTGTAAGTAAGCACAGTCATTAAACATTATAGTATTAATTTAATTATTTTTATAAAACATCAGATTTTGATTTTAAAAACAAATGCATGATCACAAGACAGACACCCAAGATTCTTAACATCCATATGAGTGCAATTTGCTGTTTAAAGTTTAAAATTTAAAGTTTAAAATTCAATTTCTTGATTGATGTATTTTAAACTATTTAAGAAAATGAACAAGAAGTTTCTAATATTTTTGCAGAAACTTTCTAGATTGTATTTTTGTTCATTTTGCGCAAGTACAGCATATTAAGACTACATTTAACATGTATTACCATGGGACAATCAGCTATCTGTGAGAACAGAGGCACAAATTTGTATTTTTTTTTTTATCAAGCTTGGACTTTCACTTAGCGCAAGATCTTTGCATTAGTTCTATGAAAGTATGGAGTGCCTGTTTTGTGTGCATGACTTTGCTTAATTTATTTACACCATTTTGAAGGAAGCAGTGTTGTTTTTTTTAAAACAACAGTAAGTATAGTATCTCTGACATGGCCTATTTATCTTTAGTAGTTTTGGGATTGTGTAAGTGTTTGGTTAGTTATTCCTTTATCTTTGTGGTTATCATATTTCTGTCCTTCCTTGTCGCATTTGCCATATCCTTTCAAATTATTTTTATAAATAAATGCTTATTTGAGTTTATCCTTGCAGTTGTGTGCTTTGTATAGTGTGTCTATATTCATTCCAGCATTTTTATTATCACTGCAACCTCCTAATTATTTACACTCTAACAGACAACTTAAGGGAGTGCCTTATGCATCTTGGGCCCATTCATAAACCCTACATTACACATAATTCAATAGTTAAATACAAACAATTTGGCATTTGTTTTTTTTGACATTAACGCAATTTACTGTGACAGTAAAAATAAATAGAACAGAAAAGAAACACTTGACAAACAGTATCAGGTGAGACTACTTACAAATGTAAACAATTCATTGATCTGCAAAACAAATTGATATACAAACATACATACATATATACGTACAGACACAAAATGAAGATAAATACAACCACATAGGAAGACAATCAAAAAACACAAACTGGAAAAACACATGACTTACGTCCTATGACTGCAGCCGATGTGGCGTATCAGATTGAACACAAAACTAGGCTGGAGTGCTGGAGTGTAAAAGGTCATTAATAAACTTAAACATGACTAACAAGGGGCGGCACGGTGGCTTAGTGGTTAGCACGTTCGCCTCTCAGCGCTAGGGATTCCCGGTTCGAATCCCCATCTGGGTGAAGTTTCCATGTTCTCCCCGTGTCTGCGTTGGTTTCCTCCGGGTTCTCCGGTTTCCTCCCACAGTCCAAAAACAAGGATCAAGTCAATTGAATTCTCAAAAATTGCCTCATATAGAGTGTGTGTGTGTGAGTGAGTGTGTGCCCAGCGATGGATTGGCGCTCTGTCCTGGGTCTATCTGCCCAGCGCCTGAGATGTTCTCCCCTGGATGGGCATGGGGAACCCCACCGCGACCCTAATAGAGGATAAAGTGAGAGCTAATTAATGAATGGATAAATGACAAACAAGACATAGCTTTAGTGTGAAGCAGACAAAAAATGCATGGGTCTTTTCTTAATATATTTAAAATATATAAATAGATAACATAATTAATTATTATTATCTTTTTTTTATTCTTTTTTTTACATGAAACCATTATATACATGCACATGGTCGTATTTAATATGTGTCACACTTGCTTACCTTGGATGAACGGTTGCACATATATGCACGGTTGTTTTAACATCCATCCATCCATTATCTCTCGGTTTATCCTCAACTGTAGTAGGGTCGCGGTGGGGTTCCCCATGCCCATTCAGGGGAGAACGTTTTGGGCGCTGGGCAGATAGACCCAGGACAGCGTGCCAAACCATCGCTGGGCACACACTCACTCACACAGACAAACTCTACATGGGGCAATTTGGAGAATTCAATAGACTTGATCCATGTTTTTGGAATGTGGGAGGAAACCGGATACATAGCATTTATTGCGCTTTTTGTCCCACACTTTTTAGCTGCTAACGCTAGCACTTTCTGCTTACTATCGCGGTTGTTTGCTGCAAACACTACTGCATTTATTACCCACTTCTTTTATAAATAATAGCTTATATTTATAAAAGAGCCATCTCCTGATCTGTGTAGCCGGATTCAACTGTTCAGATTTTCAAATCGGATTTTATTGGACTTGACACAGATCTTCACACACCGCATTGTGAGAATCTCCAAGATTCAACCTCCATCCGACGCTAATACAGCCAGACTTTACTAGAGTTGGATCTCCATTAGCTGCTGCCACTGCTTTGTCTCATTATCAGCTGTAACAGCGGGAACTAACCTTACATCTCTACCCACCCTAAGCTAAGTTTATTTCTTCATTTATACATAAACTTTACAATGGCACTTTCCCCTCTGGTTGCATGCCCTTAGTGCAGTATGTATAGACAGTCTTCCTCCATCATTACTGATAATTCAGCCTGTGAGAAGTGTAGCCTAGTTATTTGTCTGATGGAGAAGATTTCAGTGCTAGAAAAGTGCATTCGGGTTTTAGAACAGGGTCATGTTAGTAAAGGTGCGTCAGGGACCAGTTTACCCAGCCCGAATGCGACAGTATCAGGTCCTAAATCTCCGGCTTTAGAGCCCTCGCAGCAGGGCGAGTGGGTGTGACCAGGCGACGTACACGTAGAACTGAGCATCACTCTACTAGGATCCACATGTCCAATCGGTTTTCCCCACTCAGTGACTCACCCACTGAGAGACCGGTTTCTAAAAGTGCTCTGGTTTTTGGCGACTCCCAGCTCAGACACGTGCGAATAGCTACCCCCTATGAGACCCCAGCAACCATAGCAACCAAGCCAGGGCTCCAAACATCAGGGCAAACCTCAAAGTGCTGGCTAATGCTAAACGCTCATTCTCTAGAATAGTTATCCGTTGGCACTAATGACGTTCGCCTCAAGCAGTCAGAGATTACTAAGGCTAATGTTAAGGAAGTGTGTGGAACCGCTGCAATGATGTCTGATGAAGTAGTTGTCTCTGGTCCCCTACCAATTAGGCGTGGCGGCGAAACCTACAGCAGGTTATGGTCTCTGTGTTGCTGGATGTCTAAGTGGTGCTCAGAAAACAATATTACCTTTATTGATAATTGGTCTACTTTTGAGGGAACGCCTGGCCTTTTGAAATGGGACGGCATCCATCCTTCCCGGGAGGGTGCTGCGCTCATGTCACATAACATAGTGGATAGGGTTTTTTATTTAGATAGGAATAAAAATTGACAATTCAGAGCCAAGGCCAGGCAGCAGACAGAATGGCCTAACCAACTGCCTGCGAACTGCCAGGAGTCGTCACCCACAATAACTAGGTCCCATACCATTAAGACAGTTATCAAGCATCACAATGAGCAAAAAACAAAAAGAGTCCAGTGCCAAAAGTGTGCCAAAAAAATCTTATTAATATCAATACAATCTCAAGTAGTGTAAGAGACACTTTTAAGTTAAAACTTGGGTTATTAAACATTAGGTCACTTTCATCAAAATCAGTTCTAGTTCAAGAAATAATTACTGATAACTTCCTTAATGTCTTTTGTCTCACAGAGACCTGGATTAGGGCGAATGAATACTTAGCATTAAATGATGCCTCTCCTCCTGGTTATACTTATGCTCATAAACCACATCTCTGTGAACGAGGAGGTGGAGTGGCTACGATCTATAAAGAAAACATAAATGTAACACTTAATAATAAGTATTAATCAAAATCCTTCGAAGCTCTTGTACTCAACATAAGCAGCTCATCTGCATGAAGAATAAATACAATCTAATGCAAGTGATTACCGTATACCGCCCTCCAGGCCGATATATAAAGTTTATTAAAGAATTTGGTGAATTTATTTCTAACAAAGTAATCTCATCAGACAAGGCCTTAATAATCGGTGACTTTAATATTCACTTTGAAAACCCACTAGACTCATTTAAATTAGCCTTTGACTCTATCCTCGATTCCATGGGCATTACTTAAAGTGTGGTTGGTGAAACACATCGCTGTAAACATACATTAGACTTAGTTTTATCACATGGCATTAACATTAATAATTTAACTATTGTTCCACTAAGTGAGGTCATCTCTGATCATTATTTATTAACCTACAATTTAGAAATTGATATTGATCCAGTCATTAAACCACAACATTTACCAGAATTAAATATTAAACCAGCATCAGGACCCGATGAACTTGAAAAAAACAGCTGAATACCTTAAACATGTGTTTTCTACAACCTTAGACAGTGTCGGTCCACTTAAACTAAAAGAGGTTAAAGATAAAAGACTCGTTCCATGGTTTAATGATCAAACACGCGCCCTAAAACAAACCACTAGAACCATAGAGCGTAAATGGAGACAAACTAAATTAGAGGTATTTAGGGTTGCATCGAAGGACAGTATGACTGAGTACAAACATGCACTCAATGCAGCAAAGACTAAATATTATTCTGAACTAATAGAGAACAACAAAAACAACCAAAGATTCCTCTTTAGTACCATGGCCAAATTGACTTTAAGTGCTACTGAAAAGTGTTTTTATTTTAGTGATAAAATTTAAAACATAAGACTTAAATCATCTAATGCATCATGTAGCGTAATCAATAATCAACCCTCAACGATCTCTGAAAATCTAGTGGTAGAGAAAATAATGTAGTACAAGAGTTAAATACCTTTAACCCCATATCTAAAAAAGAGCTTGTCTCATTAATCACACAATCAAAGACAACATCCTGTCTGTTAAACCCAATACCTACAAACCTCCTTAAAGACCTCCTACCAAATATTACAGAGCCTGTTATAAACATTATAAATTCATCACTTAAAATAGGCTATGTCCCCAAAAATCTGAAGTGTGCAGTTATTAAACCATTACTTAAAAAAACTAATTTAGATCCTCTAATACTTTCCAACTATAGACCAATATCAAACCTTCCTTTTGTCTCTAAAATTCTAGAAAAAATTGTGTTCAACCAGCTGAATCCCCATCTTCTAACTACTGACGTTCATTAAGTTTTTCAGTCAGGATTTAGATCTCATCATAGCACTGAGACAGCCTTAATTAAAGTCGTTAATGACTTATTAATGTCCTCTGATAATAACCAAATCTCTTTCCTTGTATTATTAGATTATATAGTGCAGCCTTTGACACTATAGACCATATAATCTTAGTTGATAGATTAGAAAACACTGTGGGCGTTACAGGATCTGCACTCCAGTGGTTTAAATCCTACCTGACAGATCGATATCAATTTACCTGTGTTAACAACCAATGTTCTGATCTTGCTAAAGTTAAATATGGTGTTCCGCAAGGGTCAGTTCTGGGTCCACTTCTATTTGCACTAAATATGCTTCCATTGAGGTCAATTATTCGTAAACATGGAATCAGTTTCCACTCTTATGCATATGATACACAGTTATACATTTCAGCTAACCCTAATGCTTTTTGTTCAGTCAGTAAGCTAGAGTACTGCATCCAAGATATTAAAATATAGATGTCAAAAAACTTCCTACTGCTAAATTCTAATAAAACTGAGTTTCTGATAGTTAGACCCAAGAACAAAATTAACAAAGCTTTTAATACTATGTTAAACCTTGATAACTCTTTAATTAGACCCAGCTCATCTGTAAATAATTTCGGTGCCATTGTTGATTTAGATCTCTGCTTTACAAAGCACATTAACAATATTACTAGAATTGCATTTTTTCACCTTCATAACATTTCGAAGCTACAAAATATCCTCTCCCTCCAAGATGCAGGAAAACTAATTCATGCTTTTATTACCTCAAGGTTAGATTATTGTAATTCACTTCTCACAGGATGTTCTAATAAATCATTACATAAATTACAACTGGTTCAAAATGCTGCAGCTAGAGTTTTAACTAAAACCAGAAAGTTTGATCATAGCAGTCCTGTGTTATCAAACTTGCACTGGCTATCTATTAAGTTTTGTATTGTGTACACAATTTTTGATAACATATAAAATTCTACATAATCAGGCTCCAGAGTATCTGAGTGAGCTGATAAAATTACTGCTGGTGAAAAAGCGTTCTCCCACAAGGCTCCTCAACATTGGAATAGCCTTCCAGTTACTGTTCGTAATTCTGAATCACTATTAATCTTTAAAAATAAATTAAAAACACATTTATTTAATCTTGCGTTTAATTAATCCCCTGTAGATAAAGATATAGATCTTAGGTTCGGCTGTGTTGGGGTGGTAATCTGTGATCAGTGTGAGCTGGCGTTTCACCTCTTCACCCACCTCATCATTAATGGGGGATGTGGCGCTGAAATGATGCTGTTCCAGGGCACCATCTCAACTATGTAGAGTCTGCAGTATCTGCCTCTTTTAGTTATGCTGCTCTAGTCGGTGATGCTGGAGTCACATGCTGCTCTGTGTCAATCAATTACTTATTAATTAAATGCCGTGCTTTACTACGAACACTGAATGGAATCTGAATATTAATTGGACTGGCGGTCCTGCAGGACACCCCCTTAAAGGACTCACATATAGTTTTCCAGTTGTTACAGTTTTTCCATTTGTTAAATATCTGTACATGGCTGTCCTACAGTTTTGTTACTGCCTGGCCGCTCAAGGAGGAGCCTTGGTCCTCCCTCCCACGGAGCGCGGTCTGCGAGCCCCTCTGCCCACGTGTTGAGCCGCGCCGTGCCGCCGGGGTCTCTCCCCTCGCTGTCAGCGGGACCTCGCCTGCCGTAAGTAGAGTTCCACCTGCCTTATATGAGCCGCCACGCCATGCTCCGCGTGTTTCTCAGCGCGGTTCTCCTCGCGATTCTCCCCGCGATGCTCCACGCGAGGCTCCTCAGGTCTCTCCACGCGTCTCTCCACGCGTCTCTCTTCGCGTCCCTCCTCGCGTCCCTCCTCGCGGCCCTCCACGCGTCCCTCCATCTCCACGCGTTTCTCCACACACTTCTCCTCGCGGTTCTCCTCGCGATTCTCGCCGCGATGCCCGCCGGGTTTCTCCTCGCGATGCTCACCGCGAGGCCTTTCGGGTTCCTCTGATATCCTCGGAGTAGCCGCCCTGCGACTGTGGGCCGCGCCGCGCCGCTGGGGCGTCCCTGCTCAGCGGTTGCCGTCCTGCATCGGTCGCGTCCGTCCCCGAGCCGTCCGGGTTGTCATTGGGGTGCGTCCGGTGCTCCCGGTTAGGTGGTGTGGCCATGGTACTGGTTCTCTCCTTTTGTGTCCAGGTGGCGGTGAGGAGGGAGACTGAGAGCCGAGGCGGGGTGTCCAGCGCATCATCTGGGGTGCAGTCTTGTGGTCCGAGGAGGAGGCCGAGGGCGTCTATTTCCCCCCCTCGGGACCATACCACGTCCGCCCTGGACTTCAATGCCTTCACGCTGAATTATCGGACCCAGTCTCAGGACAATGTGCCACCCGCTCCGGATAAGGTGGTTGTCGGACTGGAGTGTTGGGGTGCGGTTCCACCAGTATGGGACTCTGGACCTGTTCAAGCCCGGTTCATGGACCAAAACTGGGTCATCTCCGTGTCCACTCGGGTCATCTCCGCGTCCACTCGGGTCATGCGGGTCGTGTCCTCCTTGCGCTCCTAAGCGCTTGTGGCGCCCCCGCATCCTCAAGGGGTCTCACCCTCCTAGTTCCCACAAGGGGTCTCGGCGCCCCCGCATCCTTAAGGAGTCTCGCCACCCTCACAAAGGGTCTCGCCGCCCTCACATGGAGGAGCCACGCCACGGCACACAAGGGGTCGTGTCCTACTCGCGCTCCTAAGCGTTTGCGGCGCCCCCGCATCCTCAAGGGGTCTCACCCTCCTCGTACCCACAAGGGGTCTCGGCGCCCCCGCATCCTTAAGGGGTCTCGCCGTCCTCACAAAGGGTCTCGCCGCCCTCACAAAGGGTCTCGCCGCCCTCACATGGAGGAGCCACGCCACCGCACACACAAGGGGTCGTGTCCTCCTCGCGCTCCTAAGCGCTTGCGGCGCCCCCGCATCCTCAAGGGGTTTCACCCTCCTCGGATTAACAAGGGATCACGGTGCCCCCGCATCCTCAAGGGGTCTCGTCCCCCTCGCACCACAAGGGGTTACTTCGCCCACACCCTCACACGGGTTCACGGCACCTCCGCTCCCCCGGTCACGTCGCCCCCGCACCCGTTAGGGGCCGCCTCGCGTTCCTCGTGCCCCCTTTTGTGTTTTTTTATTCCCCACAGGATGCCTTTGCCCCCCGGTTGTTTTGGGGGGGCGATATGTCAGGTTGGGAGGGCTGGGCCACTCCCCTCTGTCACCCGTATTTCGGGTATGGCCTTGTAGGGCTTCCGTAGGTAGGGCCTGATCCGCTTGTACGGGGATTGGGTCCTACCTGATCACATGTCACCTGCTGGCGGTTTCTTAAGCACGTGGTTTCCCGTGAGCCGGCAGGTCAGCATTAGCTTATGTCGTCACATCGGGTGTCTGCGTTTGTGTTCATTTAGTTATTTGGTTTTGTTTATCTCGGCACGTTCCGCCGTGCCTTCCGCGGCGCCTTCCCGCCGTTATATATTCGCGTTGTTTCTCCCGGCACGTCCCGCCGTGCCTTCAGCGGCGTTCCCGCTGCCTTCTGTTAATAAACAGTTTTTTTTCTGTTAATAAAAACAGAGTTTTGTTTGCTTACCTGGTCGCCTGGCTTGCTTCCTGCACCGCACCGCGCTGCGTCGACTGATACGGACAGCGCGCCCCGAACGTGACTAAAGCTGCTTTGTGACATGTATTGTTGTAAAAACCGCTTACTTGAACTTGAACTTACTTGATGTTTTAACATATAAAGTTAAAACAATCTTTAATTTACCTTTTCAGTACTGTGTGATGAAGTTTTGTTTGCTTCTATATATTTATTAGTAAGTCAATGACAGTGAATATACTGATACTTGTAAAAAATATTTTAGGTAGTATAGAAACAGTCATACTCAAACAATAGTCTGATCAATATAGTAATATTGTTTGCATTTAAATAGTAAACAATAAACACCTAATTATCTCTAGAACAATAATTATATGTCACAATTTTAGTCCCAGAATATCAATTAATAGGCTGAATTCATTATCCATATTCATTATTTAACTAATTAAATGACATGTTCCTTTTAATGACTAGTTACAGATGTGTTAAGCATGGTGTGTATTTATTTTTGTTTTGAAATTTAGTTTGTACTAAACGTTTTTTTAAAGAACATGCAAAGGAATTTGCAATGCCCAGGGGCTTAAAAAACCTACGATAGCACAGAAAATGTATTCATTATAGCAGTTAACTTATTTGTATGTACATGATTAGGACATTGAATTTGATCGAATTACAACTTCACATATTATAATAAAATTATAAAATGTTTAAAATAATGTACTTTTGTGACTATATTTATTTATTTACAGTCTAACTCTTGTTTTCATTTTCTATGAATTCATAATGTATTATGAATATTGAGTTTGTATAAATTAAAAACAACTTGAACATTGAACTTAATCAACATTTATAACCAACACACACACTGACACACACACACAAAATTAATTATAAATAAAATAATATATAAAAAAATAAATAATAATAATAAAAATAATAATAATAATAATAATAATAATAATAATAATAATAATAAAGGGGCGGCATGGTGGCTTAGTGGTTAGCACGTTCGCCTCTCAGCGCTAGGGATTCCCAGTTCGAATCCCCATCTGGGTGGAGTGTACATGTTCTCCCCGTGTCCGCGTGAGTTTCCTCCGGATTCTCCGGTTTCCTCCCACAGTCCAAAAACATGGATCAAGTCTATTGAGTTCTCAAAATTTTCCCATATAAATTGTGTTTGTGTGTGTGAATGTGTGCGCCCAGTGATAGATTGGGGCCCTGTCCTGGGTGTATCTGCCTGGCGCCCGAGACGTTCTCCCTTGGATGGGCATGAGGAAAGCCACCCTAATAGAGGATAAAGTGTAAGATAATGGATAATGGGATGGAAAAATAAGTAGTACGTTAGGTAATAAGTAAGGTAAGAGGTTCAATGGGGTTGTAAGGAATATTTCATCCAACAACCCACCTAAATGAAGATTTTGTATGCACTGAATGCCAAATTTGTAATATTTTTTATTCAGTTGTACATTTTAATGAACTTGAAGGCTATATATGGTATACACACAATACATAACTCATACAGTTTAGCTACCCATATTTTATAATCTATTTTTAATTTAATATCATATTCAATATGTAACAATACATTTTGATTTATATTAAAGCCATGTAATTACAAAGGAGGGAAGGCCTCTGTTCAGGAGAGGGCAGCACTTAATATGACAGATTACAGCAATTATTTGATGGCTTTTTTTAATTAATAATGCAAGTGCCACCCTGCAGCTCTGATACACCCATCCATCAGCAACAAAAAAGAAAAATTCCTTTACTGCCAGAGGCGCCTACTGTGTTTTGCTGTCCAGTGCTATTTCTGAGACAAAACACATCTCTCTATTCTCCCTCAATTGGCTAGCAGATTTTTTTTTATAGTATCAGAGACTCAGAATCGGAGTGTATCGTTATCTTCAGCAGCTTGGCACTTAGCAGGCAAGAAGTGTTTCAGGAAATTGCAGGGCAAAAGAAAACAACAATAGTGGCAGAAAAAGATATAAGACTGGTTTAATAGGCCTTTTAAAAGGCAGATAAGGGCTCTTTGGCAGGCTTGAGTGACTAAATCAGTCTGTTTACAACATCCAAAACTTCAATATTTCTAATTTCCAAACAGTGTTATCAGGGGACACCTGTAATTAGCGGTAAGTGATTTTTGGCACTTTTATATTTGTAGAAGATGCAATGCTAAGACCAAAGCAGAATTGGATAAAAGGGACTCAACAACTTTTAGTGCCACTTTTGATATAAAAATACTGAAGCTCTCAACATGATTACACATAAGTACAGGGGCAATAGAGGGTAGTGCAAGTGACATTAAAAGACTGTAAAAAATATAACTCATTGTATTGATGATCTATACGTAACAGAGATGCATATTATAATTAATATGAATAACAGTACAACAGTAAAAATGAATGGAAAAATTAACAACTACCTCTAATAGAACTAATATCTGAGTAGGTTTGACAAATGAGTCATGTATAAACACTTTATATATATTTTAGAAGCTCGCTCTTCTCCGGGAGATCGGCTACGCGGGAGGAATGCGTACGCCGCTTGCGCTTTATGAGCGTTTCCCGGGAATTGGCTACGCGGGGAAAAATGGGTACACCGGTCTGTCGGGTAACACCATGGTTGAGCACAGAAGGAGAGTTCGAGACACCGGGATAAAAACAAAACAGGGTTTATTATTAAAAATGGTGTAGGGACACCAACAGAAAGAGGGGAACAAAACGAACAAGACTAACACCAGGATTAAACCACAAACAAAGACGTGCACGGGATATAGGGAATACGGAAACTACATACAAAAAACACCTGGTTACGTGCACAAAATAAACCAATCACCCAACGGAGACAATGAGTCCATTAAATGAGGGACAGGTACAGGCACAGGCACCTGTGAAAAAAACAAAAAAACAAAAAAACAAAAAAAAAAAAAAAAAAAAAAAAAAAAAAAAAAAAAAAAAAAAAAAAAAAAAAAAAAATATATATATATATATATATATATATATATATATATATATATATATATATATATATATATTTATTTATTTATTTATTTATTTATTTGTTTTTTTTTTTTTCCGAATTAAGTGTCTTTTTTATGTCTTAAATGTCTTTTTTTTTGTTCCTAAAATGCCAGAAGCTTGAAATATTATATATATTTACATTTACATTACATTTACATATATATATATATATATATATATATATATATATATATATATATTAAAAAAAAAAAAATATATATATATATATATATATATATATATATATATATATATATATATTTATTTTTTTTTTTTTTTTTTTTTTTTTTTTTTTTTTTTGCACATCTCTGTAAGAACATACTTAAAAACTGACTGTATCTAATTGTTTTGGTGTAGGTTTTTCACACACTGAACTGAATGTTCCTTCTGTGCGGCTCGGTGGCGTTGTGAAAAAAATTTCGATCGTGGAGTTTCCATGTTATCTTCTTGTTCACATGGGGACCCTAGTATTGGATTAACAAAAGCAAAAAAAAGCATTATGTTATGTTACGTGCTGTTTTGGTTACCCATGCCTGTAAAAAATACCTCTACCTTCTATATCATTGGAATAAACCTTATTTATTTAACCTGCTTCCCGGCTCCGTCCAGTATATATTGCACAATTAACCTAGGACCTCCAGTTGTTATTTCCTTCCTTCCTACTGATAACCACTGTGGTGGCCAAGCTTGAGAGCTTGACACAAACTCTCAAGTTAAATTTACAAAATGGTAGAGATAAGTAAGGTCCAAAATAGTGTAGTATTTACTGAGAAAAGAATAGGCTAAATATAAATCAAGATTGACAAGATTGTTCTGTATTTAGCTACTTCTTGGTTGTTTGGTCAAAGACCATTACTTTCTGCTCCAGCCACACCTTCTCAGGTGACAACACATGCATATATAGAAAATATGGTCCCTTGGTCACTAGAGGGAGGAGAGAATGGGCCTTGCACAAGAGGGAAAAGAGAAGATGAGTACAGCATAATGAAACAAGACATTTGGCTTGACCAATCAAGCCCAAACATAATGCTAAATACATGCAGTACAAAATAATTGAAACATAATTAGTTTAACCATGTATATGTGTTGTGGCTGGTTGTATTTTAGTATGTGTGTTACGTGCCAGTGCAGCACATTTGTTTTCTTGTGTGTTCTGTTTTGGTTTTCTCCTGTGACTCCATAGGTGCTGACTGGGAACCAATGGGGAAGCCCTGCTGGTTGGAAAGGGGTGGAGCATCAGGAACAAAAGGACCACTCCAGGCAGCAGAGCAGGAAAACTGATGGTGGAGGCTGTGTCCATGACAAGCTGCTTGTGTTTGTTTGCCTGATTTTGTGTCTTATCACCTTAGTTTCTGTTTTGTGTTTTTGGTACTGCACCGTTGTACCTGGAAGGTGGACAGGGAAGTTTGGGCGCGCCTCTAAATGTGCAAACACGTAGTAAGGCCTCTGTTTAGTTCAGGCCTCATGTTTAGTTTAGGTTAGGGGCGGGTGCCATCAAGTGTATTTTTGGCTAGGTTTAGACCTGACTAGATTAGTACTTTTTGTTCTTTTCTTTGCTTTGGCACCGTCCACCGTTCACCTTCTCTGTGTGTGGCTATTTTTGGGGCTCTGAAACTGTAACTTTCCTTTGTTTCTACATTATTTGTGCACTCCATGTTTAACCTACTGTAAATACAACTCACCAAGTTTACACTAAGTCTGTCCTGTGTGTAATCCTTCCACCAAATCACCCACAATCACACGTCCACATGTCACAGGCCCCACAACCCCTAGCTACATTCGGGGCTGGTTTGTAACAATGTGTCCAATAAGGTTATTTCTGCCACCACACAGAGTTGCCTTAAGGGTTGCTTTGAGCACGTGTAAGCTCTGTATAAGGTCTTCAGTAAATAATTTTAATAAATAATCTAAAAAAATATTAGTTTTTAAAGACATTATTGCTACTTATTTGTACCACGTGAAGCACTAATATTATATTCCAATATTTATCTTCATTTTAATGCATAATTACAGTATACCTGTTTTACACATAATTATTAATTTAGGGCAAATATAGAGATG
The DNA here is from genome assembly GCA_019802435.1 of Corydoras maculifer. NCBI lineage: Eukaryota > Metazoa > Chordata > Actinopteri > Siluriformes > Callichthyidae > Corydoras > Corydoras maculifer. The sequence continues at coordinate 368,855 of JAFMOD010000478.1, read as the reverse complement.
TTAACTAAATAAATGTAAAGCTACTTTATGCAGATACATTTACGCAGGAGACAAGATAAGTATAAAAGTAGATGCACAAAAGTTTATAAGCAGCCATTCAGCAGAGAAACAGAACATAGACTAAAAAACTGAAATACACAATAAAAACAAAATAAACAGCAAAACCAAAAGATGGTGTAACCTGTGTTAAAGGTGACCGCTGACACAGGTAAACGTACATCTGCAGAGAGGAAGGAAAATAGCTTAGAGATAAAGAGAATGGTTAATAAAGCAGGAAATGAAAACCAGATGATTAATAGTCAGGTAACTGGGAACTTATCATCATTGGGAAAACTATAAGAAGGTGTGGATGTGACATGATTTATTATAATAATGTATTTTGGTGTCCTGGTTTACTACTAATAACAACAACAATAATAATAACAATGTGTATGTGGCATGGGTGCCTGATAAAAAAGCCATATGTGAATAGGAGTGTAAATCAGGAAATCAGACCAGGTAATGAATTGCACCTGCATGTCATCCATGCAACTAATTGTGTCTATTTTCTGTTGGTAGTGCGTGAACAGAAGAGAGAGGAAAAGGACAGACAGACTGCTGTTTTGTGTGTTTACATGCTAGCAAGTTCTAGCAAGTTCAAGGTTGAAAAGCTCATACAGTTTAGTCGTGTTTTAGTTCAAATCCCACCCGCTTTACTACTTGAAATTCCCCACTCATTTCTCCGTAAGATCTGTCACAGTATATTTTAAATGGAACATTAAATTAACTTTTAATAAATTTGTGTATCCTTTAAATTTGGTGAAGGAATAGAAGAGTGCACAGTGAAATTCAAGACTGGCTTGTCCATAAGATGTTGAAGCTGTAAGAGGGCTCTTTCCACACATGTGGTGCTTTGAGGATAGTGACTCTGTAGGCCTTTTGTTTTTCCTTTGTTTTATTTTCTTTATGTTTAGCTTTATGCTATTTTTACTACACTATAAATTATGATTTGTATTTTGTGGTGTTCTACGAGCTCCTGTTTTCTTCCCACAGTCCAAAGGAACGCAAGTTAGGTGAAATGGATATAATAAATTGCCTGTGGATGTGACTGTTTCCCTGCTTTTTGCTTGGTGACTTATGGGTTGGGCTCCAGCACCCAGTGACCCCAATTAGGATCAGCTTAGGGAATGTATGAATATATGAAAAAAAATCCCATGACTTTACTGTACAGCCAACATTGTGGAATAATATATATTTTCAAAGTGACTTTTTAAAGTGCTTTTGATTGTATTTATTTATTTTAATAATAATTAAATAATATAATAATTAAATCATATAATTTATTAATTATATTTTATTTTATTCATACTATAATTAATGATAGTTAATGTAATAATCAACCAATAATGTAAATCAAATAGTTTCATTGTTTTTTGTATATATAGAGTCTAATTTACTGTAATGTGAGCAAAATAGATGCTTTACCTTTTGGCTATGATAAATATTTTATATTTTATAAAAACTGAATTAAAAAAGTTGTTTCTAACTATGACATAAGAAAATCTGTTTCATCTTAGATATTATGATAATTTGTTTTTAGAATTGAATCTGTTTAATTTAGTCAATTTACTCTAATTAGTAAACTATGCCTTACCAAACTGCAAGTGTAATTACAAACTTCTTCAAGATGCAGGTTCATTAACCTCTTAATAAGATGCTCATATACCAAAATGATGATGTGAAACTGTGAAATAACAAAATGGTTATGTGACAGCTAAATCCTCTTGACCTTTTACTCAGCCTATTAAAATAGACCACCAGCACCATCCTGGTAATTAATGTGCAAATACGAGTGTAACCATTAAGCACACACACACACATGTTCCCTGCACCCTGTAAAGTCTCCCTTCCTCTAAGTACATCCTGCTAGACTTTTTCTTTCCCGGTTTTTCTCAAAGTTTTTCGAACCCAAAATAGTTTTAAATATGAAGCTTTTCAAATGTTTTAAATTCATTCATTCATTCATTTATTATCTTCCGCTTTACCCTATATTAGAGTCGCGGGGGGTTCCCCATGCCCATCCAGGGGAGAATGTTTCGGGCGCTGGGCAGATACACCCAGGACAGGACGCCACTCTATCGCTGGGCACACACTCACTCACACAGACACGCACGCATACACACTCTATATGGGGCAATTTGGAAAACTCAAATGACTTGATCCATGTTTTTGGACTGTGGGAGGAAACCAGAGAACCTGGAGGAAACCCACGCAGACACGGGGAGAACATGAAAACTCCACCCAGATGGGGATTCGAACCGGGAATCCCTAGTGCTGAGAGGCGAACGTGCTAACCACTAAGCCACCGTGATATTTTAAAGCCACCATGTTTTAAATTAATCTATATAATTTAATTGATGTAGGTTTTAATTGTTTAAATTTTTAAATATTAAAAATATTTTCCATAAGGTGACATATGTATGCAAACATTTCACTGAATCATTTCTCCTACACTGTAAACACAAACTTTGTGCATGCCATATGTGTAGGGAGTAGGAAATTGTCCCTAATTGTAAATGTTTGTCTGTATGGCCGACCTATCCACATAGATTCATCACACTTGCTTATGTGAATTAGCAGATAAAAAAAATAAATTAAATATATGTATATTTTGGCAGTACAGTTGCTTAGTGGTTAGCACGTTCGTTTCTCAGCGCTAGGGATTCCTGGTTCGAATCCCCATCTGGGTGGACATTCCATGTTCTCCCCGTGTCTGTGTGGGTTTCCTCCGGGTTCTCTGGTTTCCTCCCACAGTCCAAAAACATGGATCAAGTCAATTGAATTCTCAAAATTGCCCCATATAGAGTGTGTCTGTGAGTGAGTGTGTGCCCACCGATAGATTGGCGCCCTGTCCTGGGTCTATCTGCCCAGCGCCCAAGACGTTCTCCCCTGGATGGGCATGGGGAACCCCACCGTGACCCTAATAGAGGATAAAGCTGGAGATAATGAATGAATGAATATATGTATATTTTACACATTTATTAAATTTTAAATGCATGAAATTTATCTGTTAAAGTTTGCTATTATTTAGCAGTGTATTTCTTAGCCTTTTATCAGTGTGGGTTACTGGATTCTCATCCTGTAACAGAAAACTAAATAAGGATAGATGTGTAATGGTATTGCAGCACAGTACAGAACCATATGGCAGCTTCTGTGATGTGATCAGTAACCTTGGCTGCAGTCAATTTTTGTTGTTCATGTTCAGGACAGATGTTAGGTCTTTGACATTTAGCATGTCTGCTATTTAATACTGTGCAAATTAAAATTAGAAAAACAGCTGCTAATATTTAAGATGTGAGATACTCATGATAGATTGACTTTGAGACATGTCCTTTAGCAAATGTGTTAAGACTTTTTGTTAATTAGTATGCAGCACAACTTCAATGCTGAAGTTTCAAAATTTCCAGAAAATGTGGGAAACTATTTGAAAACTGTGTCATTCCAATTAACAACATTTGAATAGACAAAATAAAAGTTTCAATGTTTTCAATATTGAAATTTATGGTTAAATATTAACAAATGCAGAAATACAACACACTGCCTGCAAATAGTCAAATCAGAATTTTATAATTACATTTTATGGAATAATACACAATTAGTAGTTTAATTGCTAACAAGTATGATCACCATGGAATATATATGAAGATAAAGTTTAATTATTACGATAGTGTTTTTTACAATAGTGAATAGTCTCAAAGCAGGTTTACATTGGTATGAGCCTGAACCTCCCAATGAGCAAGCAAAAGCAAAAGTGGAATGGAAAAACTCTCTAGTGTTGTCTGTTTTAGAGGAAGAAACATTGTGAAGCCCAAGGGTCAGCAGAGGACTCATTCTCCTTGAGTGACCACTCAGAGTTAGCAGTGCAGGATACTAATGTACAGATGTGTGCACATGATCACTGGACAAGTATCTGTTTCTTCTTCTTCTTCAAAAAAAAAAAAGTTTAGTAAAAATACCTCTGAAATGGTCAATAGTCACTAGTCAAATAGGTTTTGTCCATCAGATCCAAGTGTTTGGTGCCAAAAAATAAAGTTTCAAAGTTTTAAAGGTTCCTGTCTGCATGCATATCAGATTGTGGACACCAATTTTTTAAGTGTTTTTTGGGAGTCCATCTATCAGCTGGTGGATGCCAAGCAGTAGGTCAAGTTTCCCTTCAGCTAAGAACTTTATACAATGACGTCTCGGTGTCTGGCTTAAAGCTTCAGCTGCATTCCTAAACTGAACATGAACTGACATAGCTAATTGAATTTTAATTCAACAACTTTCTAGTTTGTACAAACATCTTTTAAACAATTGGCTTAATATTTTAATTTTCCTTTTACACAATGGGAAACGACTGCATTTATTTATACACACCAGTTTTCTGATTACAGCACATTTGATATATTATTTTTTTAAACTAGAGAAGAGATCCATTATAGCTACTTAAGTGTTTGCATATGCATAAACATTAACATTTTTCAACAGATGGCAATTGAATTGAAAGTAGCAGAACAGTGCATAAAGTATTTTTTCTTAAGTATTGTGGATGGAAGAATTCAAAAACAGATCAGACTCACTCTGTTAACCTTGCACCACCCACAAAACAACAATAATAAAAAGTATGAAATAAGATCAACACATAAGTGAGTGTGTGTGTGTGTGTGAGAGAGAGAGAGAGAGAGAGAGAGAGAGAGAGAGAGAGAGAGAGAGAATATGTGTATGGTATTATGGAATCTAAATGCTTTTTTTAACTGGCAGGAGGCCCTAAGGCCATTTTTGTATCCTGGGGGTGTAGAGCTTTCATGAAAATATGAACAACTGTTATTTATATTCCAAATTCAATCTTTTTCAATCTTGGTGACACAAAAGATTGAGTTTTAAGTTACAAAAAATATAATTAACAGGCTTTGCTCTGGAGTTAAATGTGGTAGAAGGTTATTTTTGATCCATAAAACAACACAAAGCTTACAGCCACTTCACTTAAAATAAGCCATTGCGCTGTTTTCCAGAGTAAACAAGTAATTTTCTTCAATCCGTGTGACAGTTTGCTGATCTAAATTAGTTTGGGGTTGCAACTCTCTCTCTCTCCTTCTAACTTGGCTTGTTTGGTTTACGTCTTCCAAGACGTCACAGATGCATTACAGTTTGACTAAATCCTACTACAGAGCCAGAACAACCAGAACAATTCCATTGTGGTGTTTTTTAATTTATAAGGGCTTTCTTTATTTCTTGTCATTTATTGATGGACTGTTGCTCTAGTTTATGTTTGCTCATTTGTCTTAATCAGTTTACAGTGTAATTTCAACCTAGATACTACAAGATTTGAATAAACCTAGTTTCGGTCTACTGCCTATTTGCACCTTGCGTTTAACGTGTGATTGTTCCGGAGGGGGCGTGTCCCGGTGGTAAACATTTAAAAGTCGGCAGTTTTCACTAAAAAGTCAGAACAAGTCAGGTGTTTGTGTAGGAAATAACTGCTGTAGCTTTGAATAACCTGTTGTACATCGTAGTTCTGCGCGTCGGCACCCCTAGAATCATGGTAATACCCATATTTTTTCCTAATCGTTGTTAAATTGAATAGTTTGTTTGGGCGTTCTTGTTGTTAGATATTAAAACTACTGTTGGTTAGTTAGGATATAACTGTATATAGAATAACTGGTTTCAGTTCTAGTTTCAGTCTACTGCTTATTGTGCCTCTCGTGTGAAGACCTATTCGTGTAAAGACCTGCGAGTCTACCTGCGCGAGTCCTATTCGTGTAAAGACTTGCGAGTCTACCTCCGCGAGTCCTATTCGTGTAAAGACCTGCGAGTCTACCTGCGCTAGACCTATTCGTGTAAAGACCTGCGAGTCTACCTGCGTGAGTCCTATTCGTGTACAGACCTGCGAGTCTACCTGCACGAGTCCTATTCGTGTAAAGACCTGCGAGTCTACCTGCGCGAGTCCTATTCGTGTAAAGACCTGCGAGTCTACCTGCGCGAGTCCTATTCGTGTAAAGACCTGCGAGTCTACCTATGCGAGTCCTATTCGTGTAAAGACCTGCGAGTCTACCTGCGCGAGTCCTATTCGTGTAAAGACCTACGAGTCCACCGAGCAAGGACAACGGCCAAGCAACTAAGGACATCTCTAAGTAGTCAATTCATTTTCTTACCCATTCACACCTTTCTCTTCAGCATGTGTTTTCAGTTTATCCCTGTCATTTCCTCCTCACACAGACGCTCTTTTCCTCAGAGGAGAAGGCGCACTTTTACACACCTGCGAACTCTGCAGCAGGTGAATGCAAGAGTGCCCTTCAACTCTTTGCAGGACTATGTAATTGTCTGTCAGCCAACAAGAAATCTGATTTTATTCCTGCTTTTGCGGCTCATGCTGGTCTTCAGGTTTTAGCCCTCACTGAGACGTGGATTCGTCCTGAGAATTCCACAACACCAGCTGCCCTTTCAACGAATTTCCACATCTCTTACTCTCCTCGTATCGGCAAAAGAGGAGGTGGTACAGATTTGCTTATTACCCACAAATGAAAATTCTCTCCTCTTACACTTTTATCAAACACTGTCTCATTTGAATTCCATGCACTGACAATCACTGAACCGGTTAAATGTCTTGTGGTGTTCTTATTTGTAAGTCCCTTTGGATAAAAGCATCTGCTAAATGACTAAATGTAAATGTAAACCTCAACATATTTATTATTTGCATATTGTAGAATATTGTATTGGGGCATTCGTAGGCTTGTGGTTAAGGAACCAGCCTTGCAATCTGATGGTCACCAGTTCGGTTCATGGTCCCAACAAGTACTGCGAAGGGAAGGTAACAAGAGCAGTCTGAAGGGTTACACTGGGTGTACATACGTGAAAATGTATTCAGCTTCTAATGAGAGCGTTCGAAAGTCTCATTGGTCTGCAGGTGAAACTCTGACATAAGGCTGATAGAGGTCCCTAAGGATCGAACCAGATATGAACCTGTCCTTGAGAATGTAAAAAAAATGAGTAAGGAAGCAAACCAAACACAGGACCTTGGGGCTACATCAGGACAGGATTCTTCAAAGGATCGCGATTCCTAGTCCTGGCGATTCTGAATCGATTCAAATTCCCCAAAAATCGATTTTAAAATGCATTTAAGTTTTATTTTTTGCAGCTCGAATTCCCGAGTGTACTGCATATCACATTACGTACACATTACGTATCCACTCGGCCACCGTATATCAAGCTTGTTAGCCAATTCCTGTTGTCTGAATGGAGTCTGTTAGCATGAAGCAGAACGCATGGACCAGCTGGAGAGCATGATTTGACCCACCCTGTCGTCGTTAAAAGACAGTGTTTGGGCACACTTTCGATTCTACAGTGTCCGGGGGAAGAGAAAGCTTGACATGAACACACCATTGTTTGCAAGAAGTGTAAAATGAAATTGAGGTACTTTGGAAATACGACGATTGCGCGAGCCCATTTGGCGCGACCCTGAGCTAAAAGAAGTTTAAAAGTTAAAAAATTATATTTAATATTTAAGGTTAAGTTTTGAAAATGTAGCAAATGTTGGTGCAATATAGTTTAAAAAAAACTGAAGTATGTAAGGTTAAGTTTTAAATATTTGGTAAATATAAATGCACTATGACTGTAAAGTCTGTATTTTCTTTTCTTTTAATGGCTTTTAAAGGATATTTTAAATTATTTGTTTATTGATAGATTTGTTTTTATTTAAGAAATACAGGCAGCTATGCTAGCCTAATACTGATAGTATTGTGCATAAAATTCTGTAACTAAAAACTATTTTTATAAATATAAAATGATGCAAAATGATTTTATACAGTAAGTAACCTAAAAGTATTGTTTTAAATAAATGTTCTATTTGTTTACATTGTCGTTTCATCTTGTCAATCACATAAACAAAATTTATAGACCATTTGAACTGAAAAATCGTTTCCGAATTGAAAAGACACTGAGAGATTCGCACCCCTATAGCCGAGATACAGAAAACCAAATGATACAGAAAAAAAGGAGACTTTAGCACAAGTCTTCTACTGTTTGACTATGTCTCCTGAGATAAAGATGTCAGTAATCTTACACGTGCCTCCTCTTGAGTTTTATTAGATATTTCAATGTCACATTGTGCTTAGATTTGCCAAAAAAATGTGCTTAGATTTGCCAGAAGAAAGTAAACAAGATGTAAGATGTACTCTAGTATTAAATAAGTGTCTACCAACAGTTTAGCCTTTGCAACACTGAGATAGAATTGTCAGTTATTCAATGTCTGTTATAACTGCATAGAATTTGGGTCTTTGTCCAACATTTATATCATGAAAAGATTCTGGAAATTAGGGAAAATCCCAGTGTGCAAAAAAGAGCAGAAACTACTGGTAGTGGTCATTAAAATCTTTAATGATCATTAAAAAATAATTTTAGAAGTTGTCATGCTACTCTTACATAGTACGGAGCCCCTAAAAGGACATAAGCAAAAAATAAAAAATAAAAAATAGAGAGAGGAACATGCGTTAAAAAAATACATAAAAAATGTACATATGTCTTATTAAGTGGTGCGCAAGAGTTAGTAAGTCATGCGCACGAGTTAGTAAGTGGTGTGCACGAGATATTAAGTGATACATAATCTGATAATAAACAGACATGACACGCTGTTACAACGATAACGTTTAAACTGGAACATGCTCTCGCCGATTTATGGCTGTTTAAGAGATCTACAGATAAATAAAGAACACCAATATAAATAAAGTCTTTCTTGAAATCTTTCTAGGAACGTAACTCCGGAACGTCGTATAGTGCTGAGTTCGACCGAACCTCATTTGCATGTTCTCCCCGTTGCTTGGGAATTTCATTTTACCCCCAAAACAGTTAAGAATTAGAGTTAAACATGACGATAACATGACTGAATTTCAGTCTGATTTATTTAAATAACTGTATTTGAATTTTTTTGCCTTTAATCATGCGCTTTATTGTGCCAACTTTAGCTATCTAACACGAAAATAATGTCTTATTTTGAAAGACTGTCCGCTGTATTTGATGAGATGAAGTGTACATGTTTGGATAAGATGAAAGTAACCAAAGTGTTCTTCAACAGCAACACGTATGGAAAAATGGATGTTTTCTATGAATCTTCAGGGAATCAATGGCCAAAGGAGATGCCAAATTCATAATGTTGTTTATAATTTTAGAGTTTTTTATTTGTTATTTTAAATTTTGTTTAGCATTTACAACATAACTGTCCCACTTTTCAGTTTTATGCTTTGGATTAAAGCTTCTAGGAAAATATTTATATTTTTGAATATCAGTTTCTTATAATTCATTTCAATCTTTCAACAACATAAGCAACAATACGAAACACACATTGTTCCTACATAATTCCAACTCTTCCTGCTGTGTCACTATCTGCCGATTGCCAAATTATCCAGCTAAGGGTCAGAGATAATAAAACAACTGCCTACAGGCATTCAATTAACAAATTAATTACATAAATGCAATTAATTTAGGATAGTGAGGTTATTTATGCCTTTCTGTTTTGGTAAGTTGTAATATAAGCAGTAGGTTAAATGCTCAAAACAACAAATATAAACAGATTTTACTGTCACTTCTGTCATGGCACTCCGCACCATAAATGTTAGGTCTTTGTATACTTACAAGAGTTACCTGTGATGCTTGGTCCGTTTTAGCAGTAAAATGATGTACCAGGTAGCGGTCAACTTAATAAGGCACACACAGACAACAGTTAATTACCATAAATGAGCATTAATTAACTAAAGCTGATGATTAATTAACTGGAGGGCCTGGAACTGAGGAACAAACACTAACCAAACTCAAAGTTGAATGTGTGGTGCAGATGGCACATGACATTAACGCATTTACGAATTGGTACATAAATTCCAGATTTTTAAATCTTACCTCTAAGGCAAACTGCAAGCTATATTAAACATGTGGTTGTCTTATCATTACCTGTTCTGGGAGACAAACATTCATTCATTCATTATCTCCCGCTTTATCCTCTATTAGGGTCGCGGTGGGGTTCCTCATGCCCATCCAGGGGAGAACGTTTCGGGCGCTGGGCAGATAGACTCAGGACCGGGCGCCAATCCAGGGTGACAAACATGTTCCTTAGTTCACAAACATGTTACATCATTATCATTATTCACTTTTAAAAAGAGACTTTGAACAATGAAAGACATAAATCTTGTCATCCAATGCTGGAAAAAGACCATATTTTCAGTTGCTATTTTAATATTTCTTAAAATTCTTTGGTCATGTAGAGGTTGATATTTGTTAACTTTATGCACAATATGACATTTAATCCTGTCACAGTCTTTGTATGCTGCAGAATTATGCTGAATCTTTACAGAAACTGAGGAGGTCAAGGGAGTAGAAAAAATACAGGTTGAGACCCAATGATGACCAAAGACAGGATTCTTCAAGCACAGGAACAGGGTTAATTTATGGAATGCATTAAAGTACATTTAAATGCAGTGTTTGGCTAGTCTATCTGTCATTGTATTTTGTTTCTGTGCTGGTCTGACGACCCTTCCTCTTCATGCACTTCCACTGCGTTTAAAGCCTGTGCTCTGAATATTAGTAATGCAATGCTTCGGCCACAACACAGCTTTAACCAAAACATATATTATAATTGCAATACTCCATATATAAATACAAAGTGGTGGGTTGTATGGTTTACAACTAGGCCTTCAGTAACATCTGCCTGAATTAATTCACCTGCCAATAAATATTTTATTGATATAAAAACATGGTATGCAGAAATGCAGTATAAAGAGACACTAGGCAAGCAAAATTTATTCTGAAGGTGTTGGCAGAAAACGTAAAGCCTGGCAACCAATGATGCTGAAATGTGATTGGCCAAATGAAGAAATCGATGTCCAAATGGGGCACACATTATAAAAGGAAGCAGACAGACCATTTGGAATTCTTTAATATATATTCATAGACAACATCAGTCTGTGATGCAGATATTGTTAGGCCTTTGGAGAAGGCTTTGAAGGTCTTGGCACTGCAAATACACTATCTAAACAAGCATAATTTTCGACTTTTGCAGAAAAGAAATGCCAGGGCCCCCTGAGCCCACTATACAGTCATCACAAAAAGTTTTGAGAATGATACAAATATTAATTTTTACAAAGTCTACTGCTTCAGTTTTTATAATGGCAATTTGCATATACTCAAGAATGTTATAAAGAGTGATCAGCTTAACAGTAATTAATTGCAAAGTCAATATTTGCCTAGAAAATGAAGTTTATCCCCCAAAACACATATCAACTTCATTTGCAGCCCTGCCTTAAATGGACCAGCTAACATCGTTTCAGTGATTGCTCCATTAACATGTTGATGAGGACAGGGCTGGAGATCAATCTGTAATGATTAAGTAAGAATGACACCACTGGACACTTTAAAAGGAGGCTGGTGCTTGGCATCATTGTTTCTCTTCTGTTAACCATGGTTATTTCTAAAGAAACACGTGCAGTCATCATTGCACTGCACAAAAATGGCCTAACAGGGAACAGTATCGTAGCAAGAAAGATTGAACTCAGTCAACAATCTATCGCATCATCAAGAACTTCAAGGAGAGAGGTTCCATTGTTGCCAAAAAGGCTCCAGTGTGCCCAAGAAACACCAGCAAGCACCAGGACTGTCTCTTAAAAGTGTTTCAGCTGCGGGATCGGGCTACCAGCAGTGCAGAGCTTGCTCAGGAATGGCAGCAGGCAGGTGTGAGTGCATCTGTGAGGCAGAGAATCTTGGAGCAAGGCCTGGTCTCAAGGAGGGCAGCAACGAAGCCACTTCTCCCCAGAAAAAAAACATCAGGGACAGAGTAATATTCTGCAAAAGGTACAGGAGGGAGTGGACTGCTGAGGACTGGGGTAAAGTCATTTTCTCTGATAAATCCCCTTTCCGATTGTTTGGGACATCTGGAAAACAGCTTATTCGGAGAAGACGAGGTGAGCGCTACCATCAGTCTTGTCTCATGCCAACTGTAATGCATCCTGAAACCATTCATGTGTCTGGTTGCTTCTCAGCCAAAGGAATTGGCTCTCTCACAGTCTTGCCTAAAAACACAGCCATGAATAAAGAATGGTACCAGAATGTCCTCCGAGAACAACTTCTCCCAACCATCCAAGAGCAGTTTGGTGATCAACAATGCCTTTTCCAGCATGATGGAGCACCTTGCCATAAAGCAAAGGTGATAACTACATGGCTCAGTGAACAAAATATAGAGATTTTGGGTCCATGGCCTGGAAACTCCCCAGATCTCAATCCCATTGAGAACTTGTGGTCAATCAAGAGACAGGTGGACAAACAAAATCCTACACATTCTGACAAAATGCAAGCATTGATTGTGCAAGAATGGACTGCTATCAGTCAGCATTTGGTCCAGAAGTTGATTGAGAGCATGCCAGGGAGAATTGCAGAGGTCCTGAAGAAGGGTCAACACTGCAAATATTTTTAAACACTTGCTGCATTAACTCATTCTAACTGTCAATGAAAGCTTTTGTTACTCATAATATTATTGCAATCATATTTCTGTATGTGACAAAAACATCTGACAAACACACATAAAAACCAGAGGGCAGCAGATCATGTGAAAATATATTTGTGTCAGTCTCAAAACTTTTGGCCATGACTGAATTATAAAAATATATTATTAAATAAATATATATATATATATATATATATATATATATATATATATATATATATATATATATATATATATATGTTGTAATTTTCAGTTGTCAAAATCAGTTTATTAGTTGACATTCAATATCAAAACATATAAATATCTAGGAAAATAAATCTCCCCAGCCTATTTAGTTTGTGTTGGAATGTAAAATCACACTCCTGTCCAGATCAAAGGACCCGAGGTAAAACATGTCTCCAGGTTAAGGGTGTCAACATCTCTTTCTTGGACTAACTCCGCACAAGGGTGCGACAGCATCTTTATTTTCTGAGGAGAGATCATCTGTCTCCTTATTTACTTTAAACTTTTACAGATGGACTAACTGTGTGATAGTATTGTATGGAAGCTCCATTGTAGCTGACAGGAAGGCACTAACTACAAAGGGTGGTGAAGGTTGTTCTACATGCCATTGAGGACCTTCACTGTCTGCTCTGTTATTATTATCAGGGATGCCTTTTACCCAAGCTACTCACTGTATAACCTCCCACCCTCAGGGAGGAGATACAATAACCCATGTAAGAACCAGTCATCTCAGACACAGCTTCCTTTCTTACATTACTGAACTCTTTTTTTACACTGACATGCACACACTATACACTCTGGACTTATGATGCAGCTGTTAGAAAAAAAGCAATTGTAATTGATAATCCAAGCTGTGATGTGTACAGCAGCCAAGTGCTACTGTAGTATTTTTGAGAAAGACTTTTAAATGATGGTAAAATGCACCCTCTTATAAAGCTGGAATTTGCTTTCCATAATTGTGTCACAACATCTGTGCTTACACTTTCAAAAATACTGCTTATTTCCAGTAGTATTGTTAACATTAACATTATTCTGAAGTAAAAACCTTTTAAGAATTGCCTGGTAAAATATTCAGAGCACTGTAGTGTCTCTCTTTGCTCTGCGTCTGCACAGTTTAATGGACAAATAAGTTTCAATAGCGTCAATTTCTTTTTTTTTTAACTTTATTTATTTTAAAACATCAAACAATACACACAATATTAGCACGAGATGCATATGTATTATAAAAAATATATAAATGTAGTCAAATAACTTTAATCCCATTACTTCTAATTTCAACACATACAAACAACATGAATTGTCCTCACTGGTAGTTCTAGTACAGATCTTACAATAAATCACTATTATAGTGGTGCTGCCATTGCAATGTTCACTTGAAAAATATAGCTCTTATGGTTGTAGATGGCATTAACTTGGCATTAATTTCCATTAAAAACAGAAATAAATATGTTAGTCAAACAGGGAAGTTGTTCAAAATAATTAATTATAAGTTAAATCTAATAACATAAGCAGAATGGACAGTTTAGTCAATATTGTTTATTTACCTTTCATGTTCAATATGTTTGGTGTCTATAGGGATACTTGGCTCATTTAACACTCCAATATGACTCACTACACCATATGGTGTAAAACTAATGTTGCAGAACCTCTGTGTCCTGCATCACAGTGTGATAATGATTTAGTATGTTTTTTTAGAGTAGCACCAGATGCGGAATGGAGTAAAAGATCAGTGTCAGTTCCCTGACTCCCCGAGTTGGTTTATAATGATTATTATAAAAATGAAAATATATATATAAAATAACATTAATTAGCAACACTGGGGGATCTATACAAGTGTGAACAATGCCAATAGCCTGGTGAATTTAACCACCTTGCATTAGATGGTCTGCATTGTAACAGACACCATAAAGATGCCACAAAATCCCTAGTATTCATTCATTATTTTTTGCTTAATCCTATATTAGGGTCATGGGGGACACCTAGGACATAGTGGCAATTTATCGCTGGGCACACCCTCGACCACTCACACACACACATTTGGGGAATCGAACCGGGATCCTCAGCGCTGTGCTAACCATTAAGCCACCATGCTTACAGGCTCGTGGCCAGTGGCAGGGGCACAACCAAACTGGTTCAGAGAAACTCTTAATGGGACAACTGCAATAGTACAAATTAACAACTACAAAGAAATCTCATGGGCGGCACGGTGGCTTAGTGGTTAGCAAATTTGCCTCTCAGCGCTAGGGATTCCCGGTTCGAATCCCCATCTGAGTGGAGTTTCCTTGTTCTCCCTGTGTCCGGGTTCAACGGTTTCCTCCCACAGTCCAAAAACATGGATCAAGTCAATTGAGTTCTCCAAATTGCCCCAGATAGAGTGTGTATGTGTGTGTGTCTGTGGAGGGAGTGATTGCCCAGCGATAGATTGGCGCCCTGTATTGGGTTTATCTGCCCAGCGCCCTAAACATTCTCCCCTGGATGGGCATGGGGAACCCACGGCGACCCTAATATAGGATAAAGCGGAAGATAATGGATGGAAAGAAATCACACATAATGGATGGAAAGAAATCACACACACACACACACACACTATATAAGTAATATTTAGATGTTATATAGAGCAGGCAATTCACCTTGGTTTCATGTTTTTGGATTGTGGGAGAAAACCGGAAAACCAGTAGAAAAGCTACACTAAAAGAACACAACAGGTAAGTAGCTGAAAACCAACTGTCACAACCATATTGTCACCTTGTCCTCCATCTCCTGAATAGTAGCACCTGCACCATTTTCCCTACCTGGTTTAATTAGTCTCCTTCCTTTATGTAGGGCTTCATTGCTTTTAGTTCCCTGCATTATCTCACCTATATTGCATACCCCTGTTTTCCTTCTAGTGCCAATTTTGTATTGTGGCCTGCTGCCTTTCATCCTTTTTCTTTGTGTATTCAGTAAACAAGTTGGATGAGATTGTACAGTTCTTCCTGCATTACTGACATTGACTGTTCCATTATTTTGTTTCATTTTCCAAGCTGCCAAGCCCCCTGAGGTCAAGTTTGGTGTTCCGTTGATAAAAGTGTTTTTATCACCTGCATCATGCATTTAAGCATCTGACTGACTTCATGTGTGTTACACCAACCTGTGTTACTGCTTCACCAGTTAATTTTTTTCTATGTGGCTGTTCAGTTGACAAGAGTCTCTTACTTTTTCACTACTATACTGCAAGGTTGACATACTAGAAGACTTATGTGTCTGGAAAAGGACACTGGAGAACCTGGAGAAAAACAGTACTGTCTGTTAGACCTAATACTTACAAATCCGCTTAAAGACCTCCTACCAAATATTATAGAGCCTATAATAAACATTATAAAGTCATCACATGAAATATGATGTTCCTAAAAATCTGAAGTGTGCGATCATTAAACCATTACTTAAAAAAACTAATTTTGATCCTAATACTGTGCAACTATATACTAATATCAAACCTTCCCTATGTCCTTAAAATTATAGAAAAAAAATGTGTTTAACGAGCTGAATTGCCATCTTCTATCTAATAACATTCATTTAATAGTCAGATTTTAGGTCTTACCATAGCACTGAGCATTAATTAAAGTAGTTAATGATTAATTAAAGTCCTCTGATAATATCCAAATCTCTTTTCTTGTCTTATTAGATCTTAGTGCAGCTGTTGACACTATAGATCATAATATCTTACTTGATAAATTAGAAAACACTGTGGGCATTTCAGGATCTGTACTCCAGTGGTTTAAATCCTATCTCACAAACGAATATCAATTGACCTGTGTAACAATCACTGTTTTGATCTTGCTAAAGTAAAATATGGTATTCTGCAAGGGTCAATTCTAGGACCACTTCTATTTGCCCCAAATATGCTTCCATTGGGATGAATTATTCGTTAACATGGAATTAGTTTTCTCTCTTATGCAGATAATACACAGTTATACATTTTAGCTAACCCTAATGATGTTCGTTCAGTCAGTAAGCTGGAGGACTGCATCTATGATATTAAAATGTAAAATGATATTAAAAAACTTCTTACTGTTAAATTATGATAAAACTGAGGTACTTATAGTTGGTCCCAAGGACAAAATAAACAGCTAGGCCACTCCCCCCTGTCTCCTGTGTTTCGGGTTTGGCCGGTTAGGGCTCCCGTAGGTAGGGCCCATCCCCTTGAGCTGGGATTGGGTCCTACCTGATCACGTGTGGGCTGCTGACTGCACTTGAGGCGCGCATGCACCCTGAGCCAGCAGGCCAGCATTGTAAGTGTATCTGCTTATGTACGCTTAGGTGCCACGTCAGGTGTTCGGTTTGGTTTTGTTATTTTATGTGTTTTGCTCCCGGTACGTCTCACCGTGCCTTCAGCAGCGTTCCCGCTGCCTTCAGTGATTAAACAGCTATTTGTTTGCTTACCTGGTCGCCTGGCTCGCTTCCTACAGCCTCACCGCACGCGCGTTTGTATAGACAGCGCGCCCGATCGTGACATTAATGCTGGCCTCAGGAGCTCACATCCGGGTAAGCGCCCTGTATTTCTATATTTCTCCGCGGCCGCATTAACCCGGCTTTCGGTCTGTTCCGGCTGTTAGAATGCGTTAGTGGCGTTAGCTTCGGCGCTAGCCCGTTATTAGCCGCATTCCTCTGGCTGCAGCATTGGCTGCATTGGCCGCTAGCCCCGCCAGTAGTCGCTTCTTTGGCTGCAACTTCGGCTACTTTATCTCAGCGCTAGCCCCGCCAATAGTCACGTTTTTCGGCTGCAGCATCGGCTACTTTAGCTTTATTATCTTGGCGTTAGCCCCGCCATTAGCCGAGTCCCCTGCTGCAGCATCCCGGCTACTTTAACCCGGCGCTAGCCCCGCCAATAGCCTTTTCCCCGACTGCAGCAATCGGCTACTTTAGCTTGGCGCTAGTCCCGTCATCTACTTTCTGCTGCAGTGCTCGCTCCCCGGAGGTTGGAGCGATGCGGGGAATCGACCAGGTCCCGGATAATGAGGAGATTTTGCTCCCTCTCTCGGCCCCGATTAAGCTCCCGGCACCCTGCGACGGGGTGGCTTTGAACCCACTTCCTTACATTATCGGCTGTCGCAGGGTGTTTGAACTGGTGACCAGTCGGGAACTTTCGGACCGAGAGAGGGTGCAATTCTACCTCTCCCGACTCCTGGGACCTGCGCTGAGGTAGGCCGAGGGCATAGTGGCCACTGGGGACACCTGTCTCACCTCAGCCAGCAGATTCGAGTCAGCATTCCTAGCCCGGTTCGCCCCGAATTCAGATACCCGCTCCGTCGGCGAGCACCTGGACGCGGTAAAGAGGCAGCTTCACCACGGGCGGGGCAAAGATCCCCAGCACGATCCTGCGCATGTGCTTCCTAGCCAGGGTTCCGACACACGATCCTGTGCTCGATCCTCCGTGAGAGTCTCCCGGCTCCACGGATCACCCGTGCCGCGAGTTTTTTCTCATCGCCAGGAGTCCGCCGTGTGATCCTCCGGATCACCCGCGCCGCAAGTTTTTTCTCGCTGCCAGAAATTCGCCGGCGTTTCTCCGCGTGCTTTGCCGAGTGTTTCTCTGCGCTTCGCCGCGTGTTTTTGTCTCTCCGCTTCCTGAACCCGTGTTTGTCTCTCCGGTTCCTAAACCCGCGTTTATCTCCCGGGTCCCTAAGCCCGCGTTTTGCTCTCCCGCACCAGAGTCCGCGTGGGGGTTCTGTTGCCCTCGCGCTCTCAAGGGGCCTAGGCGTCGTGGCGCTCTCCAAGGGTCAGGTCACTTAAGGGGTCTCGCCGCCTACGCGCACTCAAGGAGTCGCGCCACCCTCGCTCTCACAAAGGGGTACGGCGTTCCCGTACTCTCAAAGGGTCACGTCCCTCTCGCGCTCACAAAGGGTTGCGCCCTACTCGCGCTCACAAAGGGTTACAGCATTCCCGTACCCTCAATGGGTCACGCCCCTCTCGCGCTCACAAAGGGCCATGGCGCCGCCGCGCTCACTAAGGGTCACGTCGCCCTCACGTCTTCAAGGGGTCACATCGCCATCGCGCTCTCAAGGGGTTACGGTGCGCCCGTATCCTTAAAGGGTCACGTTGCCCCCACGTCCTCAAGGGGTCACGCCACCCACGCGCACTCAAAAGGTCTCGCCGCCCACACGCACTCAAGTAATCTCTCCATCCACGCGCACTCACAGGGTTACGGCATTCCCGTACCCTCATAGGGTCACGTCCTCCTCGTGCCCTCAAGGGGTCATGTCTACCACGCGCTCACAAAAGGTTATGGCGTTCCCGTACCCTCAAGAGGTTACTTCCCGCTCGCGCTCACCTGGGGTCATGCCCCCTCGCACTCACAAGGGGTCACGGCGTCCCTGCATCCTCAAGGGGTCACGTCACCCTCGTGCCTACATGAGGCATGACGCCACCGCACTCACAAGGGGTCGCGTCCCTCTCGCGCTCTCAAGGGGTCACGGCGCCCCCGCATCTTCAAGGGGTCACGTCGTCTCCGCTGCCTCAAGGAGTCACGTAGCCCTCGCTTTCTTTAAGGGTCACGACGCCCCCGCATCCTCAAGGGGTCACGTGCCCCTCGCGTTCACAAGGGGTCACGACGCTCGCACCCTCACACGGGGGCACAGCCTCACCGCGCTCACAGTCACGCCGCCCCCGCACCCTCTGGGGGCCTCATCGCTTTCCTCGAGCCCCCCTTTGTTGTGTTTTCTTGCTCATTTTTTTTCCCTCTCATTTCCCCGGGTGCCTTTGCCCCCCGGTTGTTTTGGAGGGTGATATGTCAGGTTGGGAGGGCTAGGCCACTCCCCCCTGTCTCCCTTGTTTCGGGTTTGGCCAGTTAGGGCTCCCGTAGGCCGTAGCCAGTAGGCCAGCATTGTAAGTGTATCTGCTTATGTACGCTTAGGTGCCACGTCGGGTGTTCGGTTTGGTTTTGTTATTTTATGTGTTTTGCTCCCGGCACGTCTTACCATGCCTTCAGCGGCGTTCCCGCTGCCTTCAGTGATTAGACAGCTATTTGATTGCTTACCTGGTCGCCTGGCTCGCTTCCTACAGCCTCACGGCACCGCGCTGCGCCGCGTTCTTACGGACAGTGCGCCCGATCGTGACACAAAGCTTCTAACATTGTGTTAAACCTCAAGAACTCCTTAATCAGACCCAGTTTCTTTGTAAATAATCTGTCATTATTGCTTCAGATCTCTCCTTTCCAAAGCACATTACTAATATTACTTGAGTTGCATTATTTCACCTTTTCAACATTCAACATTCAACAAATCTAAGAGATGTTCTCTATTTCCAAGATGCAGAGAAGTCATGCTTTTTTTACCTCAAGGTAAATGTTCTAATAAATCTTTATATAAACTACAACTTGTTCAGTATACCGCAGCTAGAGATTTAACTAGAACCAGAAAGTTTAATCATATCAGTCCCATTTTTACAAATTTACATCAGCTACTGGTTGTTTTGTATAGATAATAAGATTTTAATAAAATTACATCATTAGGCTCCACAGTATCTGAGTGAACTCATTCAATTGTATAAGCATACATGCAGGTTTAGATCTCAAAGTGCTAGTTTACTTTTAGCTCCTAGAATTTATAAAATTACTGCTGGGTGAAGAGTAAGGCTTCTCAACTTTTGAGTTACTGTTTGCAATTCTAAATCACTATCAATATTTAAAAGTAGATTAAAAACATTTATTTGGTATTGTGTTTAATTTATTCTCTGTAGATTAAGGTATAGATCTCAGGCTTGGCGGTGTTAGATTGGTATTCTGAGATCCTGAATGCTGCACTGTCAATAAATTTCTGGTTATTACTAAAAAGCATGTGCTTTATTAGCTCTAAAAGCATGTGCTTTATTAGCTCTAACTGCTTGTCTGTTTATTTTAAGGTGTTGCCAGTTTTGCTGAGGTCTCGTCAACTCTTCTTCTTATGCGGCTATAACGATTTACTGGATAGAACCTGGATTTATTTATCTGGTAGTCCTGCAGGATGCCCTTAATAGACTTTTTAGTTTTACTTTTGTTCAATAGGGACACCTGATCACTACACAATCTGTACATGGCTGTCCTACCCTGTTAATGCTGCCCAGCCGCTCAATCCCAGAATATGTGGTTTCAAGGTTTCATCCTTACAATAACAACATAAAAGGGAGTTTTTTTCTTCCCACTGTCGCTACAACTTGCTTTTTGGGGGTTTCAGGCTTATAACACTGTAAAGCTCTTTTATTTGACTGTGTGCTCTTGTAAAAAGCGCTATATAAATAAACTACTTGAACTTGAAAAAAATAAATAAAACAATGCAGAATATAGTAATAACATGCAAACACAGTATTAAACTAAACTAAATTGTCACTTTTTGTCCTGCCCAAACTTACAACATGGGATCCTGTTGCTGTGAGGTGACTATTTAAACCACTTCATTATTGTACTTTACCTTTTAATTTTTTATTGCTTATCTATATGCTTTGTTTTAAGCTTTATTTTTATTACAATTAACATGAACATTAAAAAATTATTACAATTAACAAAAAATGCATAGCAGACTGAAAAAATCTTGTTTGTTAGAAAATGCTAGAATGTCGATGTGAGAGCATGGTTACAGAATATATTGCCTTACTAATGAAATGTGCAAAATAGAATTAAAAGAGCAATGCAATGAATCTTTAATCAATGAATTAAAAGAAATAAGTAAGGTATCAGTCCAGCCTTGATATGAGAAGGGCTTAACCACAAGGCAATCTTCTCTCTCTCTCTCTCTCTCTCTCTCTCTATATATATATATATATATATATATATATATTCAGTTTATCACTAAACAGATTGTTGTAGACAGACACCTAATAAATTATCATTAATTTTCATCTTATCATTATCTAAAATATTCAGAGCTAACCAATTTTCATGGATTTTTTTGTTTTTTTTAGTACATTTTTAATAGAGAGTGTATGATTTGACGAGATTAAATGACAAACCTATTTTAAAGAAAAAAAAGGTTTGAACTGTGATTTATAGGATAGCATCACAGAATATTGCCTACGCTAAATTGAGGCTTTTTTTTTTTTTTAGAAACCTTTGTCAAAATGACTAATCCATCACCTAGCTGTGAATCTATTCCCTAATCAAATTGAATGATGATTCACTGATCAAAGGTGTAGATCAAGCTCTTTCTACACTTAATTAACATGAATAGCACAGCCTTTCTTTGTCTGTAGGATTGTTTACCAAGTGTCTCCTGTCATTGAGCTGGCAAAAATAAAGAACTTAAATATTCGGTGTCATCTTTTTCTGTTTTCAGCAAGGTTTCAGTAAAGCTTTTTGTGTTTTCCTTGAACTGTCTATTGAACCAAAACTCTGTCGACAAAGCAAGACATGTAATGTGCTTTGAAAATGCAGAAAAGGGAGATGCAGCAAATGGCAGTGAACTGAGCTGAAGACAGTATCAAAGCTGCAAGAGCACTTACGGTTGTGCTGTACCTGAAAGTACTCAGCTTCCACTCTTGATCAATAGGAACATTCTGAGCGATACTTTAGTTATTTTTCTTTCTTTTTCCTTCCTCGCAAGAAAAAAAGACTGTGATCTGCTCAAGAAATGGCTTTACAATTCATTTAGGCATCTAGGCATTACAAACATGACTACAACTTTCAAATATTTTGTTAGATAGTAAAAAATTATCTAGCCTTCACCCCAATTTTATTAAACATTAATTTGCAAAATCATTCTAAAAGCTACTCACCTTTTTACTGCCAATATATCAGGTTGGGAGGGCTGGGCCACTCCCCCGTCACCCGTGTTTCGGGTTTGGCCTTGTAGGGCTTCCGTAGGTAGGGCCTGATCCGCTTGTACGGAGATTGGGTCCTACCTGATCACATGTGACGGCGGTTTCTTAAGCACGTGGTTTCCCGTGAGCCGGCAGGTCAGCATTAGCTTATTTGTTACTTCCGGTGTTTGCGGATGTGTTTTGTTGTTGTTTTGTTTTGTTTATCTCGGCACGTTCCGCCGTGCCTTCAGCGGCGCCTTCCCGCCGATATATATTTGTATGTTTGCTTCCGGAACGTCCCGCCGTGCCTTCAGTGGCGTTCCCGCGACAGTTTATTATTAAACTGATTTGTTTGCTTACCTGGTCGCCTGGCTCGCTTCCTGCACCGCACCGCACTGCGCCGCCTGATACGGACAGCGCGCCCCGTTTGTGACACACTATGACATCAAGAAATCTAAAAACAAAAACCTTTTTCACGAGGTTTGGGCAAACAATTGTCGCAGAGGTTATAGATTCCAGCAACAGTGAGTTTATTTGTAAACAGTACACGAAAAAGATAACCCACGAGCACCAAACCAAGCAAGTTCAGATATATGTAGCGTATGAAGTGAGAAAAGCGCACCTACACATTCCACCGAACACAGGCGGCAGCAAATGTCAAACCAAGAGCAGGAAACGGAGACCACAACTCCATGTGCCTCTAACTCAGGTGCTCAGTGTGACCAGAAATATAAATCATTTATGGAAACCTTAAGCACTGGATCACTATGATGAAGATTAAAGAATCAGAGATCTAAGCTTCAAATAACACAGGAAAAAGCCAACCAAACATGAAGCAACATATCTGACATGCATCACTCTACATCCTTTAATACCTATAGCTAGGGAGTGGCCAGGTGTGTGTGTGTGATTACCACTTAATATTCCAGTGACGGGTCACATTTCGACACGTGTACTGATGTTGTACAACTAGGGGGTGTGCCATGATCAATGCAGGTTTCTTGATTTGTTTGCTGGACCACAGGTACATCATGCTAAATCAAGAAATAATTTTGCCAAATTATCCCTGCAAATATAGAAGCATTGCATTGTTCACAGGAGCAAATGTCATTGGCCAAATCATGAAAACCAGGCAGGTGTTCAAATATTATTTTCATTAAATTATTATAGGATTTATCTATGTGGTAAAGCTAGAAGTTCCTGGGTTTGATTCCCTGACACACACAGATGGTTCATTCTTTTAAGTTTGCATGTTCTTACTCTGGATTTCTACTCAACAGTTTTATTCAATAATTCAAAAACATGGACATTTGGAGTACCAATGATACCAAATTATTTTCATAGGAAATTGTAAATTGTAAATTCATATGAATTGACTTGACTGTGGTTACTGGTCCTGAATACTCTGTCTTACTCTAGTCTGTTTCTGATATATAATTTTTTGAGTGACATTTTGGAGCTTATTTGTGGACACAAAAAGCATGGCTTGGATTATTGTTCACCATGTGACTGGTGAGCCATTGGTCTATCATGCCTATTTTCCAGATTGAGACACTGATCACTTAATGCTGCATTTTTGTAATTGCTTTCACACACCGCTATTCTCTTGGCCCGTTCTTGGCTTGATTGTCTCAGGAACTTATATTTTTTATCTCTCTCTCTGCTCCTCCACCACGTAATTTCAATCAAAGTGCCAATGACACAAGAGAGGTCAAATAAAAAGGTGTGAATCAAAAATATAAATCTTTTTTAAAAATGGAGAATTATATATATATATATATATATATATATATATATATATATATATTTTTTTTTTTTTTTTTTCTAGTATGATGTAACAAAATCATATTCCTAAAAGACTTTCCAGACTTTTACTACTTTGCTGTGAGCCCTTTGGTGTTTAAGGTTAAATCAAATTAGCATCTGCTGTGTGTTTGTGTGTGTGTGTGTGTGTGTGTGTGTGTGTGTGTGTGTGTGTGTGTGTGTGTGGAAGGTTGGGCTATACCAAAGTGTATACCAAAGAGATGCAGCATTTACTTCAAAGGACATGCTAGTCCTTTAAGGTCAGTTCAAAGCAAATAAGAAGCAAACTCAGCGTTATGAAAAGCTGAGGCTGACAGTGAGCTCTTCTGTTATTAAACATACATAAGGGACCAAACATTGCAACATCGCAATACTAATATCCCACCTTATAATTCTGGTCCAATTCAGTTATCTCATATCACATGTTGCAAAATATAATAACAAAATTAAAACAAAAAAGGTACAATTTATTTGCATTAACATTCTACATAATGTCTATAGATAAAGCACATTTTTAACAGACAAATTATTTTACAATAAATATCCTTGTACAATTTAAAGTAGCTAAGTAGCTACCTAAATAAAATCTAAAAAAAGTCCACAAATGCTCAAGTTTTTTAATAATTAGGGTAGTCATAGGCTTATGGCTAGGGAACAAGTCTCGATTCCCAATTCTACGAAATTCTATAGCTGAAGAGCCCTTGGGCACCAATTGCTCCCCAGGGACCATGTACAGGGCTGCCCACCGCTCAAGGCACATTTGCTCACTTTACTAGTGTGTCTATGTGTGTGTTTAACCACTCAAATGGGTTATATGTGAAGGACCAAATCATCTGTGTGTAGTAAGCACAGTAGTCAAACTAGATTACATTATAACGTCATAATGTAAATTGACTATTGCAGCACGGTTGCAGATACTTGCAGATACTTGCAGATACATATGTCAGTATAGCATTTTTTCAAGATTAAAATTAGAAATAAATTTTAGAATACAACTTTGAACAACTTAAAATGCCTTGAGTGCATGTTTTTAATAACTTACTAACCAGTTACCATATCTCACTACTAGCACTGTTCAAAAACCAAGAGACATGTAAATGCTTTATTTATATATTATAAAGCATCTGT
Source organism: Corydoras maculifer (assembly GCA_019802435.1). NCBI lineage: Eukaryota > Metazoa > Chordata > Actinopteri > Siluriformes > Callichthyidae > Corydoras > Corydoras maculifer. Next base: position 343,681 of record JAFMOD010000478.1, on the reverse strand, counting down.
CAGTAAGTGCTCACATATCCCCAGCACTTGTATTTTATACTTTTATCCACTCTCACTAGTTTAACTTTTATTTTGACAACCATTCACATCCTGGTGGGCTTTTGATTGAGTTTTGCCACTGTACTGGCTTTTCTTTGGCTCGGGTTTAGAAAAAGTAGTGAAAAATAGTTATAGGTTGAGAAAAAAAGGGTCAGACACTGTAAGATTTCTGTGATGAACATGGGTTGATCCTCATCTACACACTCTTTTATGTCTACATAACACTCATAGTTATGTAGACAGTTATACAAGGAAGGGGCCAAATTAAAAGACCACTCAATAATGCACGCACATGTCCCAGTGTAGACTGTGATAACAATTGTAAACAATTACTAATAGTAAACTAATAACTAATAGTAAAATTGTAATGTTGACAATGAAGATGAGGTTTAAAAAGAAATGACTAAGAAAGACAGTTCAAATGAACCTTAAAAACAAATGTGTGATTAGTTTAAGCAGCAATAAAAAGTGGAGTTACCAAGACTTGAAAAACAACATACACCAGATGAATTGTGAGGGCAAATGAAAGATGCCATGCTAAAAGTTGTAAAGAAGACAATACAGATTAAGCATTAAGGAAAGTCTTACAGTGATTATAGAAAATTTTGAAGTAAAGTACCGAAGATGATCAAAAGAGAAAAACTAGCTTATTGGACTCATTGTGCATTGAGATGGAAGAAAAGGCCTATATTCCAGTTAGTGAAGAAGCTCATTAAACTATTCCAGCCTTGTAGTGTAGCTATTAAGGACAAAGATGTAATAAACTTGTTGAACAAAAGGAAGTGTGTGGACAGACTACTTCCTGGAAATGTACAGTGGTAAAGAAAAGAACAAACAAATTGGTGTCCAAGAAAAGTAACTACCATTACTAAAGCAAGAGATTAACCATACTAGAATTGACTACACAAAAAGACATAGCAGTTGAGTTCTTAGGTTTGGTGAAGAGACTAAACAATCCTCATAAGATATGCCTAAAAGTGTGAAAGACTGGAATCTGAAAAAAAAAATGGATGGCATCACTCTCGCCCATATCACTCATACATAACCCAGCTTAAGAATGGTGACTTGCTTCAAATGGAGCAACTATAGAGTCTTTGCATTGGTCCAATATGCTAACTAGAATCTGTAGCAAATTATCTGGCAAGTGAATGCAATCTAACCTTGAAGAAGTGATTGCCCAGGAAGAAGCTGGATTTAAACCAGGAAGAGCCCCACAGGATCAGACTGCAAGCAAAAACAGAAACTTTATGTCTGTTTTATTAATTTTACATCTGCATTTTATATGGAATAGCCTAATCAAATGTGAATAACCATGCTGAAAATTGTTTTTTCTCACACCTGGTCCATCTTCTGAGAAATGTTGAATGATTTTCAGCTCTGCAGTGACACTGATGCACTAAGAACTTAATATGTCCAGCTACCAAAATCCTGTTGGCAGCATTATGTGAGCACTTCTGACCAACATAAAGTATGAAAAAAATATCTACAAAGTGGAGCAAAAAGGCACACTATATGGTGAAAGGTATTGGAACACATACTCCTTGTGTCAACCCCTTTGTCATGGTATCTGTTTTCTGTAGCCTTTCCATTCAATACCCTTGTCCGTTTTGAAATGGTAAAGTAGTTCTGAAAAATGTTTATTTGCTCTGAAATCATTATGGGCTGGGAAATTTAAATTTATATTAAACAAAATCACATCTTAGTCATTAGAGAACAGAATAAAAGAAACTAACAATGTATACAAAATGTATGAAATACAGTCTGTAATTGTAAAACTGCAAAGTAAATATATTGGTAATAGAACATAGAGATTTAGCTTTTGTAAATATCTTTTTTGTAGATTTCCTTTCTTGTAATTCAGCACAAGAGTATGACAAATAGACAATTAGGTAAAAACAACATGTACCTAATAAAAATCTGCTGAGTGTATAGCTTTAATTAACTTTAAATATTATAACAAATTATATGAGAATAAAGGAATTCATTAAAACATGTATATGCCAGGCTGTACAGTATATGCCCCCCTAATTATTAAATGGAAACCTTTCATTATTAGTATCAGGACATAGTTATGATAGTACGTAGTACATAGTGCAATGCTTTCACATACATATTTATATAAATTTGTATATGCTTAAGGCAGTGGCAGGCCAAAATTACAGACTGAAGTTAATTATGTTTTGTCCATAAATGCTTATGATGGACCATTAATTCCAAATGGTCTGTTCAATTTATTTTGTAGCATTTCCCTTGTTATGCAGTTTCCAGGTGTGTATTTTCTTATTATAACATTTAACAATTAGCATCAAATAAGTGTAATTCAAACTAATTGACTAATCAGATTTTGAGTTTTTGACACCAAGGCCAGCAACCTTAAGTTACATCAGCGTCACAACTTTTGATTGGATAGGCAGAGAGTGTAAAGCATTTTCAGCTAATTACAACTTATGCCAGGAATACGATTTGACTTTCAGCATTACATTTACATTACATACATTTAGTCATTTAGCAGACGCTTTTATCCAAAGCCAGCTACACTGTAGGATTACCAAACCTGATCATTATCTGATCCTGCACCCCCCTCCCCCCTTTTTTTCTACAACAGGTATTTGTTAAAAATATGCGTCTTTAGTAGTTTCTTAAAAATGCAGTGACTCTGCCTTACGGACAGAGTTGGGAAGATCGTTCCACCATTTTGCAGTGGTGAATGCCACGGAGTGACAAGGTAGCTCAGTGGGAAAGGTAGCTCAGTGGTTAGGGTGTTGGGCTATCAATCTGAAGGTTGGGGGTTCAAATCCCAGGTCCACTGAAGTTACCAATGTGGGTCCTTGAGCAAGGCTCTTAACCCTCATTGCTCCAGGGATGTTGTGATTAATCCTGTGCTCACCTTGTAAGTCGCTTTGGATAAAAGGGTCTGCTGAAATGACCAAATGTAAATGTAGTGAAAATTGGCTCCTTGATGTGGTGAAATCACCAGAGCGAAGTGAACGAGCCAGAGTGTATTTTGAAAAGATAAAGTTAAAGTAAGAGGGGGAAGATCCAGAAATGGTTCTGTAGGCCAGAGTCAGTGACTTGTACTGAATGTGAGCAGCTACAGGTAGCCAAAGGATAGAAGAGTAGATGAGTAGTGGTGTGACATGAGTTCGCATGGGCTTGTTGAATACAAGTCAAACTGCAGAGTTTTGAATTAGTTGTAGAGGTCTAATTGTGTAAGCTGGGAGACCTGCGTATTACAATAATCAAGCCGGGATAGGATGAGGGCTTAAACTAACAGCTGGTAGCATGTTCAGTCAGAAAAAGTCTGGTCTTCCTTATGTTGTAAAGAAGGAACCTTTGGGCAGTGTTGATAACATGATCAGAGAGTTTAAGGTGGGAGTCAATTGTGAAACCAAGGTTACGGACCGAATCAGTTGCAGAGATTGTGAAGCCATCAATTTGGAAGGTCAGGTCATTGTGGATTGAGGGTTTAGCTGGGATCATGAGAAACTCTGTTTTTGCTAAATTTAATTTGAGATGACGGGCCTTCATCCAAACAGATATGTTGGTGAGGCAGGCAGATATCCCGATTTGAGATCGTGGTGTCATCAGGGGCAAAAGACAAATAAAGCTGAATGTCATCAGCATAGCAGTGGTAAGAGAAACCATGCGTCTAAATGACTGTGCTCAGTGATGTCATGTATAGTGAAAAGAGGAGAGGACCAAGTACAGAGCCCTGAGGAACACCAGTGAGTACTTGGTGACAGTTAGAGATCTCCCCATTCCATGAAACTTTGAAGGTCCTTCTTGTTAGATAGGATTGAAACCATTCAAATGTCGTATCAGAAAAGCCTAATTCAAATAGAGTGGACAGTAGAATCTGATGATTTAGCATTAGCTTCAATGCATTAGCTTCAATGGCAATATAATTGACTTCTTAATGGAACTAATTGAACTCTTTTTAAGGATTTAAAAAATAAGATTTAATTAAGATTTTTGGTGTTATTTTCTAAATAATATTGCAATTTTATGAGGTTATTGTTTTTATTTTTTATGAGTGGCTAAAAGAGTTTTTAAATGTGATGCAATGGCTCTTTAATACTGCATTTCTGCATAAAACGTTTTTTTAAGCCATACAATGACAGGTGGATAGATTCAGACAAGCATTACTGAAGGCATAGGTGTGAAATCCTAAGTGGCCCGCCACTTAGTTTAAGCTATTTTCTTTTTAGTGCTAGTGCGTGTGTATGTGTGTGGTTCTGCGTGGGGTTGGGTGGTTCTGTTTGGGGTTAGGTGGGAGGGTGTCTGTGTGTGTTGACTTGGGTAAAGGTGTGGAAAGATGTAAATAAGCAGTAAGAGCAAATAACCGTGTTAACTTAATAAAATATAAATCCAAGCAAATGGTTTATTAGATTTCATAGCATATATATGCAAAATGTAGACTCACTGCCTTTATTTCAGCTGTTCATTTCCTAAATGGAATGCTGTTATTTACAGAATGCAACCTAGTCATCTTCACTTAAAGCAAACCCATGTGATCTGATGCTGATTTGATGCTTTAATCCATTTAGAGATGTCTAATATCTGTAATGTGGCAGGACTCCAGCTCAGTGTGTACAGCTTGTGACTACACTTTTAAGTATCCTAATAAATTCTGTAGGCACTTATGATAAAAGCATTAATCACTTAATAAGTCTGCCAACATCTGAATCAGGTAGATAACTTAACCATCATTATATATTTTAACACACCCCATGCTGATCATTTATTCTATATAATGTGTACATACAAAGTTATTAATACATCAGTAAAATACATTAGTAATAACCTAAAAGAGTTTACTTAAGCAATGTGCCACAGGAGTATGTCTGATATTGTTTGTATATAATAAAAAAGTGGTGCTTTTTTTTTTTTTTTTTTGCAAACTTTGACAGAGAGCTTGCTAAGAATTGAGTTTACAGTCTATCTTGTGTCTGAAGGTCAATTTAAATTCATTCATTATTCATTCATTATCTTCCGCTTTATCCTCTACTAGGGTTGCGGTGGGGTTTCCCATGCCCATCCAGGGGAGAATGTTTCGGGTGCTGGGCAGACAAACCCAGGACAGGGCGCCAACCTATTGCTGGGCACACACTTACTCATACACACACACACACACACTCTACATATGGCAATTTGAAGAACTCAATTTTTCCTTGATCCATGTTTTTGGACTGTGGGAGGAAACCGGAGAACCCGGAGGAAACCCACATGGACACGGGGAGAACATGGAAACTCCACCCAGATGGGGATTCGAACCGGGAATCCCTAGCGCTGAGAGGTGAACATGCTAACTACTAAGCCACCGTGCCGTCCGTCGATTTAAATAATTTTCAAATTAATTGAATTTCTTTAGCTGTCTTAATTAATGCCATGGTATGTTTTTAAAGGTGAACACTGAACATTAAGTTGTATACAAGTGTCAACTTACATTACATTACATTACATTGCATTACATTTGGTCATTTAGCAGACGCTTTTATCCAAAGCGACTTACAAGGTGAGCACAGGGTTAATCACAACATTCCTGCAGCAATGAGGGTTAAGGGTCTTGCTCAAGGACCAAACTGGTAACTTCAGTGGAGCTGGCATTTGAACCGCCAACCTTCAGATTCATAGCCCAACTCTCTGACCACTGAGCTACCGCGCCGCGCCTCTTCTTCTTTTAGACTTTTTTTCTTGTCACAAATACATAAAAAAGTGTCATGATTAAATCAGTTTTCAAAAAGTGCAATGTGTTCAGAATTAGGAGTGAAGAGGGATTAAACTCTGTAGTTTCATAAATCTGTACAGATTTCTTAGTATTATTTTTTCTAAAATCACTTAAAACTACAATGAGTTGACTACAGAATCTGCAGCGCCTGATATTACAGATTTCTTAAGCTGTGTGTTTGCTGATGCTGCTACTGAAAGACCTCCCCCAAAAATATATATTTTGTATTAATGTAAATAAATATAAAGTGTCTTCGATGAGTCTGTATTCTTTCAATCACATGCTGTAAAACACAAATCAATCCTTTTCCCTTTGCTTTGTGGAACTGTTCCCACATTGAAAGAAAAATGCAAAGTCCCTTAAATTTTATTAATCTGCACTGGATACTGGATGTAAAAAATTCCTCTGGAAAAAACCTGGGATCCAGGTTTGAATACCTATCTAGCTGTTTAATGTTAATTTTGTTGTAATTTCCTAATAAACATCTCCTTGTTTAAAGCTGTAGACAGAACTGTTCAAAAGGAAACTGTTATGTTGTTATTGTCACGTAGTGTGGGTTGGTCTGGGTGTCTACGCCCCTGTAATCACGCGCACCTGGGGTGTATCACGGTTCTTTATTTAAGCCCCGCACGCCCTTCCGTCCCCGCCAGTTAGTCTTGTGCCAAGTTTTGCCTCATTTTGCCTTGCCTTGTTTTGCCTCATTTTGTGTGTGCTCGTTCTCGTCTCTGCTGTGTTTATGTGTGTGCAGTTCATCGCCTGCCACCGCTACCTCATCCAAGCTCCCTTCACGCCAGTCACATCGGATTGGGACACAACGCCGACTGACGTCAGGCTTCGTCATATGCCGTGTCTCCATGCCATCACGTACTTCCTCGTGTTACCTCCATTGTGTCGTTGTTCCCAGTACTGTTGCCCTGTGTGTCTGGAAATAAACCCTGGGTTTTTGCATCTCATCTTCGCTTCTAGTCTGAATTCGTCTCCGAATAGCGGATCCACCCCGCCCGGTTATTAGACCGTAACATTACTAACTGGCCAACATGGATTCTTTGGAGCGACTCAGCGCTGGAGCGGAGCTGGCGCCATCACCATCTGCCGGACAACCGCCTGATCCACGCCTCGATCTGCTCTACAGCCACCAGGAGGGACTGGTGGATTTGGTCAGCAAACTGGCACTACAAGTACAGACGGTCCTTGCCTTACTGCCTGCTTCGACCACTGCTCCCGCACCGGTGATATCATCCGCTAACCAGGTACCGAATTCCACTTCCACGTTTTCAATGCGCCCCGACGGAGCCGCGGTCCACCTGGAACCATACGACGAGGATCTACAAAGATGTAGGGGATTCCTGTTTCAGTGTGAACTGTTTTTTAACATCCGCCCCTCATGCTTCCCCACCGACACGCACAAGATCGCTTTTGTCATCGGGCCGCTGCGCGGTCATGCGCTGAATTGGGCAGAAGCGGCGAAGGGATCCAGCTCTCCGATTGGCACCACGTACACCTCGTTTCTAGAATGCTTCCGTTCCGTCTTGGAATGCCCAGACTATGCTGATGATATTGACTCTCGACTGCTCTCGGTGCGACAGGAGACACGCACAGTATCGGAGTTCGTAGTCGAGTTCCAGACTCTCGCCGCGGAGTCGGGTTGGTGTGAGCGCTCGCTTCGCGGCGTGTTTTGTCACGCCCTGAACGAGCAGATGCGTGATGAGTTAGCAACGTGCGACAGACCAGACACCTTACAGGAACTCATTAACCTCGCGAGACGCATACACGGACGTTATAATGAGCATCGCCGCAAGCGTCAATCCCAGGACCATGCTCGCACCGTCGCCTTGTCAAGATTGCCGCCAGCTCCTCCGATGGCCACACCCTTGCCCGAACAGTCGGCTGGAACCGAACCCATGCAGCTGGGCCGTACCACGCTAGTGCCCGAAGTCCGCAGCACACGCAGGGACCAGGGACTTTGTTTTTACTGCGGCGGATGGGTGAGGGAGTGCCTGGTGAGGGAGTGCCTGGTCCGCCCTAAAAGAGTCGATCCGGCAGTAGGACTTCGTGTCCTGTCGAGCCCTACTCCAAAACCCCAAGTCCATCGACTCAGCCTCCCTGCAGTATTCTCCCTCAGGGATAGGAGAATAACAGTCATTGTTCTGGTAGATTCTGGGGCAGAGGAAAACCTAATAGATGTTGACTTTGCTAATCAGAATGGCTTTGTAATCTCTCCATTAGCCTCCCCTCTCCATACCTTGGCGTTGGATGGCAGGCGACTCTCGGGCGACCTCGCCCGTCTGTCCGACGTTGGAGGGAAATCATCAGGAGAGGATCTGCTTCGCCGTCTTCCAGTCTCCTGAAGCTCCGGTCATTTTGGGTTATCTGTGGCTGCGCAAGCACAACCACAGGTCGTGCTGGATTTCGTCACAGGTCTGCCGAACTCCAGAGGTAATACCGTCATCGCTACCATCGTGGATCGGTTCTTGAAGTCAGTACGTCTAATTGCATTGTCCAAGCTCCTCTCTGCTCTAGAGACTGCCAAGTTTTTTTGGTACCAGCATTTCTCTGACCTCAAGTGGTCACCCCAGTGGCCAGGCGGAGGGAGCTAACCAAGTGGTGGAGACCACCCTGTGCTGCGGGACCCATGACAGGGCGCAAAGAACATCCTGCTAAAGACGGAGTCTAAGAAACTAAGCCCCCGCTTCATAGGACACTTCCCCATTACCAGGGTCATCAATCCAGCAGCTGTCCGCGTCCACTTGCCTCGACACATGCGCATCCACCCCACCTTCCACGTCTCCCAGGTCAAGCCCGTCATCCACTTCCCACTCAACCAAACCCCCCGTCACGCCCCAGGCCCACGCCTCATTGACGGCCAACCGGCCTACACGGTCCGTAGTCTACTGGACTCCCAACGTTGTGGCAGAGGAGTCCAGTTCCTAGTCGACTGGAACTAGTCTACAGCCCAGAGGAGTGCTCCTGGGTGCCTTGGGCTGCTATCCTGGACCCCTCCCTCATCGCCGATTTCCACCGGGGTTCCCGGACAAGCCATTGAGGGGGGGGGGGGGTAATGTTATGTTGTTATTGTCACATGGTGTGGGTTGGTCTGGATGTCCATGCCCCTGTAATCACGCACACATGGGTTGTATCACAGTTCTTTATTTAAGCCCCGCACGCCCTTCCGTCCCCGCCAGTTAGTCTTAAGCCAAGCCTGTGCTACTCCCCGACTACACTAGCTCCCTACACTGCCTCGCCTTGCCTTGCCTTGTTTTGCCTCATTTTGTGTGTGCTCGTTCTTGTCTGTGCTGTGTTTATGTGTGTGCAGTTCATCGCCTGCGGCCACTACCTCGTCCTAGCTCCCTTCACGCCAGTCACATCGGATTGGGACACGACGGCGGCTGACGTCAGGCTTTGTCATACGCCGTGTCTCCACGTCATCATGCACTTCCTCGTGTTACCTCCATTGTGTAGTTGTTCCCAGTACTGTTGCCCTGTGTGTCTGGAAATTAACCCTGGGTTTTTGCATCTCATCTTCGCTTCCAGTCTGAATTCGTCTCCGAGTAGTGGATACACCCCGCCCGGTCATTAGACCTTAACAGAAACAAACCTTTCCTAGATTGTAACCACAAAACTTGCAATAATAAATTTTAGTATATACACATACTGTAGCATTTATAGCACCCAACTTAAACTCAAAAGACTAACCCAATATAAAAGCATTTCTGTACAACTGTAAATTTAAATTGTTCTGTAATGTTACAAGGGAGACATTATTGTTCCAAAATCATATTCCTTGTGTGCATATTTCAAGCTGTAGGCTTGCCCATTGTTGTGAAAGAAGGATATGTGGCCCCCACCATTTTCTGTTTATACCTCTACAACATCAACATGAATTGAAAGGATAAAATTAAACAGTCTTATGAAGAGACATTACAAAGAAGCTGGGCATTATTTATTACTTCAATGACTGTACAAAATAAGGTCATATTTCAACTATGAAGATTTTAAAACACGGTTTTAAATAGTGGTGAATATTGTAACGTTTACAATAGATGCAGTAAGAGAGGACTGTATCGAAAAAAAATAGTCTAGACGAACAGTAAGAAGGACTGCATTTTTTTCCTGCTTACATCAGCAATAGCCAATCTGGCTTCAGGTTACAGAAAAAAAGGCATATGTTCACAAAACATCTCTATCCGAGCAATCCACCAGTAAGCGGTACATGAGGCTGAACCTAACACTATGAATAGTTCTTTCAAAGTGATAACTGGGTTTATCCAATGGCTAATTTGCATTAAATAAAACAAACTAATACATAAACATCATAAGAAGTTATATTCACACTGTGGGTGAAAGTAGCTCAAATCTGATTTCATAAGTTTGTTACTGATATGAATAGGAATACCTAGGTTATGTACAGTAATATCCATACTGAAGATGTGGAACAACATGCCATAATCAGACAGCTACACTCTAGGAATGAGACACTTTTATCATTATTGTTGTTAATAATAATAATAATAATAATAATAATAATTAACAAAATTTTAAACAAAATAATAAACAAATTTACTGGCGGCACGGTGGCTTAGTGGTTAGCACGTTCGCCTCTCAGCGCTAGAGATTCCCGGTTCGAATCCCCATCTGGGTGGAGTTTCCATGTTCTCCCCGTGTTTGCGTGGGTTTCCTCCGGGTTCTCCGGTTTCCTCCCACAGTCCAAAAACATGGATCAAGTTAATTGAATTCTCAAAAAATTGCCCCCTATAGAGTGTGTCTGTGTGAGTGAGTGTGTGCCCAGCGATGGATTGGCGCCCTGTCCTGGGTCTATCTGCCCAGCGCCCGAGACGTTCTCCCCTGGATGGGCATGGGGAA
>JAFMOD010000478.1:226842-332016 GCA_019802435.1 Corydoras maculifer | reverse complement strand
GCGTGGGTTTCCTCCGGGTTCTCCGGTTTCCTCCCACAGTCCAAAAACATGGATCAAGTTAATTGAATTCTCAAAAAATTGCCCCCTATAGAGTGTGTCTGTGTGAGTGAGTGTGTGCCCAGCGATGGATTGGCGCCCTGTCCTGGGTCTATCTGCCCAGCGCCCGAGACGTTCTCCCCTGGATGGGCATGGGGAACCCCACCGCAACCCTAATAGAGGATAAGCGGGAGATAATGAATAAATGAATAATAAACAAATTTAGATTGCAGGAGTAGAGCGATCCTAAATTTATAAAAAAATATATATATATATATAAAAGTTAAAAATGAAGGTGCATTTTATTTTATCTGTTGGCACATTGAGTGTTAGGTTCACCACAATAAACTACACAATGGTTTAATTTAGACTGTACAAAAACAATAATTAAACTAGTAAATGAATCAAGATGCTATCTATCTATCTATCTATCTATCTATCTATCTATCTATCTATCTATCTATCTATCTATCTACATATATATATATATATATATATATATATATATATAAGAAATAAAAAAAAATTACAGGTAGTAAGTCACATGTTTACAATTTGATTCATTAAAACAATAAAATTATCTTAAAAATAATTATTGAAAATGGAGAAACGTGTTTGCATTGAAGTCATATTTGTGTAGATTTTATATGCTCTGCGCATACTGCTAATTTTAATTTGTTTTTGTGGAGCTCTGTCTTTAAAGGTTTTAATTGTTTATCATCAAATATATGCTTTAAACCAAACCAGGTTACCGGTAATCCATGGTAATCCATGTATTACAATTAGACTGATATATATATATTTTTTTTATCAAGATATAAAAATCCATTGTGTAATTGGATAGCTCTACATGATATGCTATTGATGAATTATTCAGGTGATTAGATATTTGGATTATAACTGACTGTGGACGAATATCGGATTTGAGCAATAAATCAAGATAAAGCAGTGTGAATGTAACTAGCCCTACTTTACATATGACTTTTCTTGAACCAATGCTGATTTACTTTCCTATTTTTATCAAGTGAACTAACAGTAACAACAAAAAAAGAACATAACTAAAGCAGGTAAAAATCATCTTACAAGCGACCATGTCTTTTTCTCTGAGAGAAGAGGATTTTCAGCTGCTTAATTCATGTTGATTTTTTAGGCTGAAAAATGGCAGCAATTGTAGAAATATTTGAGATATGCTGAAATTCCCATTGAAGTCACAAGTCTTCTTAAACGTACAAGAGCCAAATTGTACTGGTTCATTACCACTTCTGAACATCTAATACAGTGCAATATAAATGGAAATCCAGGATGCTTTTTCACCCACCATGTATTGTTCTTGAGAAGGGCTTTTCTGTTTGTGTGTTGTTTCCGAGCTTGCATTTTTATTTATTTATTTTTTGTGGTTTTAATTCTTACTTAACAATGCACATATCCATTTTTGTGTCAATTGACATCAGTATATCTTCTCCCACACAGGACACTGAGATGGTGCATATCTTTAGGCATTGCTTTCCTCTCCAAATTAAAATACTGGCACAGGTTTTTAATTTAAGATTTGTTGTGATCTTGCCTTTCTGGCTAGGATGAAAACACATTTCCTACATCCCCTTGCCCATACAGGTCTGCCAGCTTTTTAAACCGTGGCCCCCAGTCACTCAGGAAATCATAGTTATGCTCAGATTCTGAGCTTAGTGACTCAAGTGAGCTGAGACTCTGTGCAGCTGAGCCGTTTCCCTCGAATGCATAGGTTTGCAGAGAGTCATATGGGGGAGCTGATGGATCCACATCCGCCTCATTTAACCTTTCCCATATGAAGTCACGGAACATGCCATTGTCAGAAGCCATTTTGTATACCTGGGGCCGGTTGTGATGCAAAGTGGGCACATCTGGGGTAACATCTCGCCGCATTTTGTTCTCAAGTGTGGAATTAAGATGACGTAGAGCAGCCATGTCAAAAGCCTCAGTGTCCTCCTCACCACCACCCTCATCATCGTAGCGGACAATGTTCTCACGCACATCACGCTCATCGTCCATGATTAGTGGGTCTTTTTTTCTCTGCCGGACAGTCACAATGAGCAGCACCAGCACTGCAGAGAAACAGCACAAGAACCAAGGTCAGTTTCAGACATATTATTTAAAGTAAATCCTAATTTCTGTTTTACTAGTGTGCACTATGTTTCTTATAGCAAAGCACAACAAGTTCATTTAAAAAGAAAAGAATTCAATAAAAACATTTTTTAAACAATGGTTTTAAGAGTAAAACTGCCATATTGTCTCATTTATTAATTATAGACCAGGACACATCAAATATACAATATGGCTAAATATTTCACTTATTTGGGATGCAGGCTAGCCTTTTAGCCTAGCTTTGTTTGTTAATGCTACATCATCCAAATACATTTTAGATAATTATATGCTCCCGGGGCGGCACGGTGGCTTAGTGGTTAGCACGTTCGCCTCTCAGCGCTAGGGATTCCAGGTTCGAATCCCCATCTGGGGGGAGTTTCCATGTTCTCCCCGTGTCCACGTGGGTTTCCTCCGGGTTCTTCGGTTTCCTCCCACAGTCCAAAAACATGGATCAAGTCAATTGAATTCTCCAAAATTGCCCCATATATTGTGTGTCTGTTTGAGTGAGTGTGTGCCCAGCGATGGATTGGCGCCCTGTCCTGGGTCTATCTGCCCAGTGCTCGAAACTTTCTCCCCTGGATAGTCATGGGGAACCCCACCGCGACCCTAATAGAGGATAAAACGGGAGATAATGAATGAAAGGATATATGCTCCCTACTTAACATTTCTGAGTGGATGCTTTTCTGTTTTCAAATTAGTTTTATATTCCTGTGCACTGGTCTATAAAAATGTTTTGATGTGTTTTGTGTGGAGGAACTCTAGTGGCCTCAAAGACCTATTCTCAGATCCAATTAACATCTTTGAAATGAATTTGGGACAGTTCAAGTGGAGTGGCTGTTTCAACCACAAGATGAACACTACACATTTATTCCTATGATTTTAGAATACCTGACAGTATAAGCAATATAAGCAATACTTTAAAGAAAACAGCAGTAAAAGAAAAGACAAAATTACATCAAAAGATAAAAGAGGCCGTGATAAAATGCCAGTAACGAATATAATTTTACCAAGATAACATCATGTGCATCAAACTGTGCCTTTTCATTACCTGATATAAATTAAAAAAAAATAAATATCCTTAAAACATTTAATCTACAAAAGACTATCAAAGATAATAACCATTTGAATAATGCACATACAGTTAGGTCCATAAATATTTTGTTTTTTTACCTGTTGACTGAGATATGTTCAAGTTATAATTATCTAATTGACATGGACATAAATTCCAGACTTTAAGCTTTTATTTGAGGGTATCCACATTAAAATTGGATGAAGGGTTTAGAAGTTTCAGCTCCTTAACCTGTGCCACCCTGTTTTTAAAGGGACCAAAAATAGTTAGACAATTGACAATTTCATTGGCAGGTGTGGGTAATTTCTTTGTTATGTCATTCTCAATTAAGCAGACAAAAGGCCTGGAGTTGATTTTAGGCATGCTGCTTGCATTTGGATGATTTTGCTGTTAAAAAAAACATGCCGTCAAAGGAGCTCTCCATGCAGGTAAAACAAACCATCCTTAATCTGAGAAAACAACATTAGGAATGGCAAAATCTACAGTTTGGTACATCCTGAGAAAAAAAGATAGCACTGGTAAACTCACCAATGCAAAAAGACCTGAATGCCCACAGAAGACAACAGTGGTAGATGATCGGAGAATAATTTCCATGGTGAAGATAAACCCATTCATAACAGCTAACCAAGTGAACAACACTCTCCAGGAGGTAGGTGTATCAATATCCATGTCTACCATAAAGAGAAGACTGCATGCAAGTAAATACAGAGGGTTTACTGCACTGTGCAAGCCACTCTTAAGACTCAAAAATAAAAAGGCTAGTTTGGACTTTGCTAAAAACATCTAAAAAAAGCCCCAGCACAGTTCTGTAAAAACATTCATTGGACAGACAAAACCAACATCAATCTCTACCAGAATGATGGAAAAAAAAATGTATGGCGAAGGCGTGGTACAGCTCATGATCCTAAGCATACCACATCGTCTGTAAAACACAGCGGAGGCAGTGTGATGGCTTGGGCATGCAAGGCTGCCAGAGGCACTGGGTCAGTGTTTATTAATGATGTGACACAGGACAGAAGCAGCTGGATGAATTCTGAGGTATTCAGAGACATACTGTGTGCTCAAATCCAGCCAAATGCAGCCCATCTCATTGGTCAGCGCTTTATAATACAGATGGACAATGACCCAAAACATAAAGCCAAAGCAACCCAGGAGTTTATTTTTTTAGCAAAAAAGTAGAACGTTCTTGAATGGCCAAGTCAGTCACCTGATCTCAACCCAATTGAGCCTGCATTTTACTCATTAAAGACTAAACTTCAGACAGAAAGGCCCACAAAAAAACAGCAACTGAAAACTGCTGCACGAAAGGCCTGGCAGAGCATTAAAATGGAGGAAGCACAGCGTCTGGTGATGTCCATGAGTTCAAGACAAGTGTCAAGTATTAGAAACAAATATTTTATTTACAATTACTTAATTTGTCCAATTACTTTTGAGCCCCTGAAATGAAGGGATTGTGTTTATAAAATGCTTTATTTGCCCAGATTTTCATGCAATCATTTTGTTCAACCCACTGAATTAAAGCTGAAAGTCTGAACTTCAATTGCATCTGCAGTCTTTTGTTTAAAATTCATTGTCATTTACAGAACCAAAATTAGAAAAATGTTGTCTCTGTCCAAATATTCATTGACCTAACTGTATGTTGTGGCAATAAAGTATTTATAAAAATAATAAACTTATTGATGGCATTTCCAGGTAAAAGATCAATCCCGACTCTTTAACACCTAATCTAATTTCATGTAGGTCCCGATCATTTTAGTAGAAATAAGGCAACTTCTGTTTTATTGAATGAATAATAATTGTGTATTATTATTAGTTTGCATGTCATGTTTGGTATGCGTATGATCATTTTGTAAAGGTGATTATTTATAAAAATATATTTTATAATAATATAAAAAATGGGCGGCACGGTGGCTTAGTGGTTAGCACGTTCGCCTCTTAGCGCTAGGGATTCCTGGTTCGAATCCCCATCTGGGTGGAGTTTCCATGTTTTCCCCGTGTCTGCGTGGGTTTCCTCCGGGTTCTCCGGTTTCCTCCCACAGTCCAAAAAACATGGATCAAGTTAATTGAATTCTCAAAATTGCCCCATATAGAGTGTGTCTGTGTGAGTGAGTGTGTGCCCAGCGATGGATTGGCGCCCTGTCCTGGGTCTATCTGCCCATCGCCCGAGACGTTCTCCCCTAGATAGGCATGGGGAACCCCACCGCGACCCTAATAGAGGATAAGCGGGAGATAATGAATGAATGAATATAAAAAATAATAATAATGTTGTATAGTACATTCATGAAACAGTACCTATTTCTGACTTAAAACCACTTTTTAAACCTCTAATTCATCCTGACCTGACCTTACAATTTGCTTAAACTATCTGATCAGGTCACTAAAACTGCCTACAGATTCCCTGCAGGTTCCTTTTGTACAACATCAGGAATATCAGATCCTTTTTAACTGAACATGCTACTCCCCTGTTGGTTCAAGCCCTTATCCTCTCCATGCTCAATTATTGCAATACATTGCATGCACAATCAGACCTCTACAGCTGATTTAAAACTCGGCAGCTCGACTTCTGTCCATCCAACCCAAGCGAAATCACGTCACTCCACTACTCATCCCTCGATACATTGACTTGTTAACTGCACTATTGTTATAAATGTCACCTCGTGCTTCAACATAGCCATGGTTCTAATTATAACACTGTTTGTAATTCTGAGACATATAGCATTTTCAAGAAACAACTGTCCAGAAAACACATCTGTCCAGAGTGAATCTATGCAAGTTTGTTGCAAGTCGCTTTGGATGAAAGTGTTTGCTAAATGACTAAATGTAAAGGGTTAAGGATAGTGGAATATATATAAAGCAAGATTAATTAATATTTTAGTGATCAATAATAGTGCATTGCTTATTTTTTAATAAGGGTAATAATTACACCTAATTGGGTACTTTATTAGGAACATCAATTCAATCATACATTTACTCAGTTTTATTGCATTATTTTTTATTAAAATTAAGAATATGTCAGCCATCAGAGCTGTTATGTAACAGGGGTAGATTCCTGACAGGACTGAACAAAGCTACTTATTAGAACTATTAATAAAAGTAAAAAAAAAAAATAGATGTACTAATCTATACATGTACAAAAATGTCTGAAAGTAAATATAAATAATTCCTTTAACTGGTTTAATTATGGTAAAGTGTGAAAGGGAATGTGGATGAACAAAGTAATGAGCAGTGGATATTGTGCAGTACTGTAATAATAAACAATGCCAAATCAGCGCTGGTAAAACAAACACGAATGCAAAATAAATACATCCTTGGTCAAAGACCAGCAACCAGTATTTGAAAGGAGAAAGTTTAAAATAGGTATATTGTCTAGTCAAAGACCAGCAACCAGGACGAGAAAGAGTTTAAACAGGCAATATACTGTATTATAATAGCAGCCATGCAGCATCATGGCTTCTCTCTCAACAAATTTGGCTTGAAGACAGAGCCTCATATGGTACATAAATAGTGCTTAACACACCTTCAACCACTCTTCTAATTACCTTCTGTGGACCTCTGGTGGAATCTGTTACAAGTTACTTGTAAGTTCTGAGAGTTTAGTAAACTATATATTTTGTGAAAGATGTTCAAGCACATAAGTAGTTTAAAGTAATCATAAGTATTTAAAATAATCTAGACCTGGGAACACTTGCTCTGTAGTTTGAGAAAAAAGATGGTTTATCAGTCCTTAGTAGGAACTTTTTTAAAGAAGTACACATAAATCATCAGGTAAAATACAAAAATAAAATGTCCACAAGTTACTTAAGTCCATGGTTTCTCTCTGGTCACATCATATCTGTGTGTATATTGACTTTTTGACAATATTGTACTATTGTACAAGTAAACAAACTTATAAAAAGTTATAATGTAAAAAGTCAATAATGCCTCCTCTATCTATTTATTAAGGTCTATACATTACTCAAAACACATCATCCTATACTGAAAACAAGGGTTACATATGGTACACAAGATGACTAAAAGCAGCCAGTGCTAATATCACCATGCTATAACAAAGAGGTTTTCTGATCACAATGGAAGGCTGTGAGACCAAAGAAAATAAATTATATACCAGCACGTATAGATGGAAAGACAAACACAGAAAGCTAATGCATTAAACAGATGAAGAGAAGTAATACTTCTACTACTTCATACTGGGTCTTTTACTCTCCAATGGGGAGCATGTCGAATTTTACCATTTATTTCTTGTTGGCAAGACATTTGCCTGCACCCTCACATTGCTAAAAGGTCGGAATCATTTCTTTGGATAAACAGAAATGTTTAAGGAGTAGTTCTGCTGCTAGTTTTCCAATTCAAGGATTTATGCTTATAAATAGGACTTCATCTGCCTTCCCTCCAGCAGCACTCCAGAGGAGTTCTGCCATTTAGTAAGGAGGACAAGCCAGTGTCAGTGACGCCATCGAAAGTGCTGTCAGAGTCACCCTCTGGAATGCTGAAGAGATGCCTTATGAAGTGTTGGTGGGGGTTGCTTTAAACTACACAATGGTTGCTCCAAGCCTTCATGACTATACTCTTTACTGAGTCAACCACAGTAAATGCTTTTGGGTCAAACAGATAGACATTTAACATGTTTTGGGTGCAAATGGGTTAATCTATTGTGCTCTGGGCACAAACAAGCACAAACTATTTTTTAAACCATGCTCATGGTGCAAATAAGTTTATTTAACTTATCTATGATCTTTGGGTTTAATTTGACCCCATTCAATGTTTAAGATTTTTTTTACTCTGTTTTTGCTACATTTTTAAAAACAATATAAGATTATTATGACAATAGTACATCGTGTGTGCAGGACATGTCATAATCAGTCAATTTGGCACTAGGCTGATCTAACTGTAAAACACATAAAAATATTCATATTTTACACATTTTTTGGTTGTTTTGAACAATATAGATGTTCAATTTCTATAATTTTTAAACAATTTAACAGGCCTAACCAAAAAAATAAAGATAGCTGTAGTAGTGTGAGAAACTCTGATAGTTCACACATCATGGGGTAGGGAAAACATTATGTCCCCCAACTTTTCCCATGCTGTGTGGGCAGAGAAATATTGTTCCTGTGAGGATATTGATAGTTTCCACAACATAGGGTGGTACAATCGCATTAAAAGGTTTGCACAGCAACCTTCAAAACCATTTCTTTTGGCAATGCTTGCCGATCTCACAGCTTTGCACAATCAGGCTTCTACAATTGAATCAAAACACTGCAGCCCGACTTGTGTTCAAATAGCTGCTCACATTCTGTCAGGATTGGTCACGCTGCCAGAGTAACGAGGAAGCGTGTCGATTAGAATAAAAACAAAGTTTATTAATATCCCCTGGGGGAACGCCCCACAAACGAATAATGTCCAAAAAGGGTAAACAAAAAGAGCTGGCTTGACCAAACGATGCGGCGCACTTGTGAGCCGGACTGTAGCAGCAGGAACCGCGGAGGAGACAGGGACGTAGGAGCCGGGAACGCCGAGCTGTTACGTCACCCAGGGTTCGCGATCCTGCAGAGATCCAGCTAGTGAGTAAGGCACTGGAGCGCAGTGCAAGAAGCAGCGGCACGCCGAATCCTGGCGTGCTCAGAGAACGCGGGGGACACCCGTTCGTGTGTAACCAACAAAACTCTGCACTGTGAAGTCTGGGACTGCGGCTTAAGTAGTCACTCCAGCCAAGGGGCATACCTGAAACTAATAAGCTGTTTTCAAAGTACACTGCAACTCATTCGCTCTAGTGATGAATGTCGCCTTGAGATTTAAACTCACTATGTTGTTAATTTTCACTCCTTAGCCGTTATCACCACCAAATGGTGAAACAATCTTTCTAAATTTGTCCATAAGACGGAATCACTTAGCATCTTTCGCTCCAGTGATGATTGCCGCCTGGCGATTCCACCTCACGGAGGAGCTAATTCTCACTTCATGGCGTTCACCACTGCAAAATGGTGGAACGATCTTCCCAATTCTGTCCGTAAGGCAGACTAAGCAGTTTTAAGAAACTACTGAAGATGCATCTCTTTAACAAATACCTGTTGTAAAAAAAAAAAAAGGGGGGGGGGGGCGCAGCATCAAACAACAATCAGGTTTAATGAATTTACAGTGTAGTTGGTTTTCTGCATAGCTTCTGACTTGTAATGTTCTTATTTGTAAGTCATTTTGAAAAAAAATGTCTGCTAAATGACTAAATGTAAATGTAATCTTTAAGAAACAACTCAAAACACATCTCTTCCACAAACACCTGATATAAAAAGGGGGGGGATTGGATAATGGTCAGGTTTGATAATTTTACCGTGTGGCTGGTTTTTCCGTAACTACTGACTTGTGTTGTTCTCATTTGTAATCTCATTTGCTAAATGACTAAATGTTAATGTAAACAGATTCCGATTCATTCAGCATTTCTAAGCTTAGGCAATCGAACATAAATTTAAAGTTGACAAAAATTGATTCCAGTTTGTTTATTATTAACAGACATTAAACGTGGTTAAAAGTTTTAGACTTAATGTCAGATTTCAAATGACAAATAAAATAAATTTGGATCTGAAAAATTTGGAATTACTTCTGCAGTCAGCCAGACAAATGACTTTTGCTGCAATAGAGGATTTGTACTTAAAAAAATGTGAAAACTTTCTGTGAAAACCAACTTGAAAGGGCTTATTTTAAGAAAAGTTAGATTTAAACTTTTCCATTAGCACAGTCTCTGAATATTGAGCTGAAGCAAGGCCAGGGGAAAACAAGGTTTTCACCCTATAATTAGACTGGTCCCAGCAAGAAGAAAAGGTACTCCTCTGATCGAAGCCTTTCAGATCGTTGATGGTTTTAAAATGATATCTATACTTTTAAATAAAAGGGAATTTGCAGTGCCATGCAAATACACATAATCAAAAAGGGGTATGGCATTAATAAGGGGCAAATCACCGATCAATATGTTGAAAGAGAAAAAAAATCACGAAGCCATAGTTGAACAAAAGATAAATTTTGTCCAGAATCTTGCTATTTTTTTCTTTTCTTAAGATTTGTAGATGTGTTGCATCTCAATTAGCTTCCTTTGTAGTGAGGAGGATGTTTTTTAATGTATGTAATAACAAACAGATTTATTAAAGCCAAAAGGAACACTCATAGTAAGCATACAGCTGCAAGGTAAAATAAAGATGCAATAAAAAAAGAGACATACATGTAACGTCAAATAAAAGGTAGGTAAAACAATAATAACTTAATAAAGTTAAGAAAAAGTATCCCAACTCTGGAACAGGGAACAGGTGGAAATATAGTAACAACAACCAACAACCAGCTGATGCGGCCTCCCAGCACCAACTTTTTTTATAGCATTACCTAGTTGCTTGATGTACTAGCAAAGGAGAGAGTAGATGAGCTGATGACGAAGACAGTAGGAAATTTTAGAAGGATATCAAGTAAGAAGTAAGTGTGTGTGTGTGTGTGTGTGTGTGTGTGTGTGTGTGTGTGGATGGACAGTAAACACCTAATGATCCATTCATCGGTCTGCCGTAGAGAGTGTGAAAAATGGTTCAGTGCTCATATATTTCATATACTCATTGTAGATCCCCAGGGCTAAAACATGCTGTGAGACTAGCTTGAGGACATTAACATACACCCAGACAGGGGACAAGCAAAGATTTAATAACTGACTCTATTTTAGAAGAACTTTTTATAGGCATCTGCAAAGTGACCCAGTTAAATATCTGATTTAATAACGTCATTACAGTGTATTTATGAAGCATATAAGAGGAAGAGTTTTATGTCTAAACCTTTTGACTAGCTATCCATTAGAGCTAAAGAAATATCCAATTTCTTGTGATTTAGTGTATATACTGTTGAGAAAACTTATTAAATATAAGCTTATATGGCCAGAAGCAAATAAGCACATTTATTTATTTTATTTATACTTACTTATTTAGTTCAGGTAGTATATATACCTGTTGCACTTAGATTAGGTTATGTATTACTTCTCTGTTGCACCATTACTGTTCCTTTGTGTAAACTCTCGATTTTTTTTAACACAAATTGTAAGAATTACTGTATAATACTGGCGACGAACTGGACTTTCTCCTCATGTATCGTTGTCTAACATCCATTTTTAATGAATGAGCTATTACCTCACATTGACTCTCCTGGAGTCTGTGGGTTGCCATCTGTCCTAGGTGTATCTGCCCAGCACCCAAAACGTTTTGCAAAATAAGCAATATGATATATTCCAGCTGTGCATTACCCCCTTTCTAATTATAAACTCTAATTAATAAATGCGGTGTAAAAATTATTAAATGATTAAATGAATATCCAGATCTGGGGCAGACTGGCATAATAAATAATAGTTTTTAATTAGCAGTCATGGTCTGATTATGTAGTCCTATATTGTCCCATAAAATGTGTTTTGTATTTCTGAATAAGGATAATTTATCTGTACAGATTAACTAAATGTTCTGCTATTGGAGAGCATTTGTAGCATTTGTTGTTGTCTTGAATTTCTAAAAACCTCTTTTTCCTACACCCTTCAAATTTTTCCTTATCAGATTTAGGGTCATTTAAGCCAACTTAAGAACAGGTTAACAAAGTCTACCTCAAGTACTTTCAGCCAACCGAGTACTGAGAGAGAGAGCCAGAATAAAGAAATGATCTTCATTTGCTCCAATCTGCACTCGAACCTAGGACCTTCTTGCTGTTCATTTAAACTGTACTAATGTAGACTAGATGGTAGAAGAAATTGGGTAAATATAATAAAAACAATGTCTGACAAAGTGGTGGAAATTGATGTAATAATACTGAATGCCACAAGAGGTTTAGAAAGAATATAATATTTCTGAAGTGAGTTAGAGTACCCCACAAAAAATTAAAGGTGGCGGTCACATATTAAACACATATTCTACACATATGTATGTAACACAGAGTTACATACAAGACTAAACGAATGAGCACATGTATGGATTATATTCTATGCAGGAAACAAAACATAAAATACTTTAAAGTCTGTGAGCTGGTGGCAGAGAATTTGGGCTGTTAGATAACATCAGATGTGGTTTGTAGGATGTCTTTACATTTACATTTTACATTTAGTCATTAAGCAGACGCTTTTATCCAAAGCGACTTACAAATGAGAACACCCCGAGTCAGAAGCCAGAAAGAAAACCAACTATACTGTAAATTCATCAAACCTGATTGTTATTCGATGCTGCCCCCCCCTTTTTTTTTTTTTTTTGACATGAGTTCGCTTGGGCTGGTTAAACACCAGTCGGGCTGCAGAGTTTTGAATTAGTTGAAGAGGTCGGATTGTGGAAGCTGTGTGGAAGGATTGTGGAAGCTGGGATACTTAGATACTGGGATATCTTTGGTGATGAAGAAGGGGAAGTGAGTGACGACAGAACCAAGGATCAGATGGTACAGATTTAAGCAAAAAGTAAGTAAAACAGAGAAGAGGCAAGAATAGCAAAAGTGGCAATGGAAGTAATATGGAAACAAGAAGTAATAAAGGCTAAGAAATTTGCCAATGACCAGCTGCATAAGAAGTTGGATAATAAGAGAGGTAAAAAGGACTTGTATTGATTGGCCAGAGAAACTGAGTTGGAAAAGATATACTGCATGTTAGAATAATAAACAGCGCAGATCTGAATGTGTTTTCAAATAGTACTGTGAAGATAAGAAGAGCCAAAAAAGTTCCAATTTTGGTTCGTCGCTCCAGAGAACAGTGTCCCAAAACCTTTGTGGTTTGTCCACATGGTTTTTGGCATACTGGAGTCGACTCTTCTTGTGCTTTAGAGTCAGCAAAGATGTTTGTCTGGGAGTTTTGGCATGGGAGGCCTTCAACTCTCAGTGTACGCCTTATCGGCGTGCCTCCATCTGAAATGTCCTGTCGGAGTGCCTCAGCTGTCAGTTGGGGATTTTTGCCCACCTTTCGTTTCAGGTAACGGAGAGCAGTCATTGACTGCAACCTCTTTCTGCCACACCCAGATAGCGTTTTCACTGTGTCTTTAGCTTTATACTTGCCTATATGCTTCCCATTGTGTCTCGTGGAATGTTTAATGAGTTTTCTATATTTTTATATCTGCATCCTTGCTTATGAAAAAAAAATGACCTCCTCGCTTTGACCATTCCCTGGACCTCACCATGTTGCAAAGACACTATTAACTGTGTAGAAGGAGCTGAGCTCTTAGTTCTTTTAAATCTACCTAATTGCTTAATTACTTCATTATGGCTCTGTTTACATCGGCAGGTGCTCTCAATGCCTGACTGAAGACACCCGATTGAGACCTCTGTCCTTGAGTGCGGTCATGTTTAAGGGGTTGAATAATTTTGTCACTGAAGAAATCACAAAAAGGACATAGTTAATATACTAGAAAGAGTATTGTTGTAATTTAAGTTGCATTTGTTTATTATTAAAGTCCTTCTTTGACCTGATTGTGAACAAGATAAAAAATAAACGTCAAACACTTTACTGTAGTGGGGGTTGAATCATTTTGAACACAACTGTAATCAGAACCTAATATTTTTTTGGCAGGCAGAAATTTTGGTTTGGTTAAAA
Source organism: Corydoras maculifer (assembly GCA_019802435.1). Taxonomy (NCBI): domain Eukaryota; kingdom Metazoa; phylum Chordata; class Actinopteri; order Siluriformes; family Callichthyidae; genus Corydoras; species Corydoras maculifer. Next base: position 318,226 of record JAFMOD010000478.1, on the reverse strand, counting down.
AAGAAGGCTCAAAATAATTAACACACAGAGACTTTTGTATGCTATCTGATCGCTTGTATTTTGGGGTTTGCAGCACATTTGACACATGATGGATGATCAGGAGCAAGGCACAGATCAATTTAACATTATCATTTGCTGTAATTGGATTCAGAAAACAATCCATCAAACAGAATCAATTACACAACTATCTATTTTGGTTTAGTAATGGGGACTCTGTATTGACCACTTAAGAATAATGCAGTGATTGGACATTATGCATAGTCCTTCAGCCCTGGCTGTTTATCATCAGAGGGGCAATGGAGATGTACTTGAATCTAAAGTGACATTTTTACCAATTGCGCTGCTGTAGGTGCAGTAGGTGTATGATTCACTACACCGGATCTGCTAATTTGCTAATTTGTTGTTATCTGATACTGTATATTTACATATAGAATACAATACAATACAATAGTAATAAGTTTGGACACATTTCCTTTTAGCTCCACTTAATGTCCATTTTATAAGTTCCACTTACATTTACATTACATTTACATTACATTTAGTCATTTAGCAGACGCTTTTATCCAAAGCGACTTACAAATGAGAACACCACAAGTCAGAAGCCATGGAGAAAACTAACTATACTGTAAATTTATCAAACTTGATTGTTATTCGATGCTGCGTCCCCCCCCCCCCCTTTTTTTTTCTCTCTCTACAACAGGTATTTGTTAAAGAGATGCGTCTTCAGTAGTTTCTTAAAACTGTTTAGTGATTCTGCCTTACGGACAGAGTTGGGAAGAACGTTCCACTATTTTGCAGTGGTGAACGCCACGGAGTGAGAATTAGCTCCTCGGTGAGGTGGAATCGCCAGGCGGCAATCATGCTGGAGCGAAGTGAACGAGTCGGAGTGTATTTTGAAAAGATAGAGTGAAGGTAGGAGGGGGAAGATCCAGAAATGGTTCTGTATACCAGAGTCAGTGACTTGTACTAAATGCGATCAGCTACAGGGAGCCAATGGAGGGAAGTGAGTAATGGAGTGACATGAGTTCGCTTGGGCTGGTTAAACACAAGTCGGGCTGCAGAGTTTTGAATTAGTTAAAGAGGTCTGATTGTGGAAGCTGGGATACCAGCAAGTAGCGCATTACAATAATCAAGCCGGGATAGGACTAGGGCTTGAACAAGCAGTTGGGTAGCATGTTCAGTCAAAAAGGGTCTGATCTTCCTTATGTTGTAAAGAAGGATTTTACAGGAACGGGCGGTTTTGATAACATGATCAGAGAGTTTAAGGTAGGAGTCTATTGTGAAACCAAGGTTCCGGACCGAATCGGTTGGGAAGATTGTGGAGCCATCAATTCGGAAGGTCAGGTCGTGATGGATTGAGGGTTTAGCTGGGATAATGAAAAGCTCTGTTTTTTCTAAGTTTAATTGATGATGTCGGTGAGGCAGGCAGATACCCGATTTGAGATGGTGGTGTCGTCAGGGGCAAAAGACAGATGAAGCTGAGTGTCATCAGCATAGCAGTGGTAAGAGAAACCATGTGCCTGGATGACTGTGCTCAGTGATAGTGAGAAGTGAGAAGAGGAGAGGACCAAGTACAGAGCCCTGAGGCACACCAGTGCGTACTTGGTGAGAGTTAGAGATCTCCCCATTCCATGACACTTTGAAGGTCCTTCCTGTGAGATAGGATCGAAACCATTCAAGTGTCATATCAGAAAAGCCTAATTCAGCTAGAGTGGACAGCAGAATCTGATGATTTACTGTATCAAAAGCTGCAGAAAGGTCAAACAAAATAAGGAAAGAGGATTGAGATTTGGCTTTGGCAGATTTAAGTGAGTCAATCACAGAGAGCAATGCTGTCTCCGTGGAGTGACATCTAAATCCGGACAGATTGGGATCAAGGAGATTATTCTGATTAAGAAATTTGGAGACCTGTGTGGATACCACCCGTTTAAGTGTTTTAGACAGGAAAGGTAAAAGAGAAACAGGTCTGCAGCTCTCGACCAAATTTGGGTTTAGCGTAGGTTTTTTGAGTAGGGGTTTGACTATGGCCTGTTTGAAACAATTTGGAAAAGTCCCAGACATGAGAGAGGAGTTAATGATGTGTGTGAGAGCTGGTGTGATGGAGGAGGCGATGGATTGAAGAAGGTGGGATGGGACGGAATCAAGGGGGCTAGTAGTTGGGTTACTGGCAAGGAGAATTTTGCAGATGTCAGATTCTGTGACAGGGGAGAAGGAGGAGAGGGTTGGATAGCTGGATGTGTGAGATGTAGTATTGTGGAAATGGTGAGTATGAAAGAGTTTGCTGATGCCCTCAATCTTTTCTGTAAAAAAAAGTTGCAAAGACATCAGCTGACAGAGAAGTGTTAGGAGGGGGAGAGGGAGGAGTTAGTAGTGAGTTGAAGGTACTGAATAAAGTGCGGGCATCTGAGATGCATGTTACCTTGGACTGGAAGAACGAGGATTTAGCAGCAGTTACATCCTTCGAGAAAGTGGCAAGTAAGGACTGGTATGTTTCCAAATCTGAAGACAGACCAGACTTACGCCATCTTCTTTCGGCGGAACGAAGAGAAGTATGTTGCTTCCGAAGTGTCTCCATGAGCCAGGGACTGGACTGAGAACTGTGTGTTTTCCTGGTTGATTTTGGACAGACCTGATCAAGACATGAAGCCAAGGTGGAGCAGAATGTGCGTGATGCAGTTTTGGTGTCAAGGGTTAAGAAGTTACTGATGCTAGGAAGGGCATCTGTAACCAAGTTGGCAAAGAGTGTATTAGAGAAAGCGCTAAGATTGTGACGTACCTGAAATGTTTTACTGCTGAACACGGGAGGAGGTGGAAGAGAGACAGAGAACTGTATGAAGAAGTGGTCTGATTCATGAAGTGGAGTGATGTGTATGTCCGAAGAGAGACATGAGCGCGTCATGATGAGGTCGAGCTGGTTGCCAGCCCGGTGGGTAGCTGAGGTGCGGAGTAGATGGAGGTCCAGGCTGGAGATGAGATCAAGAAACTCAGTGGCGTACGGTCGGTCTAAGTGAATGTTGAAATCGCCGAAGACAACAAGAGGACAACCATCATCTGTGAGAGATGATAATAACATATCGAATTCCTCGACAAAGTTATCTAGTTGACGTGGGGGGCGATAGATGACAAGAAAATTATATTTAACCGGTTCAGTGATCGTCAGTGCATGGAATTCGAATGAGACAGTGTTTGATAAAAGTGTAAGAGGAGAGAATTTCCATTTGTGGGTGATAAGCAAACCTGTACCACCTCCTCTTACGAGGAGAGTGAGAGAAGTGGAAATTTATTGAAAGGGCAGCTGGTGTAGCGGAATTCTCGGGACAAATCCACGTCTCAGTGAGGGCTAAAACCTGAAGACCAGCATGAGCCGCAAAAGCAGGAATGAAATCAGATTTCTTGGTGGCTGACTGACAATTCCATAGTCCTGCAGAGAAGGTGAAGGGCTCGCTTGTATTCACCTGCTGCAGAGTTCGCAGGTGTGCAAGAGTGCGCCTTCTCCTCTGAGAAAAGGAGCGTCTGTGTGAAGAGGAAATGACAGGGATGAACTGAAAACACATGCTTGAGGAGAAAGGTGTGAATGGGTAAGAAAATAGATTGGCTACTTAGAGATGTCCTTAGTTGCCTTGTCGTTGTCCTTGCTCGGTGGACTCGCGCAGGTAGACTCGCAGGTCTTTACACGAATAGGTCTAGCGCAGGTAGACTCGCAGGTCATTACACAAATAGGACTCGTGGAGGTAGACTCGCAGGTCTTTACACGAATAGGACTCGCGCAGGTAGACTCGCCGGTCTTTACACGAATAGGTCTAGCGCAGGTAGACTCGCAGGTCATTACACAAATAGGACTCGTGGAGGTAGACTCGCAGGTCTTTACACGAATAGGACTCGCGCAGGTAGACTCGCCGGTCTTTACACGAATAGGTCTTCACGCGAGAGGCGGAACGTGAGAGGCTGTCGCTTCCGCTGTCGCGTCAGTGTATCTACGATTCTTAAATAGCGCGGATGAAACTAGGTCACGCCCCCTCCGGAACAATCAGATGTTCAACGCAAGGTGCAAATAGGCAGTAGACCGAAACTAGAACTGAAACCAGTTATTCTATATACAGTTATATCCTAACTAACCGACAGTGGTTTTAATATCTAACAACAAGAACGCCCAAACAGACTATTCAATTTAACAACGATTAGGATAAAATATGGGTATTACTTCCGTGACTCCAGGGGTGCCGACGCGCAGATCTACGATGTACAACAGGTTATTCAAAGCTACAGCAGTTACTTCCTACACAAACACTTGACTTGTTCTACCATAAAGATGGACTTTGTAGTTATAAAATTATTATAGTTATACAATTTAACATATGATTGTAGACTACGGTACTTACTGTGTTACTGTGTCACTTTACTCTGTTCTCTAATAGTCAGGACCCCAATAGTAGCACCACAGAGCAGAGATTATTATTGTGAATTATTTTCATTTCAGCAGTGTCACTGAGGTGTTTAAATGAAAGTACAGCCGCACTGCTGCGCTAAAACAACCCTCACCGCGTCAGTGTCATTGCAGAACTGACAATCAACCACCACCCAAATAATATCTGTTCTTTTACGGTCCTGACCAATAGAGAACAAAGAGCCAACATGCGACTGTTTTGACAAAAAGCCATGTATATATGTCACTCTATATAAAAAAAGCATTGGTGCAATTTCATTTGATGTCGCACCAATGCTTTTCTATATAGAGGGACATATATACATGTCTTATAGATGCTCTCCAACAGCAAAAAAAAAAAAAAAAAAAATCCGGACTTAACTGAATTCTGGACGGAGTGGGTGGATCCGCTACTCCGAACGACGTAGTCGGGGGCGGGGATATGTTGCCAACAGTACAGTTTATTTAGCCACACATAACGTACAACAGTCCTTCGAGAACCAAACATTAACTGACGCGGATGAACAACGGGGATGCGGAGCTGGTGTCTGACGTCACCGCGTAGTCGGCGTCTGACGTCAGCGGGGTCGTGTTCCAATCCGCCGGTACGCACAGGGCGGAGTGTGGCTACACAGGCAACGGGAGTAGGCGGTGAACTGTAACACAAAACATAAAACACAGACCAGCAAGACGAGGCGGACAGGACAAGGCGAAGCAGGACGAGGCGAAAACAGGACTAGGTGTACAGGACGAGGCGATAACAGGACGAGGCGTAAAACAGGACGAGGCGATAACAGGACGTGGCGATAACAGGACGAGAACCAGAGACAGGGGGTGTGAGCCAGAGTGGACAAGGCGTAGCGAGGGTAGGTGCACGAACCAAGACCATCTAGCCAAGAGTGACGGGAGTGAGGTTCCTAAATAGGGACAGTGATCGGGGAACCAGGTGTGCATAATTACAGGGGCGTGAACACAAGACAAACCCATACCATGTGACCAAAACAAACCGTAACTACACAGAACACGTGACCATAACAAAACGCAAGACAGGGATATACAAATACACGTGATCAAAAACCAGGACATAAACAAAACATACCGGGGCGTGGAGACCAACTGGATGAGGGGCGGAGCTACCCAGGTAGCACCACCCCTCCGTGACAGACCATAACAAATTCATATTACTTCAATGTATTATTAGATATTTATACATTCCTCTGGTGCCATACATCTGGTGCCATTAAATAATTCTACAGTAGTAGAATTATTACTTATTTTAGTAGGTATGTATACAAATTGGGGTGGCACAGTGGCTTAGTGGTTAGCATGTTCGCCTCTCAGCGCTAGGGATTCCCGGTTGGAATCCCAATCTGGGTGGAGTTTTCATGTTCTCCCCGTGTCTGTGTGGGTTTCCTCCAGGGTTCTCCGGTTTCCTCCCACAGTCCAAAAAACATGGATCAAGTGAACTGAATTCTCCAAACTGCCCCATATAGAGTGTGTTTGTGTGAGTGAGGGTGTGCCCAGCGATGGATTGGCTTTCTTTCCCTGAGACATTCTCCCCTGGATGGGCATGGGGAACCCCCCCGCGACCCTAATAGAGGATAAAGCGGAAGATAATGGATGGATGGATGAATATAAATTGAGAAAAAGTATGTTTATGGCCAAAGTTTTATATTACATTCAGTAATTTTCAAAGCCACTTATCCTAACTAGGATCTCAATCTCTTGTTGAGAAAAAAGCACCCTAACCAGGTTGCCAGGTCGTGCATAGATGAACACAATTATCAAACTCAGGACATTCATGGTGTGTAAAGTGCTACACCACAACATTGCCTTTTATTGTCATTATCATTTGTATTTTCTTCAGCAATTTGAATAAAAGCCTTCTATGTAATCAGGACTACCTCTTACTTTTGGTTATTCTATAGCCTTTGGCTGGTTTGGAGAATTCCTCAACCCACCTTCAATTCTATCAATTCAGATGCAATTAATATTGAACAAACTATAGAAAAAAATATTCAACTCAATATATACAGTGTATGCAAATCCTGGTAAAAAGTATTAAATTACAACTCTCAGTTTATGTTCTTTTAAAAGTGTTATTTTGTAAAAATCACAGAGACGTGCCATATATTTTTTCATAATTCCAAATTAGGTATGTAAAAATGAAATCTATCAAGTTAAAAAAATAGTACTTGTTAAACTCTGGCATTAATAAAAGTTTGGATTTTCTGAGGCTTGCACTTGACTAATGACAAACAGCTTCTCCTGTCTCTTGTAGCCGTAGCTAGATCAGCTTTGCAAGTTGAAGCTTTGTCATTGACAATGTTTTACAATTTCCAAAAGACCTCCAACTGGATTGAGATCCAGAATATTTGAATGTCATGCCATTAATATTTAATTTTCCTAAATTTGAGCTATATATCTGACATGCTCTGCTTTCATTCCTCCTCACAGTCAACACGTTCCTCAGTCAACACGTTCCTCATCAGATGCTTTTAGCTGTTCCACGGTCTCAGTTGAAGTATGAAGGGGATCGGGCATTCTTGGTCATTGCCCCTAAACTCTTGAACACCTTTCCATTTTGCATAAAATCCTTTCCTACATCAAAAATGAACACAATTAAGGGATGATGGGGATTTTGCTAAATGTATTTTGTAGACAAATACATAGACATAAAGTTTGGGTGTTACATTAAAGCAATAAGTGTTGAATTTAAAAATAAATCCGTAAAAATAGGCCTATGTGAGTCTAGAGGTAAAAAGTAAAGATAGTCATAAGAAAATAATTTTGGAACTGGCAAATGTGTAAATTGAATTAGGTATGAGATTAGTAAGTAAGGACACCTGAGAATGGCAATGAGAAATATGAGATAGGTCTGTAATTTTTATTATAGGTACACTTCAACTTCAAATAGTAGGATTTTTAAAGAATTTGTAAATTATGGTGGAAAATACGTATTTGGTCAATAACGAAAATTCAACTCAAAACTTTGTAACATAAGATTTGTTGGCAATGAAAGAGGTCAAATATTTCCTGTAAGTGTTCACCAGGTTTGCACACATTCCTCTATGCCCATTACTCCATGCAGATCTCCTCAAGAGCAATGATGTTTTGGGGCTGTCACCGACTTCAACTCTCTCCACAAATTTTCTACGGGTTTAAGGTCTTGAGTGTACCTAGTTCACTCCAAGACCATGAAATGCATTTTATGGAGCCACTCCTTTGTTGCCCGGTAGGTGTGTTTGGGATAATTGTCATGCTTAAAGTCCCAGCCATGTTCCATCTTCAATGCTCACACTGATGTAAGGAGGTTTCACGATACATGTCCCCATTCATTCTTCTCTTCCACAGATCAGTTGTCCTGTTCCCTTTGCATCTGACAACATGATATTGTCTTCTGGATCATCCTCTGGCAAACTTCAGACAGGCCAAGACATGTACTGGCTTAAGCCAGAGGGACACACCTGCCACTGCAGGATTCATTAGGTCCCTCCATGTAGTGCTGGGATTTTTGCTCACCGTTCTTATCATTTTGACCCCATGAGATGAGATCTTGCGTGGGGCCTCAGACCTAGGGAGATTATCAATGGTCTTGTATGTCTTCCATTTTCTTACAATTGCCCCCACAGTTTGTTATTTGCCCCCACAGTTGTTGTTTGTCACACCAACACACTTGCCTATTGTAGATTCACTCTTCCCAGCCTGGTGCAACTCTTTGATTTTGGCCATAGTTGAGTTTGGAATCTAAATGTTTGAGACTGTGGACAGGTGTCTTTTATACAAATGGTGAGGTCAAACAAATGCCACTGATACAGGTAATGAGTGGAGGATAGAAGAGCTTCTTAACAAAGAAGTTATAGCTCTGTAAGAACCAGAAATCTTGCTTGTTTATGCGTGACCAAATACTTATTTTCCACCACAATTTACAAATAAATTATTTAAAATTACTACAATGTGATTTTTTTTTCATTTTGTCTCATAGTTGAAGTGTGCCTATGATGAAATTACAGACCTCTCTTATTTTTCTAAGTAGGAGAACTTTTTTTATCCATGGTGTTTTAAACTTTTGTTCTGCCAGGTCATTATGTAAACAGGAGCGCAAGTATTGTTTACCTTCGTGACCAGGCAGATCTGATCGTGCTATCAGAAATCACATTACTGCCCAGAGCAAGACTCCAAATCCCGGACGAGCTTAAAAGAAAATGCAAAGAATGCAGGGCTGGTGCTTAACAGAAAGCAAGAAAAATACAATAAAACCATAACTTCTTTTGGTAGTTATAGGAAATGTAAGATCTCTGGTGAATAAGATGGACACACTTGATTTGCTATAACAAAGTCAGCAGGAGAATCAGAAATGCAGTAATATGTGTTTTATTATGACATTGCTTGAGGAATATGTTCCGGACTCAAATTCTTTCATTCACAGTTTTTGGATAATATACTATATTGCCAAGTATTCGTTCACCTGCCTTGACTCACATATAAGCTTAAGTAACTTGTTCACAAGGTTTAGAAGTGTGTTTGAATGTGAATTTTTGACCATTCTTCCAGAGCGCATGTGAGGGCTCACACAATTATGTTGGACGTGAAGGCCTGGCCCTCAGTCTCTGCTCTAATTCAGCCCAAAGATCAGGTTATCGGGTTAAGGTCAGGACTCTGTGCAGGCCACTCAAATTCATCCACACCAGACTTCATGCCTTTATGGACCTTGCTTTAAGTGGAATGCAAATCTTCGGATGCAGTGGTGTAAAGCATGCCGAGAGATGTGTTTTCCTGAGTGATGAATCGTGCTTCTCCATCTAGCAATTTTATTGGTGAGTCTGGGTTCAGTGGTTGCCAGGAAAACGGTACTTGTCTGACTGCACCTTGCCTAGTGTAAAGTATGGTGGAGGGGGATAATAGTGTGTTAGGTTGTTTTTCAAAAGTTGAACTTGGTCCCTTAGTTCTACTAAAGCCTCATTTATACTCCCTCTGCGTACGGAAATGTGTGCGTGTGCTTCATGCGATATAACAGTTACTGCCCACATACTTCCTTGCATCAGCTCCAATGATATGGTTGTTGAACACTACATCCATTAGAGAGCAGTTTAGAGTAAAAATCAAACATGGCCAAGGCGGAGGAACTTGTGATTTTGTACGTACTGCAAAAATGACAAAAAAAGGCAGCGTTCTAGACGGCGGTGGTCTGTGAGGCCACTGAATAGGTCACGACATTTGGATGGAGAATTTTAATCACTTGTCCGCCCAATGAGGGAAATTGATGACGAACGTCATTTCCAATACTTTCGGATTTTTAATTCCTTTCCAATGTCCTCCCAGCTGTTTTGTAACAACTGTTTGTCCCTGTTGCCCAGCGATCGATTGGCGCCCTGTCCTAGGTTTATCTGCCCAGCACCCGACACGTTCTCCCCTGGATGGGCATGGGGAACCCCACCGCGACCCTAATAGAGGATAAGCGGGAGATAATGAATGAATGAATGAATGTTTGTCCCTGTGCCCCAGCTAAATAACATCATATAAATGATTAAAATTGCGCACCAACTCGCACAACCGGTTTTCAAAAAGTTTCGGCATGTTTTTCTTCTTCTTCGTGTACATATGGAAGTGGTCGCATCATGCACTGCCCCCACGGTTTCCAGTGGTATTGCTCCGTCCTGTCCGCATCCACAAGCTTTCAGAAAACGTGCAAATTACGTACAAAATTAACGCAGAGTACAGACAAAAGGCTCCGTCCGTATCCGTATTTAACGTTGAGCATAAATGAGCCTTAAAAGGAACTCTGAATGCTTCAGCATACGAAGACATTTTGGACAATACCATGCTCCCAATTTTGTACAAATAGTTTGGAGCTGGCCCCTTCCTCTTCCAACATGACTGTGCACTATACACTACACACTAGTGCACAGTGATGTTGGAAGAGGAAGAAGCCAGCTACACTTGAGAATGACAAGTTCAGGACACATTACTTTTAAGGTGTTTTGTAGCCCAAATTTTAACATTGAGCATTGAGTTTTTGTGTACTGATAAGAGATCTACCTTCTCACTATTCTGCCCATTTCTCTTCTGTGAAACATTTTCCCACTTATCTTCTTCCTTGGCTCAATAGTGTACATCTGTTGGCTGACAGTCCTGGAGGCATATGTTAAGGTATATATCTTGACACGGTTTATACTCATCAAGCCCTTCCTGAAGCAAACCACCATATTTATTTGGACTTGGGACTGGCAATGAGGCTGCACTGATGACGTACGTCCTCAATGATTGAGCAGATGAAGTCTTGTACAAAGTTTTAACTGCACACCCAAAATGTATTACAAATATTACAATCTAGTACTTTCTTATGTCTTCTATCATCTATCTCTACTTTCTATCATGGGGCGATCATTGAATGCTTCCGGGCAGGGTGTTAGTGAGCTAACTAAACACATTTGTGGTGTGTTTAGTGCTTCACATAATCTCTTGAACATTTGTAATCTGATGGTTCATTAATTTAGTGAGCATTTTATTTATTCCATAAGAACCAGCATTCTGGTGGCTCATCTTTAAATATTTTAGTCAGCATTTCAAATATTTCATGAGCACCAGCAAGCTAGTAGCTCGTCCTATCTTCAATTATTAAGCATTTTGATTATTCCTAGACCAATGATGGACTGGTGACTTATCCTGCTGTATGTATATATTGAATTTATTTAATATTGTCTGCCTTCCAAATGTGAGTTCTCTATCACAGGTTTGCCAGTGAAGTTAACAATGAGTGTTTTTAATTGTATTACTTGTTTCCTACTTTGTATAATATACATTTGTATGATTTAGGATAACATTTTCATTAAACCACAAGATTATTTGCTTTGTTGCTTCTAATTTGTTGTGTTCCTGTATTACTAATACCAAATATGACCAAGACATTACACATACCTTTGTCCTAACTTTTTTTAACCTGTCTTTGACATTTTATTTGGAATATTGTCACAGGTGCCTAGGGCACCTGTTCTATGTTTGTTAATTTACGTTCATTGATGGTATTTAGTTTAATTATCATCTCTTTCTGTTCATTGGTTGTGTTGTGCACGTGGTCGGATATCATTTGTATTTATTTCCTTTGTTCCCTGTCCTCCGTGCACTTCGTATTTAACCTTACGTTCACTCGGCCGGTAACTTTGTTTTGTGGTGTTACAACACCTTTAAATAAATTCCATTTCCCTGCTACCTGCGTGCCTGGCTCCCTTCAGCGCGTTAGAGCGCGACGGCTCTGCGCTTCCTATGCGCAGCCACTTTAATCTCTAGGTAGGCGAGTGTAACAAATATATTTTTACAAAGTACAATGATGTTCAGTAAAAACATTGAAAATCTGTTCCTTGTACTTGTCAGTTATATAAAAGTTTGTTTCATCACATTTTACATAAATATTTGTTTGGAAAAAGGTTTGTAATAATTGTTTTGATACTAATAATGAGTCAATTTAATACAATGGTGGTGATAATATGAACTTAGATCTAAAAATAATAACGGTAACTGTAATGATGATAATAAGGATATTGGTGCTAAAAATTACCACAGTGCTGTAAGTCATGATTACTACTCAGTTCTTACCAAGCAGAGTGAGAATGCAGGCCAAGATGGCAGTGAGAGCCCCCGTGCTGAGTCCAGCCGTTAGAAGAAAAGCCTCAGTGCCACAGGCCTGTGGAGCACCATCAGAGTCACACTCACACACCCGAATAGAAAGAGTGTTAGTGCTGCTGAGAACTAGACTCCCACTGTCCATTATTAACACAGGCAGAAGATACAATGGCTGCTCTCGCCTGTGGAAACCTCCACGCTTAGTCAGTACAGAGGCTGTATTGTCTGTGGAGGAGAAAAAAAGTAAAATCAGTGCACCTTTCAACCACCCATAACAATTTGCTAATACTGTTTTTTAAGTTAGATGCAGCTTAAATTATATTAGATATATTTTTTTTATTAAAATTCTAATAAATGCACTCAGTTAATGAGCATAATGATTAATGAAATATGATTTATTCATTTATTTATTATTCAGGCCGGAAATTAAGGAGTGTTCTTGCATGAAGAGAATTACTTTATCAATGTCAGGTTCAGACCCCAATGCAATTCAGACTCTACCCACAATGCCTCTGACAACCAATCATTGCCCTTGTTGCAGTTCATGCTCTCTTAGGTACTATTTTCTATCCCCTATGTCTACGACCATCTTTTCTGTAAAAAACATTTATTTCTCGTCCCTTGTTGCAAAGTATTATATTCGTGCTGTCTATGTAGTCCAGTTTGTTTATCTCTTTGGATTGTTAATCTGATTATGTTACCCTATATTGTTATTAAACTTTAACTCATAACACTCCATTGTTCATTCATATATGGTATTTTCTCTTTGCAACTCAGGTTTGACCCATTCCTATTTATAAATAGTTCATTCACATCAATAAATCTTGAGTGTCTTTTTTTCTGCCCACCAGCAAATTGGTGTTGATATATTGGTATCAATATAAAATGTGTGTTATTCAAATATCAATTTAATAAAACTAAATTGTTTATTTTGTATATCATTTATTGTGGGCATGGTGGCTTAGTGGTTAGCACATTCACCTCTCAGTGCTGAGGATCCAAGTTCAAATCCTGATCTGGTTAGAGTTTCCATGTTCACTCCGTGTCCATGTAGGCTTTCATCAGGGTCTCCCTTTACCTCCCACAGTCAAAAATTATGAATTCAAGCTATACTGAATGTTTCAAATAGTCCCTTTATATAGTGCATGGTTGTGTCTATGTCTGTGTGCGTGAGTGTGTACACAATGAGATTGGTACACTGTCCTGGGCATATAAAGTCGGATTAATCAGAAAAAGAAATGGATAGACGGATGGAGAATTTATTACCTATTAAAAAGCTCATAAAGATAATTCCACACTTCAGTGTTTCACATTTACTTTTGTTTTTTTAATAGAGAAGGCTCTAAAGTGCTGGTTTTATCTTGTTTTTTTATCATATAAAGTGCATACTGTGTTTCGGTATTACATAAGCATGGCCATTTATTATATGTTGGTGTTTAAATTTAAAGTAACTTTGTTTTTTTTTTTGGCCATAAAGTCAATTTCCACCATGCACATTCCTTTATATAATCCCAACATTGCTGGGTAATTTACCTTTATTGTCCCGCAGTGTAAAATTCTGGTTCCCAGCAGCTTCAGCAGCCAGAGAAAAAAAAAAGCGTTGGCCATTAGGAGGTTCGTCTTTATCCACAGCACTAACAGTCTCGATCACCTGCAGAGAATAAAATTTACAATTCACCACCTGTTATCAAACTACAAATAAGATCTTACTGTGAAAGGGTTGATATACCATGCATGGCTGAATTTAATGCGTTTTATCCATTTACAACAAAAAAAGCTAAATTAAGGTTTCAGTATTTGTATATACTATATGTCCAAAATTAAAGGTCAGATCCAAATAACTATGGGGTATAATGTGTAGGTTAAAACACTATCTGTTTAGACTATGTGGGCACTGGAGGATTTTGTGTTGGAGAGGCCCATCCAGGGTTAATGATGCATTGTAACAGACATAAGGGCTGTGTTTGAGAAATGATTTTCAGACTTTTTCAGAAGTGACACACAAAGAGATTTACTTTGAAAGCTGTAGTGGTTTGTTGTGCGCCCCCTTAACTTAATTTACTTAATTTCATTGTTCAGATAAAATGATAAACAATTTCATATTTGCATGTAAAAAAAGGAAAACAGCTATATATAAGAGCTAGTTTTTAACTCTTTTTTTAAATAACTTATACATAAATTCAACAGCTGGCCATGAAACAGTGTAAATAGGTTATAAGATCTAAACTGGTTATGACATTGAGTTAATTTTGTATTTCTTTTAAATTGGCAACAAACCTGAAACAATATTATGTAATATTATTCCTGTTAATCATGATTAAACCCTTGAGGCAATAGTCTACACTTATCGAAGTTTGTTAGTAATTGTAAAATACTAACAGTGCTGTAACAGTAGTAAGAAAGAACTGCTGGAAATTATAAACAGCATCCTACAGCGGGCTTTAAAAAAATGGAATTAAATTTGCCTACAGAATGTCCACAGACCCAAACTTAAATATTTAGGCAGCTAACTATTACTGCATATGAAACACGCTAAATGACTAACCCTGCAGTTTTCTACCCAAACCAGGCAAAAATCATAAACCATTACCTACTCTACATGCCACATAAAACATTGGATTTACAACTAATAGCTATAGCAGCTATAACATGCATACAAATTCCAAAAATAATATTGAGGGACAGACCACGGATTGCTATTTTAGCAGGTACGAACATTTATTAGTCACAAAGTCATGAACACACTCTTATACTTCCTTCCTTTCTCCTCTCTTGAATGCCACCAGCGCCCCCATTATATCCATATACCATGCCGGGAAAGCCTGCAGGAACCATCCTCAACCTACCAACTCACATTTTAGCGCCCAAACATGGTGCCCCCTCATAACCTCCGCATCGCACCCAAAAGGAGGAGAACCCACGTAGCACCACAACATGTCTCCCTACAAAACTCTCCATCATTATAGCAAAGAATATTTGCTCTAATATCTAATTTGCTCTAAGATTCAAGATCCTGTGTAGAGGCACTAAATTCAATTAAATCATCTTATCCATCAGTAAAAGCAATCATAAAAAAATAGATGTAAACTTAATGTGAATTTTTTTCAAAAATTTCCTCAAAACATACAAGCTATAAAATACTAATGACTATGATGACATAATTTCATGCATGCAAGTTACAACCACTTTTATGAAACACTTTATTTTTAATATTGTTCTTAAAAACAAGATCACAAAGTACTTAACATCAAGAACATCTTGGAAAAAGAATATCCCTTTTTTCACAAACCAGTAATATATTAAAGCTATTTCATAATAAAAGTATTTGTATGAATTTCCTAAATTTTAAGCAACACAATCTCTCTAAATAAATTCTTGGCCCTGCAGATATGTCAACAACTCACATTAAATCAGAACTAGACACTGAGGCTACAGAAAATACATTCCTTACATAAAGCCATAATAAATCAATTACAGCACACTGTTTAAAAAGAGCAAAGCATGCATATTAGAAAGTATGGATTATTTAGTTTATTTGGCACTTCAGGCCATGTTGTGTAAACCATTTTGCGATGCTCAACATAAACGATTTTCTTAGCAAGGTACAGGGGAGCATCTCACACTCAAACATCCTTAAAGATGTAACATTAAAATGCCACAGTCATTACTGCTCATTTCACCTCTAACATCTCTTAAATCCAGTGGTCCCTTAGCAAATCATTTTGAGGTCATTGCATCCATTCAGACTGAACTATACTAATAAATAGTGAGGGGTTGGTTAAAAAAGGACAGTTCAAGGAGACTTGTCAGAATGCCATTAGCTGGGAATGGAAATTTGAGCGATTTGTATAGTGGGATATGGGATTTTTTCTTACACTTAGCCACCTGTTTTGTCACTAGTGGTTTGGACGTTCCATGACTTGCTGCATATCAGCACTGTTCACTGAAGAGTAAAAAATCTGTCAAGTCTAGTAAAAATAAGATGCTTCTGTGTTAACAACTCTGTCTTGCTCATTGTCCCCATGTTTCTTTTTTCTGTCTGTTTTTAATTTCGCTGTCTCATGGTCATTCCATTTTACTCTATATTTCTTTCTGTCAAATTTTTTAATGTTTTTTCTGTCAGTCTCTCTTTAGGCCTTTTCTCTTTACTTCACCGTCTTTTCTACGTTCTCACTATACAATTTATCAACAATATTATAATTCATCATTTTTTTTTATATTAACAAGTCGTTCATATCAAAATATAAAACATGACATTTAAGTGTCAAATATGAATTAAAGGATCTTTATTGCAGTGAAGAAAATTTAGAAGTAGAAATGGAGTTAATACAAAGGCCATTCAAAAGTACTGAAGTATTTAATACTCCAAAAAATATTTAAATAATATTTAATAATATAAAGGTAACTATGACATTAAGACCTAACAAAATTTTTTTTACTGCTGCATTACCAAACTATTGCATGATGTATGGCTGTGTGTTTATGAGGAATACTACGTGTGTGGCAGGGGCATAGAGGAATAGATTACGTGGAAGGTGTGTGTGTGTGGGGGGGGGGTGAGGCAAAAACAAAGCATATTGATTGAGGTATATCCTTTTGCAGATATTTCATTGAGTTTTGCTGTTTGTAATAACCACTTTGAGAACTGCACTTGTTGTAATGGCAATGTAAAGCCTTATGTGAGAAATGTACCAAATTGACTAAGAAAAACTGTGAGACTGTAAATATGAGCAACATTCTTTCTCCAATGTGACACCATTGTTAAAATATGTTTTTTTTTTTAAATAACACAACAAATTTCTACCAACACACTTTTTTTTTTTTACAAATTGTGCCCAAACAACACAATGGCAAAACAGTTAAAAATGTAAAATATGACACTTTGTGACAGCAGGAGTTCATTCATTCATTCATTCATTATCTTCCGCTTATCCTCTATTAGGGTCGCGGTGGGGTTCCCCATGCCTATCCAGGGGAGAACATCTCGGGCGCTGGGCAGATAGACCCAGGACAGGGCACCAATCCATCGCTGGGCACACACTCACTCACACAGACACACTCTATATGGGGCAATTTTGGAGAATTCAATTGACTTGATCCATGTTTTTGGACTGTGGGAGGAAACCGGAGAACCCGGAGGAAACCCACGCAGACACGGGGAGAACATGGAAACTCCACCCAGATGGGGATTCGAACCGGGAATCCCTAGCGCTGAGAGGCGAACGTGCTAACCACTAAGCCACCGTGCCGCCTACAGCAGGAGTTACTAAACTAAATTGATAAACTATTTATAATTCTATGCCAGCTGGAAATTGCTAACTGTGATCCTACCAGCCATGTGTCTCTTTCCTGACAAATAAACTATAATTGTATTTTTAAATGTATACACAGCTATCACTGAAGACCTTTTAAGTATTATTACTGCCTTACCACATTATTGTTACCTCATCATAATTCATCTTTACCAGTTTGGTGTTAGCCCAGGGCTTTCTAATGTCCTTAAAATATTATCAAATATAGACTACTCTGCCAGCACATAGCAGTGTAGAATTACATATGGAATAAAAATGTTAGTTGATCAATGATAGGGTCAATGGTATAAAAGCATCAGTAAACTAAGAAACAAGAAACTGTACATTAGGGTACATAAGTATAACAGTTAACTAATGTTTTATGTTTTTAAAACTTATCCTATGCAAGCATATATTTATCCAGTGTTGCATCAAAAATTATGCATTTAAATAACTAGCACCCATTCAGAGTTAAATTGATAAAATGCTTCAAATCCAAAAATTTAATAATAACTTTTTATATATTGTTATTTAATTAAAAAAAAAAAAAATTATAGGGGCGACCCAGTGGCTTAGTGGTTAGCATGTTCGTCTCTCAGCGCATGGGATTGCTGGTTCGAATCCCAATCTGTGTGGAGTTTCCATGTTCTCCCTGTGTCCATGTGGGTTTCCTCCAGGTTCTTTAGTTTGTAAGTGAGTGAGTGTGCCCAGGGATAAATTGGTGCCCTGTCCTGGGTCTGCCCAGCGCCCGAAACGTTCCCCCTGGATTGGCATAGGGAACCCCACCGCAACCCTAGTAGAGGATAAAGCGGAAGATAATGGATGGAGGGATAGATTATTTTTTAGTTAAACAATGTTATGCTGGCAGCTGCACAATCACTGAACTAAAACAACACTAAACTAAAACAACTAAGACCTTAAATGAATAAGTTCAGACAGAAAAATCAGACTAATTGAGGTACACAAAGATAAACTGTGTACAGGTCTGCAGAGTGCAATAAGTAGTACAGGCCTAAATGAGAAACCCTATCATGGAGTACTTCCATAAAGGTAGGATGGTCAGTCTCAAGGACTTCTAGGGCCTGCAGGCCGGATTTGGAGTCAGTGCAGATGAGTACTCTTGACCATTGCGTATCCTTTGTATGTCACAAATGCAGCGTCCCGTAGCCAGAGGAACGGAGGGAGGCGTATTTGCACGTAAATCAAAAAAGAGTTTATTTCCTCCAGGTGGGAATAAAGTAAAAAAACAAATAAGCACAAAGTCCAGATTCAAATAACACACGAGAGGCGGCGGGGAGCCGCAGCTCACCACTTAACCAACGGGCGAGCGGAGCGAAGCGTTGGCGAGGCGGGGGCGTGCCTCGGAGTCCGCGAAGCCCTTCAAGGATGAGCGCGATCCTGAGAAGAGGCAGCGAATCAGAAGAAGCATCGGAGACGTCTCGCCAGGAGCGTAGAAGCACGTACAAAGCTGTAGCGCGTAGCAGGCAAGCGACAGCGTGTACGAACCGGGTGAAACCAAAAAACTCTGCGCCGATGGATCCGGAACGGCGGCTTAAGAGGACGCTGCCATCAACGGGACATACCTGCAACTAATAATCTGGAGAGGGTGATCTGTGATTACCAGCATTAGTGTCAGGTGTGGAAGTGCGCGTGTGAGGTGCGGTGCGTGTGACAGTGGGGCGTGAACATGGAGTGGGTGTGTGTGAAGGAGAGCGAGAAACCGCGGGGCGTGAGCGGGAATGTGTAACATTGTATGTTTCAAGGCTACTAGCATTGCACATGCTTCGGCTGTACATATAGAACTGTGCCTTGGGATGATTTTTTTAGTCTGTTGACCATCACTGCTGACACTGTTATTTGACTTGAAACCATCAGTCTATATTAGGCGATGTATTGGAAGCCTTTTTTTGATGTCAAGGAAATTCTTGTGTTAGTTATTTGGATGTGTCGTTTGTTTTGATGATTGGGATAAGTTCATTATTAAGCTAAATTTCTTGAGTTTCCAGGGGGTAACAGTGTTGGGGTAAATGTATTCCACAGAATTTAGATCCAGTCTCTTTTCTTTTAGGTGCGGTTGTACTCGTGATCCAAATGGTTTAACAATATCTGGCCTAGCCTCATACAGTGAGCAGAATGAGGGGGGGAATTGGTCTATTTTTAAACGTCTGTATTCAACCGAGGGTTCACCAGGTTCTACATACAGACTTTGGCAGGAGAGTTTCGTAAAACCCCAGTGTTATCTGGATGCATTGGTAGTGTATTGTGTTTAGTGACTGTAGGTATGATCTTCTGGCTGCTTCATAAATGATGCTTCTATAGTCTAGTTTTGACCTGATAAGGGCCCTGTATACCCGCATAAGGGATGTGAAGTTGGCCCCCCATCTGGTGCTAGCCAGTACCCTCATCAGGTCCAGGTTTTTGCGGCATCTGGATTTAAAGTATTTTATCTGTGGCACAAAATACTGTTTTTAATCTAGTAGTAGGCCTATTTTGTCTCTTCAACCATTTTGAGCATCCAAATGTTGTTCTGGCTCGGGATGCAGTTTTTACAGCTGGCAGAAGCGTAGGTACAAGTCTTTCCTGATTCCAAGCCTACAAGTGGTATCCAAGTCAAAGTATACAACCACCACATGTTCTTTTCTGATGAAAGCATTTCTAATTAATGACTCCAGTCTAACCAGGTTGTCTGTTGTGCTCTTTCCTTTGATAGTGCTCTTTCCTTATAGATAGATACTTCTCTAGAGTAAACTCTTGGTTTTATGGTTCAGAGTTATCTGATTGGGCTTATTCTTTTCTATCTGTGCCTGGATTTTATATAATTCGGGCAGAGAATTGTGGTCAGCTGAGTTCCTTTTAAAGGCTTCTGCAAGCATATTTGCTATGTTTGCTTCGCTGGTGGCTTCTTGGCCCAGTTTTTACATAGTGAATCTGTGTTGTATTACCTCTACTCTCCATTTTCTTGATCCAGACCTTTATGCATGAAATGTAAGCTGTAATTTTCTTTACGAAATTCTTCCAGCTTTGCTTTTTGGTTGAGCAGACTACCTTCTGAGGCTGTGTCCTAAGGTTTTCAGCTGTTGGGTGTTTGTAAAGACACCTTTCGGCTCTTTTATGGGTTTTTAATTACATTTGCATTTACATTTGGTCATTTAGCAGACACTTTAATCCAAAGTGACTGACAAAGCACAGGGTTGATACAACCCCCCTGGAGCAATTAGGGTTAAGAGTCTTGCTCAAGAACTGACATTGGTAACTTCACTGGACCTGGAATTTGAACCCACAATCTTCAGATTGCTAGGCCAACACTCTAACCACTGAGCTTTCACGCATTATTGCTTGCTTCCAGTCCTTATTAAACCAAAGATTGTTCTTCCTACATGAGACCAGCAGGGTTTTTTGGACTTTTTCTATAGCTTTGACGGTGCTAGAAAAAAATTCTGCCAATCTTGTTCCTGATTCAGCCATCTGCAGAGTTTCTCCCAGCAGCAGGCCTTAAAGCTGGCCAATCAGCTTTTTCCCAGTTTCCAACGCTGGGTTCCCTGTGGTGGTCTCTTTGGTGTTATAACAATAGGAAAGTGATCACTACCACACGTGATCCCACACTTTCCATGTGAATGTGCCATGGCCAGGTTGAAGGTAAGTGCCTACTGGGGTGTTCAGTACATATAAGTCATTGCCTCTCTTCTATTATTTTCCTTTTGACATTCATGGAGTGGCTTCCCCACATGGGGTTGTGGCTGTTAAAGTCTCCCATCAGGATGTATAGGGTAGGTAATTGCTTGACTAACTTAATCAAATCTTGCAAAACCAGGACAAGTGAGGTGGGATATAGAAAGAGCGGACTGCTATAGCTTGCAGGTTTGTGTTTAGAGTGATAATGCAGGGTGTTGTTTCTGATTAGGACTGCTGTTTCACCAGTTGGTCTATTGGTATGAGGTCCATGGTTATTATAGGCAGTAAAGTTATTTAATAATGGACTTTTGCCTGGAGACATATTGCAATGGGGTTTGCAGTTTAGCAAAGTTGGTTCTTAGTGTTACACATACTAACTCACGCCCCGTTTCTTCTCTCTCCGCGGCGCACACGCCCACTTCCTCATGTACACAGACACGCCACTAGCCACCACGCGCCGCTCCGCACACACCCACATTCCCTTGTACACAAACACACCCCTCTCCTCCACATGCAGCTCCACACACGCCCATTCCCACACCTGTTTCTCATTTCGCTCGGGATCGATCACCTTCTCCAGATTATTAGTTTCAGGTGTGCCCATCGGCTGGAGAGACTACTTTAGGCGCCTCCCCGGACTCGTCAGCGCAGAGTTTTGTTTGTTTGACGTTGCACGCATGGGTCTTCCCCGTGTTCCAGTAGCATGCCAGGATTCGGCTTGCCGCTGCTTCTTACACTGCGCTCCTATGCTAATCGCAATAAATAGGTGACGTCTCCGCCCGGCGTTCCCGGCCACTACGTCCCTGCTTCCTCTGCGTTCTCCGCAGCTACTGTCTGGCTCGCAGCACAAAGCATCTGGGGTCAAGTCGACACGCTCTTTTTGTTTCGTTTACTTAACGGAAATTTATTCATTTGTGGGGCGTTCCCCCACTGAAGATTAATAAACTTTTGTGTTTACTTTGATCACGCTTCCTCGTTACTCTGGCAGCGTGACCACATATCTGACACTTAGTACACGAAAGTTCCATTAAATGATTGGGCTTATTTTCATTTTGATTATGTATTGGGTATGCATGATCTACTTCTGTTTTTGTGTGATAGGCTGTGGTTGCGGAGTGGTGCTACTTTCAATATTTGTATATTTGTACTCTGGTCTGGGTTGCTTAAATTAGGATCTTGGGTGTATTTGGGTAGCAGAAGTCTGGTTTTCTTTCTTGATTTTTGTGGTTAACTCCTGAACATTCGGCAAAGGTCCACAGTTGACTTCTGGATGAGCATGGGTGAACTTGAACTTTTGTTTTTTGGAGGAACAGAGCTTCACATGCTATCAATCAGCTGCACTTTGTCTTTATCTAACCATGTAACATCTGTTTGGCAGTCCATTGATCGAGTTGGTTTAACTATGGTTGCAAATGAAAAATTTGAAGAGTGTGTACAGCTGTTTCTAATATCCAATAACTTGTTTGGTATATGTGCCGTGCGGGCATGATGGGTGGAAGGCTTGGAAGACAGATCAGGTAGGCGAGATACTTACTTGGAATTAATACCCTGTAATAGTGTCTGATATGTATACAGTAAAAGGAGGCGGAAGGTGATTGGAGAGGTTTTTGGTTGGATGCGTGTTACTGTACTGTACTGTGCTGTAAATGCCCAGTACTAAGAGGATTTGCTTGTTTTACTCTACCTCCTCCCTTGTGTGAAAAAATAAAGCCTATTATTTGTGAACTTCTCACCTGTTTTCTGGTGTCATACCTCAATGGTCCCGAAACCCAGAAGCGTGACATCACACAGCCATTGAGAGCACACTATTGGAGCAGCTTGTTCAAACCCTTGCAAACTTGCAGCAGAAGCAGACTTAAACCTAGTTGTCTCTTCGTTATGATCCTTAAAAACTGGTGCAGGAGGTGCAGGTGCTGCACAATTTGCTCCAAACAGCTGGGTCTTCAGCAGTCATCACAAAAGCAGATGCCAGACCCTCCCCCACGCTGTCCAAGATGAGACTACTAGATAATGTCGAGGTGTACGCTACCTTGTTGGAGAGTTACGCACCGCCTAATGCCAATTTTATTGGCTTGCTGCATAGGACTTGCCCACGGACAGCATGCTGGAGTACCCATCCATGCGATGAGCAATCCTTCAACATGTCGACCAGACCCCGAAGCAAAGCAGACAGTGATTCCACAGCCTGCGGTTCACCAAGTTCGGCCGGCTGTTTGTGTTTGCGCAACAGCTTCGGGATGCCTACAGGAACCACCAAATGGGTTTACTGACGCCATGGGTTTACTTCTGGTGGATTATGCAACATGGTATACGGAGACAGTGCCGTTATTCAGCATCTTTGCATGCAGTGTTGCTGACAAACTCTTCAAAGTCGTCTCTATCGTGTCAGTATTCTGGACATTCTGATGATTCAAGGCATGTAATTTCTTATGTACACTTTACATACAAGCAAACTTTATGAACTGTTGGGACTTAAATAAATTCAAACAAGCATGTTCCATCCTCATACAGTCTTTTATTGGTCTTCAATAAAAGAAGCTAACCATTAAGCACGGTGGCTTAATGGTTAGCACGTTCGCCTCTCAGCACTAGGGATTCCCGGTTCGAATCCCCATCTGGGTGGAGTTTCCATGTTCTCCCCGTGTCTGCGTGGGTTTCCTCCGGGTTCTCTGGTTTCCTCCCACAGTCCAAAAACATGGAACAAGTCAATTGAGTTTTTCAAATTGTCCCATATAGAGTGTGTATGCGTGTGTGTCTGTGTGAGTGAGTGTGTGCCTAGCGATAGATTAGCGCCCTGTCCTGGGTGTATCTGCCCAGCGCCTGAAACGTTCTCCCCTGGATGAGCATGGGCAACCCTAATATAGAATAAAGCGGAAGATAATGAATGAATGAATGAACATTCTTGACTTAAGAGCAAAGCTGCACAAACTAGGTTCACTGACACAAAATAATTCACTCCACGCACAAGAACGTCAGGCTCAGCTGTGCAACAGAGGCACCCAGCTTAGAGTGTTTGACTGGGAGACAGGAAGTCCTCATCTTACTACCCACGTCAAGTTCTAAATAAGTTGTTAAATGGCAAGGGCCATTGGCGGTCACACGGCGAACTGAGGATGTCGAATATAAGGTCATACACACAGACAAAGGCGGAGCATGACAGCTGTACCAGCTAAATCTACTTAAATTATTGAAAGAGGTGGTATCAGCGGCTGTGGTCCTGACCTGAGAACAAGCGCTGGGGAAATGTGGCGTGCGGGCATGATGGGTGGAGCCTGCAAATAGATGGCAGGCTTGGGAGGCAGATACGGTAAGCAGTGACATCTGTCTGATCTGTGCACAGTAAAAGTAGGCGAAAGGAGATTGGAGATGTTTTTGGCTGAAAGCATGGTGCTGTCGCTGTTGTGACATTTCCACATGAGTAGTGGATAATTGATATGTTATTATAAGTTATGTTAAGAAAACTAGTTAAAATAATTAAAATCCTGGTAAGATAAAACCTATTTAATGTGTGTATGTGATAACATTTTGTTAAATGATTCGTTAAATTTTGTAAAAGCCATATGTTATACAAGGGATTATGTGACTATTGTGGGAAAGTAGGAATGAAAAGGACTTTTAAGGGCTCTGCTGGAAAGGAGTCACAAGGACAGGTTTAAGGAACCAGAAAGAAAACAAAGTTTGGGGAAATAGAAGACAAAAGAGTAGTGTGTTTGGGAAAAACAGGTAGAACATTCCAAGGCTAGTCACACATTTTGGAACTGATGCTTTAGCCAACAAATATCCACAAGAAGCAAGACACTAAAATTCAAGAATAAGAAAATGAATTTTCTCATATGTCTTGGAAGCAGTAAGAAGATATGCCTACCTTACTGGTAAGATCTATCCTGATTTTTTTCCCAATTGTTTGCAAGCAATGCATCAGACATTTTGGGGCATTTGTCATGTCTGTGTATGTGGACCTTGGAAATTTTGGGACATTTTGTGTTTTTGTGTATATGGACTTTGTGCAATAATGGGGGGATTTGCTTAGAAGTAAGTGGTTTGTAGGACTTTGTAAGATCAAATGTATGGTATTAAAACAACCGAATGAGCTTCAAGTACTTTGGACTACTGCTGTTTAAACGCTTACTTTAAAATCACTTAAAGAACTTAATGCAAGTCATTTTCGACAAAGGTTTGTTATATGGTGGGAAAAGAATCCAAAATACTGCAAAAGCCAGTATGCAGAGGAGCCAGAGTGTGATTTGTGTGTTTTCCTCTATGTTTTCCTCCCATTATTTGTCAACTTCTCACCTGTTTTCTGGTGTCACACCCACAAACATAGCACATTATATGAATAGATTTGCAACAAGCAACATAATGACTACTAAAGTGAAAAATCTGGGGATATGTAGAGCCTGGCATTGTCCATGCACTGCCATCTTGATCAAGTTATAGATGTAATGCTAATGCAGGTACCTGCAATTGTGCCTAAACACTTGCTCTAAAATATATTATAATTATATTTTATTATTCATTTATTCATTTATTATCTCCCGCTTTATCCTCTAGTAGGGTCGCAGTGGGGTTCCCCATGCCCATCCAGGGGAGAACGTCTCGGGCGCTGGGCAGGTACACCCAGGACAGGGCGCCAATCCCTCGCTGGGCACACACTCACTCACACAGACACACTCTATATGGGGCAATTTTGAGAACTCAATTGACCATGTTTTTGGACTGTGGGTGGAAACCGGAGAACCCGGAGGAAACCCACGCAGACACAGGGAGAACATGGAAACTCCACCCAGATGGGGATTCGAACCGGGAATCCCTAGCGCTGAGAGGCAAACGTGCTAACCACTAAGCCACGGTGCCGCCTATATTTTATTATACTGTATAAAATGTCCTTCCAACCACAATTTTCTTTAATTGTTGAATTCAAAGAGAGAAAGACAAAAGCAAGATGGAAAGCTGTTTTTCAAATTGAACGAATGAAAGAATTTATTTAAGTCTGGAAAGAACTAAATCATTGTATGAAGTAGATCTGGTCTTGTCTGAGCAGGGTTTTATCTACATATATCCATATAAATGTTGTCATGCTCTTTATCCTTTGTATCTTTTGACCCTGTATTACCAGCACATTTGCAATTTGTGAGCCCAGCGCCAACAAATCCTGCCATTTTGTCTTTTTTTATACCTGTTACTAATGCTCTGTTAGCACAGCACTATTCTCAGGTCTCTCTGGTGGAACACACTCAGTGTCACCTTTTTTGTTCCTTCTCACAGTAGAGGAGACTGACTCAGCGGTGTGTTACCAACACCTATTCTTCACTTCACCAGTCACAGCATTACTACTAATGTTCTCAGCATTTTCACCACATACTGTACAACAGTGTGCACCTCATCATTGCTTCCAACGGCAGCTTTCAGCTTATCTGAAGCCACTTTTATATCTGCCTGTCCTTTTTCTAATCTGACCTTACTCTTCTCACGTGTGTATTTTTCATACTGGTTTTTACTTTAATTTCCAGGTTCATACACAGTGGATTATTTTAGCCATACAGTGGGTATTTACCAGGTAACAAACAGGTAAACAGGGACTTATAATCTCACGCGGACTGGGTGAAACTGAAGACAACGCAGATAAAATGTGTACAATCGCTAAAATAGTAAATTTACAAATATGCAACATAATCATATATTAACAAAACCATAACTTATGTGTATTGTGTATATAATACCATAAACCTTTGCATATCTATTACCCTTACTTGCAGTAAGCCCTTCAGTAATTTGCACAATGCTTCCACTTGTACTCATTTTGTATTGCACAACTTATATATTTCACTTTCCTAAATTTGCAGAATGCTACGATTTCAAGTTCCGGTAAATACTAATCACATTCCCTTTTGCTTTGTTCTGAGCAATGACAATAAAGTTGAATATATCTATTTAAATGACAATGATAACCCCTATGAGAAGTCCGTAGGCCTGTCCTTGTTTGGTATTGTCTAAGATAGACAAAAAAACATATGTTGACTTATACTGTAAATTGTGCAGATATATAATAAGTAATTTGAAAGTTTATTTATTTATATAAAGGTTTTTACAATAGTACTATGTCTCAAAGCATCTTTACAGTGAGTAATGTACATTAAATGCATTATTAAAATAATAATGTATTTAATCTTATTTATATTTATACTATTTAAGTTTTATCAAACTTTGCACATAAGGCGAACCAAAACATGCTTTTTACCTTTATTGAGCTAAAAAAAATCTGTAAAATTGTAGTGGCAAATAAAAAATAAAAATCTTAACTGGCAATCATTTAAATATAAAATTAATTATGCTTTGCATGTAAACTTTGTTCTTATTTTACCAAAAACAAACTTTTCAAATAGTTTTTTTATATGTATTTTCTGCTAGTCAGACTACATGTACCGAAAAAGGAAAATAATGGTCACCATTGAAAATGTCATCGGTTTATGAGGAATTCTATTTTTGCCTGGAAGGGCTCACTAATGACTTGAGGAAATGTAGTGTGATGAAAACAGGTCACTGCAGTACCTGGCCTGGCATGACAGTTTCACACAGAAATGTCTCATATTCGATGGCGAAGACTGGAGCGTTGTCATTGACGTCCATCACAGTAATCAAAGTGATTCCTTTCCCCACCTGTGAGGGATCCACTAGAATAAGTAGAAAGAAATTTAAGTAAAGGTCACATATTACATGGATCAATTCTTTATGCATTTAAACATTTTTTATCAAACCAAAAGCATATAATATGTAGAATGCTTAAGGGAAAATCACTTGTTATTTTAAAACCAGGCCAAAAGTGATTTTAGAAAATTAAAGTTACATGGCAGACCTGCAAATCAAAAAAATAACCAGAGCTCAGAATTAGATTCTGAATGCTAGAGTTGCTGTTTCACTATTATTCACTATTCATTAAGTTTTTGAGAACAGATTTAATAAGTAATCATTATTTTAGAATGCAATGTTCCCAGACCAACACAGCGTGTAGTAGCACTGTCACAGCACAGTGCACAACTTAATGTCAGCTCTGGTCAAAGTCCGGTCACGGTCACAGTATGAAGTTTGCATATTTTCCCAATGATATAAACATGACCAAATACCTCACAGGACTTTCTAAACTGGTATCACAGAAGGGCAAAATTATCAATGGATATTGTATATATATAAAAATATGAACAATTTATTTGGCCTACTGTTTATACACACATAGGAATTTGTCCTCAATATTTAACTCATCTGTGTAATAAAATGCACACGCACACACACACACACACACACACACACACACACACACACACACACACACACACACACACATATACACACACTGAGTGACATGAGCACACATGTCCGGAGTGGTGGGCAGCTTTGTATATGGAACCTTGGGAGTATTTGGGATTAGGTGCCTTGCCCAAGGGCACTTTGGCCATAGTACTTGGTGGGACTTGGAATCAAACTGGGGACGTTCAGGTCGCAAGGCTGGTTCCTTAACCACAAGTCTGAAACTGATTGTTTCCTCACAACTTTCAAGTAACAGAGGTAGAAACATTTTGGCCTATTTCCGGCCCTGAAATTGGCTTCTTTGTACGTGCACCACTGATTTGCGGTGGGCAGTGGCTGAGGGATGTCTGCTCTCATTGTTAATTAAAAGTGTTGCTGATACGTTTATTGCATGTTCTGCCCAAGACACACCCATAAATATTAAGATAATTAGTCATTAGTTTTGTACCGCGCAAGGTATTTGTTTCCCATCATTACAATAGCAAATACAAAATGACCCTGAACCAGGGGTGCCCACACTTTTCTGGCCTGAGATCTACCGGGGTCAATCTCTATTCTTTAGGCTTTTATATTGAAACCTGTTTACACACATGATGTTAGTATTGTCGAATCTGTTAGAATTGCTCTTTTATTAAACACATTCCAGCAAATAGCATGAAGACTTAATTTTAGTACACCCAAACACACAGTATACAGCACAAATGTACAACAATCACTCTAACCCACATCTCCCCAAACATCCATCCATCCATCATCTTCTGCTTTATCCTCTATTAGGGTCACGGGGGGGTCCTATGCCCATCCAGGGCAGATACACCCACACATCTATCACTGGACACACACACACACACACACAAACACACTCTATATGGGGCAATTTGGAGAATTCAATTGACCTTGATCCATGTTTTTGGACTGTGGAAAGAAACCGGAGAACCTGGCGGAAAGCCATGTGGGCACGGCGAGAACATGGAAACTCCACCCAGATTGGGATTTAAACTGGGAATCCCTAGTGCTGAGAGGAGAACATGCTAACCAATAAGCCACCGTGCTGCCCCCAAACAGAACATGAACATTAATAAAAACAAATGCATTTTTAATTTGACATTGTAAAAAAAATATTCAACCCCCCACTCTAAATTAAAGTGGAACATTTTAGTTCTTTTTGAGCTTTACTCACTCATCTTGTCAAATTATGTGTAAAAATACAAACAGAAACTATCTAATGTAGATGATTCTCGAGGCAGTGCTCCGGTTTTGGGAACAGCGAGAGAAACGAGGGGGGGGGGGGGCAAACCGCTCGCTTGAAGAACATAAGAGATCGCGATTTAGAGTGAATAACATTGTGTGTGAATGTGTGCATGTGTGTATAAGCGCTTCTGCTTTTTTTCTCAAACCTCTATCGCGATCTACCTGACACCCCTTCGTGATCGACCGGTCGATTGGGCACCCCTGCCTTAAACCCTAAATCAAGCAGCTAGGTTGACAGTTTGCTAAAGATTCCTAAAATAGTGCCCAATGATTTAAAAATGCCCATAAATGGTCTTTACAGACTGTGTCTTATAGCAAGCCATCAGCCACATAACATGCAATAAACTAATCAGTGTGTAACTTGCTATTTCCTTTAAGGGGCAGGTGTGCTGGCCCATGGGGTATTCCATTTTTGTGATGTGCCGTGTGCACAGTGGGCCTAAAATAGCCCTAAAGCCCTAAAAGTCTTTAAATATTAAGAAGAAATGTTTAGAATAGCCAAAGAATCTGAAATTTATGTAAGCCTGTAATATAATGCAGTATGTCAATTTGTATTACAAAGCCATATTTGTATTAGAGACATTATGAGTGTAATTATAAACATATATATACATATGGTATATAAATGTTATAAAGTTGTATGCATACGTAATAAATCATTATAAATGCACTTATAATGCAATATGAATGTCGAATTTATAGAAAGCGTTACCAGATTTTACTGTGCTCGCTTTTACTGTGCAAAATGTACTGTATGAATAATAGCTATCTGCAAGTTACTAGTATGTAGAAGGTAAACCAATTTATGTTAGACAGAATTCATCAAAAATACTGTACTTTCTCTAATCTGTGTGTTTGAGCATAGCATATCCAGGTTATCCATGGTAAAAAAAATGCAGCTGGTAAAAATGCTGATTGCATAGGTAGCCTTTGTGCCTCAAATAAATACATCATCTTTTCATATGACTGATTTCTGTTTACTGTACCTTGGAATTTATGATTTCAATGATGCAGAAAAGTCAGAATCAAAGAACTTTAAAATAAAATCAAAGAATGCTCAATGTGTAGCATAATATGGTTAAAAATAAATATATGAAGCACTTTTTCTATGCTTTCCTGAACTATATATTTCTCCCAAATCTGTTGAATATTTAGTAACATTTCTACATATTCTCTGTAGTTAAATGTATGCAGACCATTGCTATGACACCTATAGAATAGGTGCTTAGATTTATGAGTGCAGACTCATAAAATTCAAATTTCTGTCTGATCATAGTTTCTGGGCGGCACAGTGGCTTAGTGGTTAGCACATTTGCCTCTCAGCGCTAGGGATTCCCGGTTTGAATCCCCATCTGGGTGGAGTTTCCATGTTTCCTCCGGGTTCTCCGGTTTCCTCCCACAGTCCAAAAACATGGATCAAGTCAATTGAATTCTGAAAATTGCCCCATATAGAGTGTGTTTGTGTAAGTGAGTGTGTGCCCAGCGATGGGTTGGCGCCCTGTCCTGGGTGTGTCTGCCCGGCACCCGAGACGCTCTCCCCTGGATGGTCATGGGGAACCCCACCGTGACCCTAGTAGAGGATAAAGCGGGAGATGAATAAATGAATGAATCATAGTTTCTTTACTGTTGCTTATGGAAGTTTCAGAAAAACATTTGAAGACCAATTTCTTGTTAGACCTGGAAAGTGTTCTGTGGAACTAAAATTAGGTCTCTATGCAAGCCATAAACTTGATATAATAAATAGTTTTCCTTAAAGGACAAACTTTGTAAACAATGGCAAAGTCATGCTGGTAGAATAGAGAGAAAGTGGCTGCTTAATACTTAAGCAATTAAACTATTAATTAGAAGTCTTAAAGCAGTAAGCCACGGTGTCACAATCTGCAGCCGGTGCAACATCAAAAAGAGCATTCAGAGATAATGAATATAAAACACTGAAAAACAAACATGCACACGGAGCAACAGCTGTGAATTCAAATGACAAACCAACAGCTTACACAGGGAAGAAGGAGGAATGTACATGACTGGCAAACACAGCTGACAATAGTTAACACAGAGTAATGAACAAATTGACTTAAAAAGGCATTGACACAGAACTGAACACGGACAAACTAAAAACTCCTGACATGCGGTTATGATCAGCTGCCACTATTTGGCCCTTGAGCAATTTCCTTAAGCTTTACTGAATAGCCTGACTTTTATCTAGTATCTAAGTACATTACAGAATGAAAAACACACATGCTACTGGGCAAGCTAATCAGCTGTGACATTTAACAAACGAACTGATAAATGGCAACAACAGTGAAGCATCAATTGGAAGTAACCCCCCATTATAAAATAGGCTCACCATTCAAAAA
This sequence comes from Corydoras maculifer, assembly GCA_019802435.1. NCBI lineage: Eukaryota > Metazoa > Chordata > Actinopteri > Siluriformes > Callichthyidae > Corydoras > Corydoras maculifer. Next base: position 286,313 of record JAFMOD010000478.1, on the reverse strand, counting down.
AAAAAAAATGCTGGTGCTTGTAAACATCAATCTAAGCTGAGGAAGCAGTCTAATAGCCTGGATACAGTAAAGTGTGAGAAACTTTGTTGTGTTCGTTATAAAATAGCCAGAAATACGAGAGAAGAAAACAGAGATAGGTACTGTCCTGATCTGAAAGATCAGCAAACTGGTAAAGAAAATGGGTAAATAAAATGACCAGTATTAATAAAAAATGTTGTGGCTTATCTCAAGCAACAAGCATTAAGAACAGAGTGATAGAAATAGCAGGTGATAGCAATTACTGAGTATTTTCATAGATGTCTCTTTCGTTGTCTTTTTGAATAAGCTGGTTAGTGGAACCAATTAAAGAAACCTGTATTACACATCCCCAAATTAGTTTTTTGGATGTTATTATTGGTTTACCTATCTCTTACTGCAATGGCATTTTATTGATTGTTCTATTCTCTAAAGTGTGATGTACACCCCATTAGCCAAACAGAAATTTGTTATCGTGACCACCTTCTTTTTTACCCAATACATCCTCAGTAAAACATCTCGGGTGCTGGGCAAATACACCCAGAACAGGGCGCCAATCTATCGCTGGGCATAAATTCATAAATGTGCTTATTTAAAAAAATAAATAACAATCTGTAGATAATTACCTTCAACCACATTTGCATGTTTAATGCATTCATATGAATATGTAACTACCCATTTTATAAATTACATTAAACCATACCTCAGATGCCCATGCCACAGGTAGTAATTAATGAAGTTAACGTACTACGTTACTGTTATTCAGTAGGTTTTTTTAGGTATCTGCACTTTACTGAGTATTTCTGTTACTTAATACTTTTTACTTTTAATGACTATATTTTAAAAGAAATACCCGTACTTTTTACTAACTATATTTCCAAAACAATTTTGTTACAAGTTCAAAGAGGAATCCTATTGGATGTTAAACAGGGATGGCAGGAAATGGTGAGCAGAGTTTTTTGATTGGATGGGTGACAGGCAAAGACCAATCATTACTTGATCTTACTGACTCAACAATTTTGTGTGTGCATAAGAAGCAAGCGTTCATGGCATTTACGAATTCACCATCAAATTTAAAAAGCACATGAAAGAAAGTGAGCAATATATATATATTTTTTTATATTTAATACATTTTATTTGGCGCAATTCTTTAGCAGGTGTTCTGATGAGTTGTGCTATCCTGTTGATATATTATATATATTGTACTTTATACTTATTGTACTTTATAATTTTATATGGACAGTCGCTAAAATAAATTAGCAGTCCTAAGTTCTAAACATAACTCTTGTTAAGCCCCAACCTCTACTTGTACTCTAAAATGTAGGGCTCATGGAAGGGAGGATACTTTAAACACATTATGAATTTAATGTTAATTAGCTGACTTTTGATTAGATTTTTAAAGGCATTCTTTACTGTGAAGCATTATACTGATTATAAATTATTATACATTATACGAGACTGACGACATCTAGTCCCAGCATGAAGCTACAATTTTTTTTTTACACAAACTAAACATGAGTTTTAAGTTATACAGTATTGTATAGTTTAATATTCATAATCAGTGCATTAGCAAAGTTATTATTCAACCACTGCTTTGGTTGATCTTTTTGCATATTACAACATTCAATTCATATGTCAGGGCCTATTAATCTACAGCTATGGCTGATATCCACATAAATTACCAAAGCTGTTTACTGCATGTTTTCATGTGATAGTGCTTTTGCACCTTTAATATTAATAAAAGATACCCTTGTTAAAAATGTACTTAAAAGTTCAATTTAAAAATTTTAAAATATATACTTTTACTATTTTACTTTAAGTATGTATGCATGTACTTTTATGCTTCTACTTGATTGAAAGAAAAAAAAAACTTTATTTATTTATTTATTTTACAATATACCATTACTTTTAGTTAAAGAAGGGACTACAGTCATTCTGCCACCTCTGAAAATATACAATACTGCCTAGTCCTACCTCAGGAGAGGAAATTTACTACAAGCATTTTTTTTTTGCTGCATTAATTTTTTAAGTCGCTGTTAATTTGAATATGGCATCAATGACAGATTTATAAAAGTATTATCCTATGGTCTAAAAAATTAATTTATTTGATTCTTTTGAGCAATTTATCACATTTTTATATGTATATGTAAGTATATGTAAAAATTCAGAAAACAGTGTTTCTTGACTTTAATTGATTACAAACATATGTTCCTAAGCTGCACACACCTGCAGCAAAGTGCAAAATCTTTGCAGCTGCATCCAGCACATTTATCAATGCAGCTTCCTCTGCAGTTAGAACTTTTTCATACAGTAAATAAATACAAAATCACCTTTTACAATAGGTTAATATTTATGTTAATAAATGTTTTTTCATGACATAGCTGCATTCTGTAAAATATAAGATGAAACTGTTGCCATTTGACACAAACTCAAGGTTTCTGCAAGGTACACTCATTTCTTTATAAAAAATAATGGTAGATTTGTTCTTTAATTTTAAGTCAAATTTAAAGATTTATAAATAAATCATTTATAAATAAAATCACTGAAAATAATTATCATATGAAATGTAATGAATTTTAGTGGCATCTTTGCCATGTCAATAAATTTGAAATATATTCAAAGTAAATAAAATATTTTTTATTTTATCTTTAATTGTATCTTGCATTTTTAGATCACTTCTAAGGTAATTATAATGAAATAGAGTTATTATTATAAAATAAAGTTGTATAAAAATATGAAAACAACTACCATTTATAAAACTTTTGTCCTGATATTCAAGACTGCTATCTAAACCTCTGATATGCAGTATAAGGGAATTAAACAGGTAAAGATAGGCAAGTCTTTTACTAAATAAGGTGGTCAGCAAATGTAACATAAAAATAAAGTACAGCCAAAAAAAACCTGAAAAAGCACTAAGGAATAAATTACTCTAACACAACATCCGACCCCAGGACAGAGGTGCAGGTTTATCAGGATGAAAAGTGAAAAAGTCTGCAATTAGTTAAAAATCTTTAGTAGAAAGCCAACTAGGCCTAACCCCTCCCAACCAAATAATGAAAAATAGATCCAGAAAGAAAGATACAGTAAATAATTTAGGAAAATTAATTGAGCGGCAAGCAACAGCATCCCTCTGGCAAAAAGAAGGAAATAGACCAAACACATAAGTTTGAAGAATAGATGTATGAGAGACGGAATCCAAATGAGGGTGAGATTCTTTCAAAACCATGAAAAGATCTATAAATTGGGGAAATAAATTTCATTAAACTTTTCCAGTGGTAAACCTACCTGGAGGTAACTGAACCAAATCCCCAGGAGAGTAACTAGGAGCAAGGTGGTGAGCAATCAGCAACATCATTCCAACAAAACATCCTGAATGTGTGAATGGACCTACTACCACATTTCCTCTTTATAAATATCAAGAATCTTTTTTAGGGGAGTCAGATATTTAACGATTCCAAAGCACAAAGGGAAGATGATCAATAGTACACATAAAAAGGTAATGCCAATGGAACATTAACAAAAAGAGTTATATTGTTGAAAGTAAAAGTGTGTACCCAATTTACCCAATACAAAATTACCATAACCTTACTGGGTTCAATCTGCATGCCTGAGGGAGAGATACAAATGAGATAGTAAAACTTTGTGTTTTTGCCTTAAATATATTTTAAAACAACTATTTAAAAACTTTAATAGAGCTTAATCTCTGGAAAGCTGTTAAAGCAGTAAGGCATAACCAAGTACTTATAGTGCCAAAAAGTGGTGGCAAAATTAATCTTCTTTACAATTTGCTTCTTTATGCACACCAGATTAAATGCTTCTGGTTATTGATTTAAATGTAAAATGCAAAAAAGATCGGGGGTAAGCATATTTGCATGCATTTGCATGTTATAGGGCATGTTAGTCAATTTATAAATTCAAATTTAAATCGTTCTTGAGAAAAAAAAAAGAATCCTGATGCTACCAAGGATTTGGATAGGCAAGTGATGCAACAAGCCAAGGTTTTAGAAATATACTAATTTATGGTCTGTCTTGCTTTCTGCAACAGAAAATTAATAAAAGCTTACTTTAGGAAGTTTAGCATTGTTTACAAGATCAATCATGTGGGTGGTGCAGAAGTAAAACAGGTGGTGGACTTCCAACCAAAAACTGCAAATACATTGTGAGAGAGCAAATATATATTTAGCTGAATGATGAAGCGCGGCACGGTGGCTTAGTGGTTAGCATGTTCGTCTCTCAGCGCTAGGGATTCCCGGTTTGAATCCCAATCTGGGTGGAGTTTCCATGTTCTCCCCGTGTTCTCATGGGTTTCCTCCAGGTTCTCCGGTTGAATTCTCCAAATTGCCCCATATAGAGTGTGTTTGTGTGTGTGTGTGTCTTTATGAGTGAGTGTGTGCCCAGCGATAGATTGGCGCCCTGTCCTGCCCTACGCCCGAAACTTTCTCTCCTGGATGGGCATGGGGAACCCCCCCATGACCCTAGTAGAGGATAAAGTGTAGGATAATGGATGAATGGATGGATGATTGAGAGAACACTGCAAAAAGACAACTGCAGCCAAATATTAGTTAGTTGTAGTGGATAAAAAACAAATGGTTTGTTGTGGAGCAATATTCAAGACTTCACCAATGACATGCCACATCTGTCATGTTTGTTTTGGTCACGTGGTGTGGGTTGGTCTATGTGTTCAAGCCCCTGTAATTACGCGCACCTGGGACTGATCACGTTTTTGTTATTAAAACATGCACGCCCTTCCCCACCGCCACTACAAGCTCCCGTTCCTGTCTTGAAAAGACGCGCTTTGTCTCCTCGTCTTGTTTGTTGTGTCTCTGTTTTGTGTGTGTGTGCAGCTCATCGCCTGCCGCCTCCACTACGTCAAGCTCCCTTCACTACTGTTCTCCCGGTTTGGAACACTACCCCCGCTGACGTCATCTTCCACCGCCTCGTGTGTGCCTACGTTTGTGTCCCAGTGAGTATCCAGTGAGTTCCCAGTACTGTCTCCCCTCTGTTGTGAACAATAAACCTGGGATTGTTCTTAACCTCTGTTCCAGTTCTGTCTCTCCGAGTAGTGAATCCGCCTTGCCCGGTCAAGCGACCGTAACAACACCAGGGTCTAAAAAGTTAACATTTACCCCAGAGTTAATCATTGTAGTTGTATCCTACTAAAAGTGGAGCCTCCCAAAGACACTGATACATATGAAGTAAAAGCAAGAGGTTGTAGAAGAGTGCTTGAGTGTGTGTGTGTGTGTGTGTATGTGTGTGTGTGTGGAAGGGGTATTTGAATTGTCCTTTTTTGGGCACCAAACACTACTCCTGTTGCAGGGACGGACCAGACTGCTTTGATATCGTAATTATGTTCAATAGCTGACAGATGAATTGATTTCACTTGCATGAACCACTTGGCATCAGTGTTGAGGACAGTGTGAACGAGTCTGTAAATGTGTCTTGGCACAACTAGTGAGCAATTGGTGCAGCCAAATGGCTAAGGCTTTGAGAGTTGACAGAGACATTACACAATCCTCGCAGGAGAGCTTAATTTGAATCTTTTTGCATATCCCAACTCATAAATGAGTGGGCTTCAAGGTTTCAGAACTCAGCCACTGCACAGGAAACCAGAGGCAGGTTGAGGAATACTTTACCACAGGAGTGACCTTGATGAGGAAATGTACTTTAAAATGGGTTTAAAAAAGACAGTCATGTGTTACTATCTTGCTTGGCTGTGCAAATGCAAGACAACCGATAATATTTTCTACTGGCACGTGGCTGGATAATGATTGGCAAGGTACAGAGACACTGCAGAAGGAATGTCTTACATGACTAATGCTCTGGTTTAGCTAAAGGAAGCATGATAAGGCCAGAATTTTGTTGTCTTGAGATATTGTCCGACGGGCTTATTATTCTGCAAAGAGAAATGATTTGCAACACTCGGCTCCAAAATGTTCTGCCGATTCAGCAGTGGTATAGCAGCATTTAAGAGCTTCCTAAGATCGCCTCTCAACTTTTCCAAGAAAACAGCCCTGTTCAAAAATTGCCACAGATGTATTGGGTATGAAAAGATCTGGTACAAAAGGTTAACAAACACTAAAATGTGGATTTTTTTATGTACTAATATGCACTAAGTAGGAGTAAATTCAAAGCAAATATTTTAAGGCTGTTCTAAAAACAGCAAGCAGTCTGAAATAGTGGGATTAATTCTGCAAAATTGAAAATGGATAACAATACAAATACAACAATCCAACACAAATAATGAAGGGAAGGGAGAGCTATAAATAACCAAAAAAGCAGATGTGGATAATTAAGGTAATACAGTCATTGCCAAAAGATTTTGAGAATGACACAAATATTATATTTTCACATGATCTGCTGCCCTCTGGTTTTTATGTGTGTTTGTCAGATGTTCTTCTTCAGGACCTCTGCAATTCTCCCTGGCATGCTCTCAATCAACTTCTGGACCAAATCCTGACTGATAGCAGTCCATTCTTGCACAATCAATGCTTGCATTTTGTCAGAATGTGTAGGTTTTTGTTTGTCCACCCGTCTCTTGATGATTGACCACAAGTTCTCAATGGGATTAAGATCTGGGGAGTTTCCAGGCCATGGACCCAAAATCTGTATGTTTTGTTCCCTGAGCCATGTAGTTATCACCTTTGCTTTATGGCAAGGTGCTCCATCATGCTGGAAAAGGCATTTTTGATTTTTGATTCCCTTGACTGAGCAGCAACCCCACACATGAATGGTTTCAGGATGCTTTACAGTTAGCATGAGACAAGACTGGTGGTCCTCGTCTTCTCCGAATAAGCTGTTTTCCAGATGTCCCAAACAATCGCAAATGGGATTCATCAAAGAAAATGACTTTACCTCAGCAGTCCACTTCCTGTACCTTTTGCAGAATATCAGTCTTTCCCTGATGTTTTTTCTGGAGAGAAGTGGCTTTTTTGCTGCCCTCCTTGAGACAGGCCTTGCACCAAGAGTCTCCGCCTCACAATACGTGCAGATGCACTCACACCTGCCTGCTGCCATTCCTGAGCAAGCTCTGCACTGCTGGTAGCCCGATCCTGCAGGTGAAACACTTTTAAGAGACGGTCCTGGCGCTTGCTGGTCTTTCTTGGGTGCCCTGGAGCCTTTTTGGCAACAATGGAACCTTTCTCCTTGAAGTTCTTAATAATGCAATAGATTGTTGACTGAGGTGCAATCTTTCTAGCTGCGATACTCTTCCCTGTTAGGCCATTTTTGTGCAGTGCAATGATGACTGCACATGTTTCTTTAGAGATAACCATGAAGAGAAACAATGATGCCAAGCACCAGCCTCCTTTTAAAGTGTCTAGTGGTGTCATTCTTACTTAACCATGACAGATTGATCTCCAGCCCTGTCCTCATCAACACCCACACCTGTGTTAATGGAGCAATTACTGAAACGATGTTAGCTGGTCCTTTTAAGGCAGGGCTGCAATGAAGTTGAAATGTGTTTTGGGGGATAAAATTCATTTTCTAGGCAAATATTGACTTTGCAATTAATTGCTGTTAAGCTGATCACTCTTTATAACATTCTGGAGTATATGCAAATTGCCATTATAAAAACTGAAGCAGTAGACTTTGTAAAAATTAATATTTGTATCATTCTCAAAACTTTTGGCCATGACTGTAGAGAGTCAAATGTCAAAACTCTGTCTAAATCTGAACATGCACCTCCAGAGGACGGGAGAGAAACTAAGAATGTAGAGCAGATGCTAGTAACTTTAAACTATTTCAGTGATTTTTTTTTTAATACTTAGTAGTATAGTATTAAAATATATTGATAGCATGATTACAGGAATTAGACACACTCTAATGAATGTCAATAGGTTTTAAGGTTGGTATTAAATATAACATTATTATTCAGATATAACATTTATGAAACATGACTATCCCAGTCATTATCTACCTGTAATCTTAGATTTTAGTCCTCAGTCAGGATAATACTGATTTTTTGGAGCCCTTTTCCTGATCTAACATGACTATGTATGGAGCCTGTTTTTACTGTGAATTTTATAATTTGATGAGATGGTTGTGAAAAAAACTCCAGTGGACTTTGATGTTGTCATGGTAAGTGCTGGATGTGGATTTGAACCGGTTTATGAATTAGCCCCTTGAGTGTTCTAAGCTTATTTGAGTTAACGGTCTTTCTGTGAAAAAATCGAAGAACAAGAAGACGTCCACATATAATTTTTGCCTGGCATTGCCTCCAGTAATATTACTGTTATTTGTAGTATTTTGTTTTTAGCTATTACAGTGCTTCTGTTTTCTCTATTACCAAAATCTGTACATGTTTTTGTAATATGTATAGGTAATAAGCTAAAAAAATGCAATATAATATGTGAATCTTGACAACAAGAGCATTTTGTGATGTATATAATGACACAAAGAAGCAGGCTGGTGCATTCTGTATAGGCATGCAAACCATGCATTTTTTTTTATAAAAAGTTTAAATTCATACAAATACATATAATTGATTTTTGTCCTATCTGCTCCCAAGGCAAGTTGAAAACAAACTGTCCAGTGCAATCATTTCTAGTTTTTAGGAGTGTTTCGCTGTGCCTCTCACAGGCAGATAAAGGACATTTTGATTGTCTATGCCGGGATTACTTTTAGAGACCTTGAGTGGATCTGACAATGAATGATTGACTGAGAATAAGAGTTTATAAATGTAGCCTAGGAATGTGAATACTGGATTTGAATGTTTCATGCAAATAGTCATGTATATAAAACAGACTGAGCCTCAATGAAAAAAGTGAAGGAGTGGGTAAGCAAATTCTTTAGACTGAAGGTCAATGATAGGATCAGTTTGTTTTGTTTGCTTTATATAAAGGAAGACTTTTAATAATGTCTGGACCACAATATTACACTAGCTCCTCAGCTGAACAAAGCTGTGCTTAATCACAATAACATCTCCCCTTATTTGTTGGTCCAAAATAATATGGAGTTTCTGAAGATTTTTTTTTGCCAAGAAAGAGATATAACCCAAAACAGCATTATTATTGCCTGGAGTTCTTTTATACCAAAATGACCAATTTGTCTCTTTATTGAGATTTGTTATTCTTTAATAAATGTAATTTTTTAGTTGACTTTTTGGGTGTCTCCTCCTTGGATCACCACCTTACCGTGGTGGAGGAGTTTGCGTGCCTGAATGATTCTAGGAGCTATGTTGTCTGGGGCAAAAAGCCCCTGGCAGGGTCTCCCAAGGCAAATTGGTCCTAGGTGACAGGCCAGACAAAGAGTGGTCCGAAAAAAAAACCCTATGAAAAGAAAAAACAAAAACTCGTGTACCCTGCCCGATATAGGGTTATCGGGGCTCCACCCTGGAGCCAGGACCGGGGATGGGGTTCGTCAGCGAGCGTCTGGTGGTCAGGCACTTTCCCATGATGCCCGGCCGGGCCCAGCCCGAAGGAGCGACATGGGTTCCCCCTCAAATGGGCTCACCACCTGTGGGGGGGTAGTAATAGGGGTTCGGTGCAGTGTGGATCGGGCAGTGGCCGGAGGCGTGGGCCTGGGCGTCACGATCCTCGGTTGCTAACATTGGCTTTCGGAACTTGGAACGTCACTTCACTGGCAGGGAAGAAGCCTGAGCTTGTGCGGGAGGTTGAGAGATACCGGCTAGATATAGTCGGGCTCACCTCAACGCACAGCTCGGGTTCTGGGTCCAATCTCCTTGAGAGGGGCTGGACTCTGTTCTTTTCTGGAGTTGCCCATGGCGAGAGGCATCGGGCAGGTGTGGGCTTTCTCGAGGCCCCCTGGCTTGAAGCATGCATGTTGGGGTTTTCTCCGGTGGACGAGAGGGTAGCGTCCCTACGCCTTCGGGTTGGGAAACGGGTACTGACTGTTGTCTGCGCTTATGCGCCGAATGGCAATTCAGAGTACCCAGCCTTCTTGGAGTCTGTGGGGGGGGGGGGTACTAGAAAGTGCTCCCCCTGGAGACTCTGTAGTCTTACTGGGGGACTTCAACGCTCACGTGGGCAATGACAGTGAGACCTGGAGAGGTGTGATTGGGAGGAACAGCTCCTCTGATCTGAACCCGAGTGGTGTTCAGTTGTTGGACTTCTGTGCAAATCACGGTTTGTCCATCACGAACACCATGTTCGAGCACAAGGGTGTCCATAAGTGCACATGGCGCCAGGATGCCCAAGGCCGCAGTTCAATGATCGACTTTGTAGTTGTGTCATTGGACTTGCGGCCATGAGTCTTGGACACTCGGGTGAAGAGAGGAGCTGAGCTGTCAACTGATCACCACCTGGTGGTGAGTTGGATCAGATGGCGGGGGAAGATGCCGGTCAGACCAGGCAGACCTAAACGTATAGTGAGGGTTTGCTGGGAACGTCTGGCAGAAGAACCCGTCAGACAGATGTTCAACTCTCACCTCCATCAGAGCTTCAACCTCATTCCGGGGGAGGTGGGGGACANCCTGGTCGTGGAACACTGGACCAGCTCTTCACTCTCTCCAGGATCCTTGAGGGTTCATGGGAGTTTGCCCATCCAGTCTACATGTGCTTTGTGGATCTGGAGAAGGCTTTCGACTGTGTCCCTCGGGGTATTTTGTGGGAGGTGCTTCGTGAGTATGGGGTACATGGCTCCTTACTACAGGCCATTCAGTCCCTATATTTGCGAAGCAGGAGCTTGGTTCGCATGGCCGGCAGTAAGTCGGACTGGTTTCCAGTGAGGGTTGGACTCCGTCAGGGCTGTCCTTTGTCACCGGTTCTGTTCATAATTTATATGGACAGAATTTCTAGGCGCAGCCAGGGGATGGAGGGTGTCCAGTTTGGTGATCTGAGGATCACGTCGCTGCTGTTTGCAGACGATGTGGTCCTGTTAGCATCATCAGGCTGTGGACTTCAGCTCTTGCTGGATCGGTTTGCAGCAGAGTGTGAAGCGGCTGGGATGAGAATCAGCACCTCCAAATCTGAGGCCATGGTTCTCAGTCGGAAAAGGGTGGAGAGTCCTCTCTGGGTCAGGGATGAGATCTTGCCTCAAGTGGAGGAGTTTAAGTATCTCGGGGTCTTGTTCACGAGTGATGGTAAGATGGAGCGTGAGATTGACAGACGGATCAGCGCGGGGTCAGCAGTGATGCGGACCCTATACTGGTCTGTTGTGGTAAAGAAGGAGCTGAGCCACAAGGCAAGGCTCTCGATTTACCAGTCAATCTATGTTCCGACCCTCACCTATGGTCATGAGCTTTGGGTAATGACCGAAAGAGCAAGATCGCGAATACAAGCGGCCGAAATAAGTTTTCTCCGCAGGGTGGCTGGGCTCTCCCTTAGAGATAGGGTGAGAAGCTCGGTCATTCGGGAGAGACTTGGAGTGAAGCCGCTACTCCTCCGCATCGAAAGAAGCCAGTTGAGGTGGTTCGGGCATTGAGGTGGTTCGCCCTCCTGGGCGCCTTCCTAGGGAGGTGTTCCAGGCAAGTCCGGCTGGAAGGAGGCCCCGAGGAAGACCCAGGACACACTGGAGGGATTATATCTCTCAGCTGATCTGGGAACGCCTCGGGGTTCCCCCAGTCGAGCTGGTGGAGGTGGCTGGGGCGAGGGAGGTCTGGGTCTCCCTACTTCGGTTGCTGCCCCCGCGACCCGAACCCCGGACAAGCGGAAGATAATGGATGGATGGATGGATGGACTTTTTGGGTGTGTAAAATTATTTTGTGTTGGGGTAAATGTTGTAAACATATGCATATTTGCTATTCTGTAAAGTATCAGTAGCACAGCATATGGATGAGGACCACATATAAACTGCAGTTAACTGTGGTATAAAATATTCTATATTCTAAAGTATTTATTCTAATTACACTAGTGACTATCCCAGCAGTCATTGTCTTGCTGTTAGAAGTTAGCTCTACCACCTAAAGTGCAAATCAATTTGTTCTGTATGCATAGATGAGGTTTATTTCTCAGTGGGTATTAAGACATTTTGTGTGTTTCTGTTTGTGTGTATGTCTTTGTGTGCATAACATATAATATGGAAATGTATCTGCCAATGTTTGGTACTTACTCACATTCGCTTAATGTCTTGATGATGTTGCATAATGCTCACCAATGTTTATGGTATTTAAATGAAGATCTGATATTTATGATACTTTTAAGCTATTAGCTTTATTAGCATCTTCTGTTTTTGCAAAAAAATTAAATAAAATAATTTGCATTAGGTAGGTCTTTTGTGTTATATAATGAGATGTACTTGACCACTGATTAATAAGAACTATCAAAAGGGCCACATTTTTTCATTTTTAAATGAATAATGTTTTTAGAGGATTCTAATGGAGTTTAAGTATTTAGGATAAACAAATGTGACGATGACACACTGACTCATTAAGATAATTTCTCAGGGGTATAACAAAGATAGCTTGACTGTTCTGGAAAATAAATTTTGAATCCTCTAATCAACTATTCAACTACTGTCATTGTTGCCACTAAATATCACTGCCCTTTTAAATGAAATGCAGCAGCACCTCAACACTAATCACCTATTACAGTCAGAAGATGTTATAAAGTTCTGTTCTTGGGAACAATTCTTCATTTTACAAAGAACCAAAAATTTTCCTCTACCTTTCATCCACAATCAGTAAGTCTAGGATGTAAAGCTAGGATGAACTTTGATGTTTATAGAACTGTAACTGAAATTTAAACAAAGCTGTATTTGTTTAAATACCATAATTCATATCTTACACATACCATGTGACCATAAAGACAATAAAGGTTTGCAAATTCTGTCAAATACCAGAATAATTATTAGTTTTGTTATACTGACATCAAGCTGATATAACTGCATTTAATAAATTAAACATAAATATATTTGTACTCATGTAAAGCTTCATTTAAATAGTATAATATGAATCCATGTTAGTAAAATTTTAAATGGGTCACTGTAGCTTATACAGAACAGATGGGTAAATGGTGGCAGCAGATCCCCACATCTGTTTAAATACTGATCTGTTGGACATACACCGTCTGTCCAGCTTTAATAAAAAAAAGAAAGAAAATAAAAAAAGAAAATGCCACACACGCAGAAGTGCTAACATATGTGCATGTGATATTCAGGAGCAAGACAAAGGAAGGTACACGACTGTGGCTTGTGGTTTAAAATCTAAATTACCACGTAGTCTTGGAGCCAGCTGTTAGGTCAGTAAGAGCCAGTTAGCCTCAGGGTAATGATATTCATTGGAATATTGCTCAAGAGGTTTATATTTTTATCTCTTATTACTGTACAGTGTATTTCTGTGTAATAGAATTTGGGATTGAGAAAAGTGAAAGCCAGCTGCTTCTTTCTGCATTAGAAAATGAAAAAAATGATTTGCCTGTCATAAAACTGAAATATTATTTCTGCCTTTTAGAGCTCTTAATTATGTAGGGCAGAAAATTCAGAGCATTAAAGAAAGACAAGCTTTAGTTGCATTGTAATCAGGAACAGCAAGAAGAAAAAGTACTTCATTGAAAAGGACACCTATAAGCTTCAGTCAGACCCTACATATGCTGCTCACTTTCAGACTCAATTTCAAAAAGTATTTAGCTGATCATATATTATTTATTTGTGTATTTGTCTTGAATATCTTAGCATGTAATATGATTAAAGTTGGACATTACATATTTATATACAATGGTACATAAATTACATGTTTATATATATATTTTATTTATTTATTTATTTATTTATTTATTTATTTATTTATTTATTTATTTATTTATTTATTTCATTTATTTATTTTTTTTCAAAATGACTGTATGATGCATCAACTTAACAGCAGAACTAAAAATCTACAAATTTTGAACTCTTGTATTCCTACTGCTTTTTATATGGACATTCTATTTAACTCTTAATATGGCAAATGAATCACAACCAGAATAGTGTGGCATCAAATTTTTTTTTTTTAATTAGAAGTGCACTTACAACTCTCAATTGCAAGAATGGTGATATTGTGGACAGCATTGACCTCTCGATCCAAATGCTTCGCTGTGCTGATGACTCCGGTTGCCCCTTCAATGTTGAAAAAACGCTCAAGATCAGTGTTACGGTCTATTGAGTATCTGCAAGGTAAAATCAAAATAAATATTTGATGGTTTTCTGAGATAATTAAAAGACACAATAAGACTTTATTTCCTTATGTGACCTATTTTCATGTTTTGAATTAAAATTTAAAGGTAAAAATAAATTTTAAAATTGTCACAAACAGCTCTCTCAGAAGTAACTAATAAGTAATTGACTAAAACAAAGAATACATATTTAGCATTCTTAATTCACAAGTAAATACAGTGGAGGAAATAATTACTTGAGCCCTTGTTGATTTTGTAAATTTGCCCAATGACAAATATATGAACAGTCTATAATTTTAAGGGTAGGTTTATTTTAACAGTGTGGGATAGAATATCAAAATAAAAAAAAATAAATTTTTTTTTTTATTTTGTACATAAGTATTTGATGCCCTACCCACCAGTTAGATACTCCTAATCAACTTGTTGGCTGCATTAAAGACAGCTGTCTTAAATTGTCACCCGAATAAAAGACACCTGTCCACAGTCTCAATTAATCAGTCAGACTCTGGTCTTGTCCATTTTGGAGAGGTTAAAGAGCTTTCTAAGGATGTTATGGACAAGGTCACAGACCTGCACAAGGATGGAATGTGCTACAAAACCATAAGACACTGGGTGAGAAGGAGACAACTCTTGGTGCAATAGTAAGACAATGGAAGAAATAAAAAATGACTGGTTCAGTCGACCTGGTTCTGGGGTTGTATATGGGGCTTTAGACTGTATGTTTTGTAGCAAAAACATTTTTTGTCAGTTATCCAACAATGCCTAAATTAGTTTATGATTATCTAAAATTTGTTGATACATTATTTTATGTTAATCTTATGTTTTTAAAATTCTTGATTATTATTAATATGTTAAATAAATAGGATACATAAATATATAAGATAAAAAAGAAACAAAATAACTTTGTGTCAGAAAAAGTGGATCAGTTAATGAGTAATAAATTGCCCACTGCTACATTCAAAAACAGATGACTCAAAATCCCCTCTTGATTTGCAAAAGGCCATCCATTTAAACAAAATATATAAACGTATATACGCATACATACACACATGCTCAGCACGGTCCCCTAGAGGCTCCATAAAAACATATTCATAACATAGCATGTTTATTATATTTCATTCATTCATTATCTTCCGCTTTCTCCTCTTTTAGGGTTGTGGTGGAGTTCCCCATGCCCATCCAGGGGAGAATGTTTCGGGCACTGGGCAGATACACCCAGGACAGGGCGCCAATCTATTGCTGGGCACACACTCACTCACACAGACACGCACACATACACACTCTATATGGGGCAATTTGGAAAACTCAATTGACTTGATCCATGTTTTCGGACTGTGGGAGGAAACCCACGCAGACACAGGGAGAACATGGAAACTCCACCCAGATGGGGATTCGAACCGGGAATCCCTAGTGCTGAGAGGCGAATGTGCTAACCACTAAGCCACTATATTTGTTACATTAAAAAATCTACTACCTAAAATATTTTTGATGCTAGAAAAATTACAACCTGATAAAATGCAGTTATTGTGTGATTTTTGATACCTTGTTTGTCTTTTAAATCCATAGATATAACAGGACAATAGGACATCCAAGGACAATAAGGTGAATTAATGCACAAATACATTTATTTGTGATGCTAAATAAGGCTCTGGAGCAATGTGTAAATATGTCCCAAGCATTTATAAGGCAATATTTTATCATTGTGAATTTAAAAATCATTGTTGTAATTTCATACAAGCCGTGTGACCCAAACACATTTATCCACTGAAATTAATCTCAGAGCATAAACCTCACTAAGTAAAATTGAACTGCACAATTAATGTGCTTGTGTATGAGCTTGGTGTGACAGCAATAATAACCCCACCAAGCAATCCTCTTTGTGCTCTCTCAGCACATGGCTTCAAAGCTAATCAGTGTAATTCAGCACCCGTGATGGTAATAAGGGAGAAAAATGGCAATGTTTATGCAGCAATTAAACCCCAGACACAACCATGAACAATGTCACAAATTTAACAGATTTTTAATTGAGCCTCCAAAAAGGAAAACAACCTTATAGGGCTGTTGGTGGAGTCAGGGTCCATGGCAGAAACAGTTCCGATTATGGTGCCCAGTTTTGCTGCCTCAGAGACCACCATCTTGCTGACCGGAGTACTGAACACAGGTGGCTCATCGACATTCTCCACCACCAGCCTGACCATAGATGTGTCGCTAAAAGGCCCTTGAGAGCGGAAGCGTGGATCCATGTGTTTGTTGGACGCCTCGATTTTTATAGTGTACGTTGACTTTGTTTCAAAGTCCAGACTCTAAGGACAGAAAAAAGAGACATACAACCTGCTGCATAAATTGTATAAAAAAATCTATTTGTTAAGATTAAATCAACAGTGTACAATTTTTGCTGTACACGCCTGGAAACCTAGCAAGATGGCATAGTTGAAACCAACAATGAAGATAAATTAAGCAAAGTACACTATAAGCAAAAAAGTACTCCTAATGATCAAGTTTATCCTATGCCTTAAAGTTCCATAAAATAAAACAAAAACAGAAATGCTATGGCATATAATCCATTTTATAAGTTGCTCTAATGATAAGGCTTACTGCATATTGCATTTACTACAAGATAATGTCAGGAAAGATTCAAATGTACTGATGTGAACTGCTGTGCTGTTTCCACTTGTGTTTAAATTTCAATTAAGTATTATTTTAGAACAACAATGCAGTATCAAAAAAATAGTAGTTTATTTATAGTATATAAATTTTATAAAAGAAGTTAATTTAGTTAAAAGCAGATATACATGATGCCCAAAATGCATTTTGGAATAGCTTATTATATATGTTTAGTTAATGATCAAATTTTTTTTTTTAAATAAAATCAATTTTAATCACCCAACATGTACCTGAGGAACTGATATTAACGGAAACCCAGCATTATATATATTACACTCAATATACATTACAAACTTTTTTGTTAGCATTGTTGCTAATTATCAGAACGACAATTAACAAAACAGAACAGCTAATTAACATAAGTTAGATTTTAAAGTAGAATAAAACATAAATTTTAAAATATTGTGTTTAACTCAATCAAGTGCCAATTAATAATTATTTGTTGCATGTTACTTTGCACTTTCACAGTTTTTGTGTGTTAAGCTTTTTTAGTACTTTCATCACTGAATTTTCAACGTAAAGTGAATGTAATGCACAATGCAGCACATTTATTCCACTTAATGTAGAAAAGTAGAATAGAGCAGTTTATCATCAGCTGAAAGTCAAATGGGTGTTATTTCAACAGATAATCCCTTCAAATATCCGGCCGCAGCTGTATCTGTACCCTCAGATTAACCTTCAGCCCTTTTCTGGTGCTAAAATGCTGTCTGTAATTCCGCTAATTGTGCCACACCCTCTCCTCCTTAGCTGGCTTTAATCCAACTGAAAAAAAAAGTTTTAATATTGTCATCTGTAATCAGCCAAAAACCTGAGTGTGTGTGCTTGTGATTATTTGTTTATTGGGAGGAAATGTCTCTAGAATGATTAGTGTTTCCTAAAAATTTTGTATGTAGCGAATAATGTGCATATGTGCCATCATATTACCAAATGTAAAATTATGTTTGTAAATGCAGATTTGGATTGCAGATTGTAAATATGAGTAAAAAAAAAAAAATTACATACGTCGTGCTCACCACTTATTAAGTGGTGCGCACAGGTTATTAAGATAAGATAAGATAAGATAAAATAAGATAAGATAAGATAAGATAAGATAAACTTTTATTTGTCCAACAATGGGGAAATTCACAAAAAAAAGTGGTGCACATGAGACATTAAGTGATAATAATGTGACAATAAACAGACATGACGTGCTGTTACAACGATAGTGTTCAAACTGGAACATACTCTTTCCAACTTATGCCTGTTTGACAGATCTACAGATAAATAAAGAACACGAATATAAATAAACGTTTCTTTCTTGGAATCTTTCTAGGAATGTAACTCCGGAACACCATCTAGTGCTGAGTTCGACCTAACCTCGTTTGCATGTTTTCCCCGTTGCTTGTTGCTTGGGAATTTCCTTTTACCCCCCCCAAAACAGTTAATCATTGGAGTTAAACGTGGTGATAACACGACTGGATTTCAAAGTCTGATTTAACTGAATAACCGTATTTGAATATTTTATCCTTTAATCATGTGCTTTATTGTGCAAATTTTAGCTATCTAACACAAAAATAATGTCTTATTTTGAAAGACAGTCCGCTCTTTTTGATGAGACGAAGTGTACATGTCTAGGATGGGATGAAAGAAATCAAAGTGTTCTTCCGCAGCTACACGTATGGAACAACAGATGTTTTGTGAGAATCTTCAGGGAATCAATTGATTCACATTTCCGATTTGGTTCAAATGTAAAACATTCACAATAGCATGCGTGAATAGGATGTTGTGCGCACCACTTACTAACTCGTGCACACCACTTACTAACTTGTGCATACGACTTACTAACTCGTGCGCACCAATTAATAACTTGTGCGTACCACTTAATAAATGGTGAGCACGACATATGTAAAAAAATATATATATATTTTTTACTCATGTTCCTCTCTAAATTTTTGTGCTCATGTCCCTTTAGGGGCTCCGTAGATGATTGTTCCTAAATTGTCTCTAAAAAAATAACAGTAGAGCTGAATCTGATGATCTGGCAGTAGGTGAGGACATGAGGCGGACACTACAAAACAAGGAAGGAAGACACTAAAAAAAAAAAAAACTAAAATCAATAAACATGATATACAGACAATAAACCCCACAATTAACAGCTTACAGAGATTTAGAAATAAATGAGATTTTTCGAGAACCTTGGAAGAAAAGTTGTTGATGGCAATAAGGATTGAAAAGGTTAAAAAAAGGTTTGGATTAGAGAAAGACAGATCTGGAAAAATTGTGTACAAAAATTCTGTTATTTTGCTTCAGATTTGGAAAGTATGAATTGGATTTCATTGTTCCATCAAAGGGCGGCACGGTGGCTTAGTGGTTAGCACATTCGCCTCTCAGCGCTAGGGATTCCCGGTTCGAATCCCCATCTGGGTGGAGTTTCCATGTTCTCCCCGTGTCTGCGTGGGTTTACTCCGGGTTCTCTGGTTTCCTCCCACAGTCCAAAAACATGGATCAAGTTAATTGAATTCTCGAAATTGCCCCATATAGAGTGTGTCTGTGTAAGTGAGTGTGTGCCCAGCGATGGATTGGCGCCCTATCCTGGGTCTATCTGCCCAGCGCCCGAGACGTTCTCCCCTGGATGGGCATGGGGAACCCCACCGCGACCCTAATAGAGGATAAGCGGGAGATAATGAATGAATGAATGTTCCATCAAAGATAGGATGCTGTCCTCATTCAGTTCCATCAAAACAGGCTCAAACCATAATACTACCACCACTGTGTTTTCCAGATGGGATAAGGTTTTTATGCTATGTTTCCAATTTTAGCCATATCAATCCATAAAACAACCTTCCAGCTTGTCCATGCCATCTTAAGCAAACTGTAAATATAACAAGGTTCTTTTAGAATAGTTAAACTTTTTACTCTGCTATGCAAATCGTTTTTTAATATTCTCCTGATGGTGGACTCATATACACTAACATAAGTCGATCTGTGAAAGGCCTTTTGTTCCTTAAAAGTTACAAGTTAAATTAGTTGTGACATCATGAATTAAAACATGTCTTTTTCGTGATGTAATATCTACTTTTGTTTGTGTCATGATACACTTTTAAAAGCATATATTATGGAGATCAATTTGAACATTGATATTTGAATCTCAAATTATTTGGTAATCTTAAAGGATTACATATTTTTACCATGAATTTTCCTCAGTACATAAATATTGTAAAGAATGTATGTGGTCTTACCTTCAGCAGAGTTATGACTCCCTCCTGAGTGTCTTTGTCTGGCTCAACCCTGAACACCCCAAGGCCATCTCCTTCGATAATTCTGTACTCCATTTCAGCATTGGACCCCACATCCGCATCCAATGCTTTTATTTTGGCCACTACTGATGCCACTGGCAACGACTCCAGCACAGAGAAAACATACGATTCTGCAAACATCACACATACACATTTATAGGCAGACAAATTATTGATGATGCAATTTCAGCACTTTCTTATCACCTGGCTCATACGACAAGTGCCCTCTGCTCACTACAGCATTGGTCTTGCTGGATATATAGCATATAATATATGCTGAACATGATCTGTTCTGAATCTAGCAGTAGAAAAATATCAAAGGCAATCTAAAATCTCTATTCAGAGTCAAACATCAGACCAAGATTAGCATTTGTAGTCACAAAAGAAAAACAGGAGTTGTCATGTAAAGTTAACAAATATCTTTCCACAAAAAATATTTAAAAATTCATATTTCATAACTTAAATATAATTTATTAGGATTAAAATATATGAATGCTTGTATGTAATTAAATGTACTTTCAGAATTTGTAGGCATTATTCAGTAATATTATTGAAATTAAAACATTAGACAATAAATAATTTCAAATTTGTTTTGCAATTGTAAATGTAATAAAATTTTAATCATTTTTTTATAAATGTAGTATAAAGAGCCAAAAAAATTGCAATTTTATTTAGGAAAACAAGTGATTCTGATTAAATGATTATTTGTACACAAAATCCATCCTTTTTTATTCCTCAAAAAAGTGTTCAATTAATTCCATAAATAAGTAATTTTCTATTACAATCGACGCTAATGCTAAAAGTAGAGTCAGATTTCTGGCATAAGTTTTAATTTGCTGAAAATGTCTGCTTGATAGAAGCGGTACACTCTGCCTAATCAAAGGGCATAAATTTGCTGACCTAACATATGCCTACTTGAAGGTCATGGTGTTGCCAACTATAAACAGTTTGATGGACCCTTATTTTATGTTACAAAGCCTGCAGTTCTGATAGCGAAGGCCTATGAAGGTAAAATGAGATTGGTTAAATGGTGTATTAAGAAAATACCCAACTGAAAGCAGCATACTAATGGGAAAGCTATGAAACGAAGGGGACAGATCTGTATATACTAAATATTCAACAACTGACAAAATTGTTTCAGTGTCTTTTCAATACCTGCAGTTATAAAATACACATACCACGAAACCCATCCTTCCAACTGGTAATAAACTTAAGGCTGCCATGTTGATATTACTGGGCTTTCACTGTCTGTTCATGCATTCCAACATTTACCCACTTTGGCATATTTCACTCTTGCATTTACTTCCTGATTATATTCACTTTTCTATTGATGAAACACTTTAATGCCACCTGTGCCTCATCCACTCACTAGTGTCTGCACTCCTCTGTTTTCCACTGCCTTTGAGTCCACATTGGTGTGTTACTGGCTCAACGTTTGATGGACTCCAAATTGAGACACTGACTACCGTGCTCCGAAAATGTACTTTGCAAGACATCCTTTTTTAAATGGTAAGAAAAGCCAATTTTTTTTTACCAAACTAAATTTATTAAATGCTAATAATCTGCTGTGCATCAAGGAGGAGGGTGACTGGAAGACATCCTGTGGATATTATGATGACCTGGACATGCTTTTCAGTTCTTCTAAACTCTTTCTAAGCTGTCTACCAGGCTTTCCCCAATAAAGTATAATATAACTTTTTAGAGAAATTGTGAATGTGTAAAAATATATTCACAGATGTCTCCAACTTTTGTCCAGATGAAAAAATTCCATGACAGGGACAATGTGAATGCTTCAACATAAATCTTTGCCTTTTTTGCTCTTGATTGCCTTTCGGACTGGGCTTGTTTTTTTCCCATTGGACAGAATTTTTTTAAAATTCTTTGTGTCACTCCACCAATGGGATTACTCCTTTCCACTCCACCAAGAGTGACACTATAGCAGATACTATAGCAGATTAGATCACTGGCTTAAAACAAATATATCCAGACTTACAGTTCATAATTTTAACAGACCAAACCCAAACCATGAATTTTCAAAATATAAACAACATATTTGTCCCACCAGAGAAAACAACACACTGGGCCTTTTCTACACTGTTATCAAAGATGTATAGTGTGCTTTTTCCTGTGCACCTCTGGGTAAGACTGTTTTAAACATATCAGTTGGTCTAATTTACAGCTGCAAATCAAGAGGAACTGACTGACGCTGTGACATCTTACATCTGTTACATGAAGAGGTATAGGTTTGCAGTCTAAAACTTTCCACCTATACAAGAAACCATGGTTCACATCCAAATTCAGACAGCTGTATCAGGCAAAAGCAGATACCCACAGGAGTTGTGATAGAGCCCTTGACAACATGGCCAGAAACACACTAATCAAGATCAGCGTGGCTAAAAGACACTACACTAAAAACCTAAAAAAAAAAACCCAGGTCTTTAGCCAATAAATCTGCTGCAGTGCCACAGGCCTTAGAGAAGATACATCTGTGATAAACAAATTACTAGTGACATACTAGCCATTTTTTTTACATTAAAAACCAAGAAGCTTTGATCTGGTAATGATAATGTAATTTTTTGTGTTTTTTTTTAGATTACTGGCATAAAAAGTGAACTAAATATGCTGTTCATGGAAGCATGAACCATATGACCCATACTTCGTGAGAAGCGTGGAGGATTGTCATTAACATCGGTTAGCGTGACAGTGACCGTTGTGGTCCCGGAGAGACCACCCATCTGGCCTCCCATGTCTTTCGCCTGGATGACAAGCAGGTACTGATCCCTTGCCTCACGGTCCATATTGGGAAGAGCTGTTCTCACAATACCTGTAAAAACAAATTAAAATCCATAATTTACTTTTACAGAATAGAACTTTGTAAATGGGACAAATTAATAAAATTTTATTCAAAAAATTCACTATTTATTAAAATATATTACAATTAGACATATCTGTAATTAAATATAATATTACAATTACATAATAATAATAATAATAATAATAATAATAATAATAATAATACACAATAGTGTGGCATGGTTGCTTAGTGGTTAGCACGTTCACCTCTCAGCGTTAGGGATTCCTGGTTCGAATCCGCATCTGGATGGAGTTTCCATGTTCTCCCCGTATCTGCGTGGGTTTCCTCCGGGCTCTCCGGTTTCCTCCCACAGTCCAAAAACATGGTTCAAGTCAATTGAGTTCTCCAAATTTCCCCATATAGAGTGTGTATGTGTGCGTCTGTGTGAGTGAGTGTGTGCCCAGTGATAGATTGGCGCACTTTCTCCCCTGGATGGGCATGGGGAACCCCCCTGCGACCCTAATATAGTATAAAGCGGAAGATAATGGATGGATGGATGGATAATAATACAGTGATAGATTGGCACACTGTCCCCTGTCCTGGGTGCCCAGCTGCCCAGCACCTGAAACACTCCCCCCCCCCGTACCCGAACAACACGTCGTAATAATAATAATAATAATAATAATAATAATAATAATAATAATAATAATAATAATTACTATTATTATTATTATTGTTATTATTATTATTATTATTATTATTATTATTATTATTATTATTATTATTATAACTATGCTTTAATAATAATAAACCATAATGCTAAGACATTCCATAAACAATTGCTATAAAAATAAATAAATTAATTAATAACTTGACAAAAATCCATGCATTAAAACCAGATTGTATAACGGTTTGATTATACTACAGTGTGGCTGGCTCCTCCTTAACTACTGACTTGTGTTGTTCTCTTACTTGTAAGTTGCTTTGAATAACAGCTTCTGCTAAATAACTAAATCTGTATGTAAATGTAATGCATCCTTTAAAACATTTGGGACAACATGGCAGTAGAAAGTAAACTGATCTGCTGTGGTTGTGTGATTGTACACTATAGCAGTACACAGGTAGTGGTTGTGTAAACATTTATATATGCAAAGTTGTCTAAATGAAGAAAGACTAGGTTTTCATGTATGTATGCATATACCGTGCATGTGCAAGAAAACTAGATTGCATAAGCAAGTGCAGTCAGACTTGGGAGGGCTATGCCACTCCCCCCTGTTTTCCTCACTCGGGATTTGGCCGTTCTGGGTTCCTGTAGTTAGGGCCCATCCCCTAGAGCTGGGATTGGGTCCTACCTAATCACATGTGGCCAGCATTAAACACGTTATGCGTATGTTACGTTGGGTTGCTTGTGCTATGTTTGTGTTCGGCGTCACGTTGGCATGTCGTTTCGGTTTTAGTTTTGTTTGTATGGGTTATTTTTTGCTCCCAGCATGTTCCGCGTTCTCTCAGCGACGTTCCTGCTGATCGGAAAATCAAAGACCTCCTTGTTGCTTACTTGGTCGCTAGGTTTGCTCCTTATCACCACACAGCATCGCGCAGCGCCGCCGTTGGACGGACTGCGTGCACACTTTGTAACAGAATGCTGGCCTCCGAACCTCGCGAAGTCTAGGAGTCCTCGTCCGGGTAAGCGCCCCCTTTTTTTTGATTCTTCCCCGCTGCCGCATATCCCGGCTTATTGGTCCGTCCCAGCAGTCAGTTCTTATTTGCCGCTTCTTCGGCTGTTATTAGCAGCTTTCTCCGGCTGCAGCATTAGCTGCATTAACTCGCCTCTAGCCCCGCCAGTAGAGTTTTCTCTAGCTGAGGCCTCGGCTGCATTAGCTCGGTGCTCTAGCCCCGCCATTAGCCACTTCTCTGGCTGCAGCATTAGCTGCATTAACATCGGCGCTAGCCCCACCATTAAATTTTTTCATCCGCGTTCCAGAGTATGGGCATTTGCGTGAGCATTTGCGATGGGGGTTGTGGACCGCATCCCGGAGTATGGGGAGATCGTGCTCCCTCTCTCTGTGCCATGTATGCTTTGAAGCCACTCCTGTACATCTAAGGGTGTCGCAAGGTGTTCAAATGCGTAACCAGTATGGAGCTATCGGACGGGAAGAGGGTGCAGTTCCACCTCTCCAGACTTCTGGGACCCGCGCAGAGGTGAGCCGAGGGCTTGGTGGCCACCGGGGATGTCAGCCTCTCCACCGCCTGTTGGTTTGAGGCGGCCTTCCTAGGAAGGTTCACCCCGGGGTCGGATGCCCGCGCCGTCAGCGAGCACCTGGGTGCTGTCAAAAGACAGCTTCGCAGCATGCGGGTCGGGAATCCGCCCTGCGAGCCGCCGCGCACCACCAGCTCTGCGGCTTGCTGACTGCACGAACCGCTCCGTACTTCCAGCCATCCGCTCCGCGAGCTGTTCTACGCTGCCTGTAATCCGCCGAGCGCCGCCAGTGAGCCATTATGCCCGGTTAATGAGCTGCTAGCTCGTCCGCTGCTAGCCGTCAGCGTGCCACTCCGCTCCGCTGTTAATCCGCCCCATGAACCACCGTGCGCCGTCAGCGTTCCACTGCTCGACGTCAGCGTTCCACCGCTCGGCGTCAGCGAGCCGTTCCGCTCCACCGGTAATCCGTCCCGTGATCCACCGCTTACCGCCAGTGTTCCGCCGCTAGCTGTCAGTGTGCCGCTTCGCGTGCCGCCCCGCTCCGCCAGAAATGCGGCGTCAGCATTTCGCCTGCGTTCCACCGCTAGCCGTCAACGTGCCGCTCCGTGAGCCACCCTGCTCCGCCAGTAATCCGCCCCGTGTGTCGCCGCGTGTCGTTAGCAATCCGCCGCTCACCGCCAGCGTGCGGCTCAGCGGGCCGCCCCGTGATCCGTGCAGTGCCGCCAGCGATCCACGCAGCGCCATCTGCACGCCTTGCAGGGTTCGGGGCATCGATTCGGGCTAAGGGTTCCGGTCTGCGTCTGTCGCGTCCCGTCCCGAGCCGTCCGTGATCCGTTCGGGTTGCGTCCGGTGCTCGGTTCCCGCCTCGGTAGACCAGGAACTATTACTATGTGGGGTTGCTGTGGTACTGGCTTTCTCTTTTTGTGTCCAGGAGGCGGAGAGGAAAGAGGCTGGGAGACTAGGCGAGGTGTCCAGCACATCACCTGGGTTACAGTCCAAGTGGTCCAAGGAGCTGTGGTCGTCTATGGTGCCCGTTCAGGACCAGTTAACCACCACTCCGGACCATTCCTTACCCGCTCTGGACCGCAATTCACCTGCACTGGACTGTTTGCCCCTTGTTCGGGACCATCCACTTCCCGCTCTAAACAGTCTCCTACCTGCTCAAAACAGTCTGCTCTCCGCTCTGGACAATGTGCCACCCGCTCTGGACAAGGTGCCCTCCGTATTGGACAGTTTTAAAGCCGCTCAGGAGATACGGGACTCTATGCCGGACATTTGGTTGATGGACATGGACTGTGCTACGCTCGCGTCTACTCGGGTCACCTCCACGGTCGCATGTACCCCGGTTGCCTCTGCGGTCGTGCTCCCTCCAGCACCTGTGTCCGTGTTAGCCTCTCCAGCACCTAAGTCTGCGTTGTTCTCTCTAACACCTGAATCCGCGGGAGTCACTCGGCTCTTGTCGGCATTTGAGCCCACAAGTATCACCCCTAATAAGTCATGCTGCCCTCGCGCTCTCAAAGGATCATGTCGCCCCTGCATCCTCAAAGGCTCACGTCGCCCTCACGCTCTCAATGGGTCACGGCACCCTCGCGCTCTCAAAGGGTCACGGCGCCTCTGCGCTCTCAAAGGGTCACGTCGCCCTCACGCTCTCAAAGGGTCACGTTGCCCCCGCGCTCTCAAAGGGTCACATCGCCCCCGCATCCTCAAGGGGTCACGCTGCCCTCGCGCTCTCAAAGGGTCACGTCACCCCTGCATCCTCAAGGGGTTATGTTGCCCTCGCGCTCTCAAAGGGTCACGCTGCCTCCGCACCCTTAATAGACCAGGTCACTTTAGCGCTATCAAGGGGCAAAGTCGCCCCCGCACTCTCAAAGGGTCACGTCGCCTCCGCACCCTTAATAGGCCAGGACTTTTCAGCGCTATCAAGGGGCCTAGTCGCCCTCACGATCTAAAAAGGTCACGTTGCCTCTGCATCTTCAAGGGGTCAAGTCGCCACCGCGCTCTCAAAGGGTCACGTCGCCTCCGCGCTATTTATAGGCCAGTTCGCCATAGTGCCCTCAAGGGGCATCGCCGCTCTCATGCCCTCAAGAGGCCGCATCGTCTCCGCAAGCATAAGAAGCCTTGAGGCTTTAGCGCCTTCAAATGGCCGCACCGCTTTAGTGCCATCAAAGAGCGTCGCAGCCCTCGTGCCATCAAGAGGCCGCATCGCCTCCGCGAGTTTAAAGAGCCTTGAAGCTTTAGCGGCTTCAGATGGCCACACCGCCTTAGTGCCCTCAAAGAGCGTCACCGCCCTCATGCCCTCAAGAGGCCGCATCGCCTCCGTGAATTTAAAGAGCCTCGCCGGTTTAGCGCCCCCAGATGGCCATGCCGCCTTCGTGCCCTCAAAGAGGCCTCGCCGCCTTCGCGGCCCTACAAGCCTCGTCGCCGTCGCATCCTCATAGGGCCCCGGGCCTCCTTTGTTTTTTTTTTCTCTCCTTTTTTTTTCCCGGGTGGCCATACCCCCCGGTTGTTTTATGCGTATGTTACGTTGGGTTGCTTGTGCTATGTTCGTGTTCGGCGTCACGTTGGCATGTCGTTTCGGTTTTAGTTTCAGGTTATGTTTTGCTCCCGGCACGTTCTGCCGTGCTCTTAGCGGCGTTCCCGCTGATCTGAAAATAAAAGACCACCTTGTTGCTCACCTGGTCGCCTGGCTCGCTCCTTATCACCACACAGCACCGCGCAGCGCCGCAGTTGGACGGACTGCGCGCACGCTTTGTAACAAGTGTTTAGTTCCAAATGTATGTATGTTTTAATGTGTTTAAGTGTGCCTGATCGAGACCTGATGCTGCTGCCCTGATGATCTCAATCAGCAAATGCTTAGTATCTAACTCCACACTACTTTTATGCTTTCTTCATTGCTTCATTGCACCTTCTTACATTCTCATCCTTACTTCTGCTGTTCACATCACTATCACCTACATTTATGCTAATATCTCTATCATTACTCATCAAAGTCCAGAGCCTGGCAAAAGCTTTTTCCACATTAACGCATCTTATCACTCTTATGACTCTGCTATAGCATTGTTTGAGGGTGCCACCTTCCCTAGTGCCAGCCATGTCTGTTGCCAAAAGCCATATATATTAAACAGGATCTTCTGGCAAGGTTTATTTACCTCTTCATATTCTTGATTGAGATGGGGGCAATGGATGATAGTCTGAATTGATATGTTGTGTTTCTTTGTATAATTAAATTATGTTTTAATTTAAAGCAAGTGCTAGCTTTTAATTAATGATGTGGTAGCTCTGTGATTAGGGTGTTCAGCTATTATTCTGAAGGTTGTGGGTTCAAATCCATGGTCCACTGAAATTACCAATTACCAATGTGGGTCCTTGAGCAAGGCCCTTAACCCTAATTGCTACAGGGATGCTGTGGCCAACTCAGTGCTTGCTTAGTGTCTTCGGTTAAAAGGGTCTGCTAAATTTCTTGAAAGTCAAGAAAATTTATTGAACATAGGATATTGCCTTTGGGAGCTTTCTTAGGACAGAACCATAAGGATGCAGCTGCAGGTAAAGGTTTTCTATATGATCCAAATTAGTTAGGATCCCATGAAAAAGAAGACATTGCAATATCTTGTGATCAGAAAAACTGTTTCTGATTAGTGATACAGTGTTGTCTGTGAATGTGTTGTGTAGCCCCAGATAGAGCATTCGTGATCAGCTGCTGTGTTTCTCCTATGAAGTAGTATATCATACTTGCCCATTGTTTCATTAAAAAAGTGTGTGAAGTAAGCTCTTTATTTCAGTTTGGTCTCCCTAATTCAGTTGAAGGTTACAAAGAAAAAATTTAATGCAATAGGTGATAGCTTGAATCAGGATCCTGTTCCACCAGCATGGAAAGCAGTTCTCAGTAATTACCTCTGTTGTTGAAACATTAACTTTTGTCATGAGCCCTAAACACTAATTGTTTTCCCCAAAATACAACGCAGTAAGGAAGGCTTTTAAACCTTTTTTCAGTTTTTCTTTTATCCTCAGCATTGTGTGCTTCCATGTCTTGTTTGCAAATTATTGATCCTGGTGCTACCAAATCTTTCTTTACAAAACAAAGCAGACATAACAGTTTTTCTTGGTGTAATTTAGCTCCTTTGTAAAACAGATATATCAAATATATCAATTATATACTGCGGAGGAAATAATTATTTGATTTCTTGATGATTTTATAAGTTTGAGCACTTACAAAGATATGAACAGTCTATAATTTTAAAGGGTAGGTTAATTTTAACGGTGAGAGATCGAATATAAAAAAAGAAAATCCAGAAAATCACATTGTATCAATCATGCAAATTTATAATGATCCCCTACCAACCATTAAGAGTTCTCGCACCTTCAGCTCAGTTAGATTTATAACCTGCATTAAAGACAGCTGTCTGTTACACTCGCCTACCCAGAGAATAAAGCAGCTGCGCATAGGAAGCGCAGAGTCGTCGCGCTCAAACGCGCTGAAGGGAGCCAGGCACGCAGGTAGCCGGGAAATGGAATTTTATTAAAGGTGTAGAGACACCACAAAACACAGGTACGACGAGTGAACATAAACTAAACCACGAAGTGCACCGAGGACAGGGAAAGAAGGAAATAAATACAAATGAAAACCAATCACGTGCACAACACAACCAATCAACGGAAAGAGATAATTTAAACAAACTAAATACAATTAATCAAAGTAAATTAACCAACATGGAACAGGGAAGGGGGGGGTCCTCCGTCCTCCTTGAGCCCACTGGCTATGCAGTTCGGTGGGCGCCCTCTGCGGACGAGGTGAGGGAAGCGCCCTCTGGCGGTGCAGTTCGGTGGACGCCCTCTGCGGATGAGGCGTGGGATGTGCCCTGTGGCTTTATGTCGAGGTGGACGCCCTCGGCGGGTGCGGAGTGGGCCACGCCCTCTGGCTGCGTGGCGAGGTGGGTGCCACTGGTGCACGGACTGGGCGGCGAGCGGCCCCTGGACAACGGGCTGGGCGGCGAGCGGCCCCTCGACCTCGGGCTGGGCGGCGAGCGGCCCCTGGACCTCGGGCTGGGCGGCGAGCGGCCCCTCGACCTCGGGCTGGGCGGCGAGCGGCCCCTGGACAACGGACTGGGCGGCGTGCGGCCCCTGGACAACATAAACTAAACCACGAAGTGCACCGAGGACAGGGAAAGAAGGAAATAAATACAAATGAAAACCAATCACGTGCACAACACAACCAATCAACGGAAAGAGATAATTTAAACAAACTAAATACCATTAATCAAAGTAAATTAACCAACATGGAACAGGTGCCCTAGGCACCCGTTACAGTACCCCCGCCCCTACGGTCGCGCAACGGGAGGACGCGACCAAGAAAAAAAAATAAAATAAAATTCCCGGGGGGGAAGGGGGGGGGGGCCCCCCCCCCCCCCCCCCCCCCCCCCCCCCCCCCCCCCCCCCCCCCCCCCCCCCCCCCCCCCCCCCCCCCCCCCCCCCCCCCCCCCCCCCCCCCCCCCCCGGACTGGGAGGCGTGCGGCCCCTGGACAACGGACTGGGAGGCGTGCGGCCCCTGGACAATGGACTGGGCGGCGTGCGGCCCCTGGACCTCGGCTGGGCGGCGAGCGGCCCCTGGACAACGGCCTGGGCGGCGTGCGGGCCCTGAACCTCGGACTGGGCGGCGAGCGGCCCCTGGACCTCGGACTGGGCGGCGAGCGGCCCCTGGACAACGGGCTGGGCGGCGAGCGGCCCCTGGACCTCGGACTGGGCGGCGTGCGGCGTGCGGCCCCTGGACCTCGGGCTGGGCGGCGTGCGGTCCCTGGACCTCGGGCTGGGTGGACCTCGGCGGGCACGCACGCTGGGTGGACCTCGGCAGGCACGCACAATGGGTCGGCCTCGGCGGGCACGCACGCTGGGTGGACCTCGGCGGGCACGCACGCCGGGTAGACCTCGGCGGGCACGCACGCTGGGTGGACCTCGGCAGGCACGCACGCTGGGTGGAACTCGGCGGGCACGCACGCTGGGTGGACCTCGGCGGGCACGCACGCTGGGTGGACCTCCACCTCGGGATCGCCATCCTGCACACAATAGAGGTACACCCCCACCGCTACACCAAAGAACAGGGCAAGCTCTGTCTCGCACTGTCCCGGATTCACCCCATTGCTGGCACACTCCTCCATATTAATGGACACAATCGGTAACTCCGGTACCCCCCCTCGCAGCGCGATCCAGACACGGCGCGATCCGGTGCGGCAACGCGCGCGCCGCGTCTTGGCTCCGCGCCGGTGGCGCGCACCGCGTCTGGATCTCACGACGGGGGGCTTTACAAACTGGACTGGGCTATCAGCCCAGAACTCCTCAGAGTTCAGGAGGGTACGAATGGGCAAAATATGCCCATACAGGTATGACTCGCCCGCCTCCTCATCGGACACCTCGACCAGCTTGAGGCCCTCCTCAGCACGGAGCGCTTCATACCCATACCTCCACATAAACTCATCATCAGAGTCATACCACTCTGATATCACAGTGTCGGAGCCGTCCTTACGGCTCCAGGACGGCGGGCTGCGCATAGCAGCGCACTCGCGGTCACGACGGACCGCAAAGAAAAATTAAAAAATTGGCTTACCTGGGCTCTGGACTCCCCAATGAATGGCACTTCGTGATGTTACACTCGCCTACCCAGAGAATAAAGCAGCTGCGCATAGGAAGCGCAGAGCCGTCGCACTCAAACGCGCTGAAGGGAGCCAGGGACGCAGGTAGCCGGGAAATGGAATTTTATTAAAGGTGTAGAGACACCACAAAACACAGGTACGACGAGTGAACATAAACTAAACCACGAAGTGCACCGAGGACAGGGAAAGAAGGAAATAAATACAAATGAAAACCAATCACGTGCACAACACAACCAATCAACGGAAAGAGATAATTTAATCAAACTAAATACCATTAATCAAAGTAAATTAACCAACATGGAACAGGTGCCCTAGGCACCCGTTACACTGTCTTAAATTGTCACCCGATTAAAAGACACCTATCCTAACCTCCTTCCTCTGCCAGGACTTAAAAAATGGGTTTTCCAACATGTTAATGACCCAAAACACAAAGCCAAGGCAACAAAGGAATGGCTCAATAAGAAGCACATTTTTGATATCACTACCAGACCTTAATCCCATCGAAGTTATGGAGTGAGCAGAAAAAGAGATGCGTTGAGACAGCTTCAAAATATTAATGGTTTAGAGATGATCTGCAAATAGTGAATCAAAATTCTTCCTGACATGTGCCAAACCTCATCATCAACTACAATACACGACTGACTGCTGTGCTTGACAACAAGGTTTTGCTACCAAGTATTAAGTGTTGTTTGCTAGTGGGATCAAATACGTATTTCCACACATCCAGTATCTTCGGCTTTATTTCTCAACTAGTGTCGCGGGGGTGTTCCCCATGCCTATCTAGGGGAGAATGTTTCGGGCGCTGGGCAGATACACCCAGGATACACCAGATACACCATGTTGGCACACACACTCACTCACACACAAACACACTCTATATGGGGCAATTTGGAGAATTCAATTGACCTTGATCCATGTATTTGGACTGTGGGAGAAACCCAGAGGAAACCCATGCGGACACGGGGAGAACATGGAAACTCCACCCAGATTGGGATTCGCACCAGGAATCCCTAGTGCTGAGAGGCGAACGTGCTAACCACTAAGCTATCGTGCCGCCCTCAAATACATTTTCTCTCTGCAAAATGAAAAATGTATATAATTTATACAAAGTGATTTACTGTTTTTTCTTTTTGATATTCTAACTGTTAAAATAATTTCCCCTTTTAAAATATTTTTACCTTCTCATGGGACAACACTGACAAAATTTCACTTTAACGAAATGAAAAGTAGTCTGTGTGCAGCTTATATAACAGTGTAAATTTATTCTTACCTCAAAATAATATACTTAATATACAGCGATTAATGTCTAAACCACCAGCAACAAATGTGAGTACACCCCTTAGTGAAAGTTCCTGAAGTGTATTCCTGAAGAATACTGAAGAATATTTTGTCTGGCCACTATTATTTTCCAGAACTGCCCTAACTCCTGGGCATGTTACCTGGGCTTTAGGTAGTTTACAAGAGCTATTTAACTTGCTTTAAATAATACTACAGCAGAAAACAATCCAGTAAGCTTCTGCATGTCATTTTAACTAAATCACATTGTAATAATAACATCGGATGATTTTAAGTATTATTACTACTGAACCTCAGAATTAATTTACTTATTGATCCCTCTTGGCATTTTATTCTTTATGCATGTGGAGCCAAGTTTGCTGCTTTAAACTCTGATGTAAGACCTGCATCTTCCCATTCCCCTACCAGTGCTCATTCGCCACGTCTTCCTTCTGTGGGGAGGCGTGGCGAGTCACCGGAATTCTAATTGACAGCGCTATTTAAGTGACGCTGTGGCGGTGTCGGTCACGTTGGATTGTTTCGCGTTTGCTGAACTTCTTTTTCAGTTCTTCTAACTGTGTGTTGTTCTAGCCCTAAGTCCCCCGGGATTGGATTGCACACCTGTTTGGCGCGTCTCGCCAGCACGATCTGCCGCTCACCTGCCCTTTGTTCCATCGGCTCTTCGCTCCGTTGAGGCCTCGCCACCTTCCCACCACCGGCTGCTGGAATGGGTTCATCCAACCTTCTGTCACTCACAGAACCGGAGCGCTACGAGGGGGCCCCAGAGACATGCATTGATTTGGTCTCCGGCGCTAAGCTCCCCAGGATCAGTCCTTACCCTCTCTCTGTGATGGAGAACCGGGATATGCGTAAATACTTCGCGGAGGCTCTGCAGCTGGGCATCATCCGGCCATCTAAATCCCCAGTACCCTCGGGATTCTTCTTTGTACCCAAAAAGAACTCCGCATCGATTACCGGGGTCTCAATTCGGTTATGCGCTGCTACCCCTACCCTTTGCCTTGGTACCGTCGGCGTTAGAAAGTCTAGGTCAGGTGACCATATTCACCAAACATGACCTTCGCAACGCTTACAATTTGGTGCGCATTAAGGAGGGTGATGAGTGGAAAACTGCGTTTGTAACCACTACGGGGCTCTACGAATACCTGGTCATGCCGTTTGGCCTTACTAACGCCCCAGCCGTCTTTCAGTTTTGCGTGATTTTCTTGAGGCGTTCACTTTAGTCTACATTGATGGATCTCGAGACCCATCGTCTGCATGTGCGGAAGGTATAACGACGGTTATTAGAGCACCATCTGTTTGTGAAAGCTGAGAAATGTGTCTTCTTTCAGAAAAAAAATTAATTTCTGGGGTTCGACCTGTCGCCCAGGGGCATGTTGATGGAGACCAGGAAGATTTGCGCCATCCTGGACTGGCCGGTCCCCAATACCGTTCGTGAAGTACAGCGGTTTTTAGGATTTGCCAATTTTTATCGTAAATTCATTCGCTTTTTTAGCTCTGTAGCTCTACCTATTACCTCGCTGTTAAAGGGACAACCCAAACACTTAAATTGGACTCCGGAGGCAGATCGGGCATTCACTAGCCTTAAACACCGTTTCGCGTCGGCACCGGTGTTGGCTCTCCCGGATCCCGAGAAACCTTTCGTGGTAGAGGTGGATGCTTCAGCTTACGGGGTCGGGGCTGTACTATCCCAGCGCTTTGGTAGCCGTTCCCTGCTTCGACCGGTAGCTTTCTTCTCCTGTAAGCTATCAACTGCCGAACGCAACTATTCCATCGGGGACCACGAGCTATTAGCGGTTAAACGGGCTCTTGAGGAGTGGAGGCATTGGTTGATCGGCACCTCTACCCCTTTTCTGTTATTACAGATCACAAAAATCTCCAGTACATTAAGGGAGCTCGCCGTCTTAATGCCCATCAGGCCCGCTGGTCACTATGTTTTAACTTCATAATTTCATTCAGACCGGGTAGCTCTAATACGGCCGCTGATGCCCTTTCCTGTTTGCATTAAGACAATACACTGGACCCTGACCGTTTATGCCCAATCATACCTCCCACGCACTTTTTGAATGCTATACAGTGGAACTTGGATGGAGAGATTCAGAGGGTGTTGCGCAACATGCGCTGTTCACACCACTGTCCTGTCGGAGTGCTGTACGTACCTCCAGCATTCCGTGGTTGGCTCATCACCGTGGCATACACGGCCTTAAGTACCGGACATCCGGGCGTCGCACGCACTATTCAACTCCTTCGCAGGAAGCATTGGTGGGAGACACTTCACAAAGATACGCACAACTTCGTGAAGTGATGCTCGATATGCGCCGCGTGTAAAACACCTAAATCACTCCCTGCCGGCAAACTGGTCCTGTTACCCCTACCGGTCCGGCCCTGGTTGCATGTTGCAGTAGATTTTGTAACGGATATTCCCCCATCCGAGGGACTTAACACCATAATGACAATTAGTGATCGTTTTTCTTGGGCAGTTTAATTCATTCCCCTCAAGGGTCTCCCGTCGGCATTTTTCACGACAGAGTTGCTATTTCGGCATATTTTTACGGGTTTTGGCATTCCTGAGGACATTTTGTCGGACCAGGGTCCACAGTTTACTTCCACCGTCTGGAGAGCGTTCTTTGAGAAGTTGGGGACTTCGGTAAGTCTTTTGTCAGGACATCGGCGGCCTCGCTCCTTGGTTTTTGTCCCGGCGTCGCGCCGGCATATGAGTTTTCATTCTAACTCTTTGGTTTTCGTTTCTCCTTACTTTTTCCTTAACGAAAAGAGCAATAAACACTTTTTGTTTTTCGGAGCAAGGTTGGACTGATTCTTGTGACGTCATGCGGTATGACATCTGATCAATATTTCCTGATATTTGCTTACTTCTATTACTGCTAACAGGGTATCATTTGCCTATACACTGAGAAAGCTGTCTAACAAATTTGTTGACAGACCTCACAGATAGACATGGCATTTTAACGACACCCATAATTTTACATTTAGACATGTATATTATATATAAAAAATTTATAATTATTTGTGGTTTGGTCGTGTCGTATATACACCATGTTGAAACCTTTTTTAATATACCCTTGAGAGGTTTTTTGACTTTTAGGTCCCTCTTCACTTGTGACAATAGGACTGAATATAACACTTGAAGTTGATGATTTAATTGTTCTTTCGCAATATAGACCCTTTTATTAATATAGAGTCCAATCGATGCTCATTGATATCTTATACCCTGCCAACACTTTTTATTGTCTTGCAGTTTAATATCACAGTTTAAATAGCAATGGTGCTTGTGAATATATCAATGCCCAAGGTCTCAAATGTCTTCAGTTAAATTTTTTGCCCTTTGGCTTTCTTGACAATATAATTCCTTTTGTTTTGGTTAATTAGCTTGTGTTCACATTCTTCGTTTAATTTAATTAACCCATTGTTCCCATTGGTTTGTTTTGTGCACGTGGTCGGGTGTTTTTTGTATTTATATACAAATATATTATATTCTCCTTCCTCCATGCACATCATAAATATGATGTCAGCTTGCGTTTGTATTACCTCTTTGTTTTTTGGTGTATCTACACTTTTAATAAAACTTGATTCTCTGCTACCTGTTGTGCCTGGCTCCCTTCGGCTTTGCACTACTTATGTGCAGCCGTTCCTACCGAGGTAAGCAAGCATGACAGTCAATGGAAAACAAGTGCGATTAATAAAGAAATTGAATTTGAAATGCAGTTGGTAAATGGGAGCAGGAGTGTAAGATTCCAGGAGTGTAAAGGGAACAGCTGGAAGATATAAATCCAATACATTTCATGGATGCAATTAAATATGTTTATTTGTTTTAACTGGTTTTAATATTAATGTTTTGTACATATCTGATTTAGAGGAGATGTCACTGTGTTAGCGACCAACCTTCTCCTCTTTCTACCATCTCAGAATTGGACACCTGCAAGATTCTTCTTGCCAGCACACCAACTACTTGTCTCCTTGATTCCATCCCATCTTACCTCCTTCAGTCCATTGCTTCCTCCATTACATCAGCACTTACACACATCATCAACTCCTCCCTCACATCTTGGACTTTTCCTGATTCCTTCAAACAGGCCATAGTTAAACCTCTGCTCAAAAAGCCAATGCTCAACCCAAATTTGTTCCAGAGCTACAGGCCTGTAACACATTTTTCTTACCACTGCTATGCTGATGACACTCAGCTTCATTTGTCTTTTGCCCTGAAGACACCAACATCTTAAATCTGTCATATAACATATCTGACATATCTGTCTGCCTCTCTGACACATGTTTGGATGAAGGCCCATCATCTCAAATTTAATTTGGCAAAAACAGAGCTTCTAATAATCTCAGCTAAATCCTCAATCCATCATTACCTGACCTTCCAAATTGATGGCTCCACAATCACTCCAACCGGTTCACTCCGTAATCTTGGTTTTATAATTGAATCACATCTTAAACTACCTGATAACTACCCGTTCTTGCAAGAAGATCAGAACTTTCTTGACTGAACCTGCTTAGTGGTTAGCACGTTCACCTCTCAGCACTAGGGATTCCCGGTTTGAATCCCCATCTGGGTGGAGTTTCCATGTTCTCCCCGTGTCTGCGTGGGTTTTCTTCGGGTTCTCCGGTTTCCTCCCACAGTCCAAAAACATGGATCAAGTCAAGTGAGTTCTCCAAATTGCACCCTATAGAGTGTGTTTGTGTGAGTGAGTGTGTGCCCAGCGATAGATTTGCGCCCTGTCCTGGGTGTGTCTGCCAAGTGCCCGAGACGTTCTCCCATGGATGGGCATGGGGAACCCCACCGCAACCCTAATAGAGGATAAAGCGGAAGATAATGGATGGATATATACTGTATATATATATATATATATATATATATATATATATATATATATATATATATATATATATATATATATATATATATAACAAATAACCTTGATATTACTTAACCAATCAAATTGACTCATCAGTAATTATCTGAAATTAGAAACCTGTTTGTAGTTTGTAGGTTATAAGTGACATTGTTCATTGAACTTATGTGATCTGTCCGCTTTGCATAGAATACTTCTTCTCAATCGGACACAGGATATAAGACAATTTCAATGTAATCAGCAGCATCAGGTATCTTGTCTAAATGCAGCATATCATTATCATATCCTAGTTCCTGAGGATGTGCTGTGTGCAGGATACCGGCTTCCAAGAGGCAAAAAAAATGACTCTACTTGCGCTAGTGTAGGACGAGTTCACAAGAAAAACTCGAAGAAATTTTGCACTTAGCCCCACCATACAGTTGCTGACAGCTCTTCGGCTTTATGCAACAGGCAGATTTCTGAAGACAATTGGTGATGGCGATATGCAAAGGAAACCCGTCTTTGTCAAATTGTGTGTATGCCGTGAAAAATGCACTGCTGCACCATGTCCAAATATATATATCAAATTCCCCCAAACCAGGGATGCACTGCATGAAACCAAAATAGGTTTTCATGCAATTACCCAGATTCTAGGAGTTGCTGGTGAAGTGGATGGCACACTTGGTACAGTCGATGGTTTCCTAGTGGCTACGTTCTGGGT
The DNA here is from genome assembly GCA_019802435.1 of Corydoras maculifer. Taxonomy (NCBI): domain Eukaryota; kingdom Metazoa; phylum Chordata; class Actinopteri; order Siluriformes; family Callichthyidae; genus Corydoras; species Corydoras maculifer. Next base: position 247,818 of record JAFMOD010000478.1, on the reverse strand, counting down.
GATAGTGGTTACCCACTTCGAAGGTACGTATTTACTCCAGTATTGAATCCACAGACTGAGGCTGAAGAGAGATATAACATGGCACACATTTGAATATGCAGTGTTGTTGAGAGGAGTTTGGGTATGTGGAAAATGCGATTTCGATGCGTTTAAAAATCATCAGGTGGTCTTCACCAGAATGAAGTAGTGTTAAAATTGTTATGTGTGCTATGCTATTCAACACTGTAGATAGTGCTGGCTTAAGTTATCCTGATGAGAACGAAGAGTGAGTAGACAGTATTCCTGTTCCTGCTGAAGTACCAGGAGAGATGAGAGACCTTTATCAGGCTGGCTTGCAAACATGTAAGGAAGTAATAAACACTGTTTTGCCTAAAGATGAAAATCAAATACTTGAACCTGAGCATTTGTAGTTTTTGTTCAAACATTAAATGCCACTTAAGCATAGTATGTTTGTAGTAAACTTTAGTTGAGGTTGACAGTAAACCTTTGTTATCAAATATGCCAAAATATATAAAATATATGAATATATAAATATATGGCGGCATGGTGGCTTAGTGGTTAGCACGTTCGCCTCTCAGCCCTAGGGATTCCCAGGTTCGAATCCCCATCTGGGTGGAGTTTCCATGTTCTCCCCGTGTCTGCGTGGGTTTCCTCCGAGTTCTCCAGTTTCCTCCCACAGTCCAAAAACCTGGATCAAGTCAATTGAATTCTCAAAATTGTCCCATATAGAGTGTGTCTGTGTGAGTGAGTGTGTGCCCAGCGATGGATTGGCGCCCTGTCCTGGGTCTATCAGCGCCTGAGATGTTCTCCCCTGGATGGACATTGGGAACCCCACCGCGACCCTAATAGAGGATAAAGCGGGAGATAATGAATGAATGAATATAAATATATAAATATATAAAAATAAAATTTGCTGTCCTTCACACTTGATCTTCATACAGTCTCAATAGTACTTAGTAGTATAGGTCTGAAAAAATTAGGATAAAAGTAAATTACTTTGTGACAATTGAATATGTATCTGGTGTATTTACATTTACTATTGTTACAAGCACCTTACATTGGTCAGGGGGCAATTTTTTTGTTAGGAGCTGTCACGCGGTGTGGGTGTGTTAGGTAGCCCCGCCCTCTAATTAGCGCACCTGTTTCTGGTCACGGGGTCTACTTATACCCGCTAGGTATCTTTCTCCACCGCCAGATGGTCTTGTGTTGCTCATACCTATGCTTATCCTTACTCACTAGCTTCCTAGTATACGTCTAGTAGTGCTCTAGCCTTGTTAGTTCCTATATTGTGTTTGTCCTGGTACTCATGTTGTTTTGTGCTCTGTGTTGGCAGCTCACCGCACTTCCGCAGCAGTTTACATTGACTCGCCTACTTACTCCGTTCTGTGTGTTGGTGGATTAAGACACTGCGCAGTTGATGTCACACTCTGACTTCACACTACGACGTCACGCTACCACCAACGCTTCCCCAGTGTTATCCGCCAGCGTTTGTCTCGTCTACGGTTGTCTCTATCCTCCTGTGTTCCAATGAAACCCCCTTTTGACTGTCCACCTCTGTTTGCAGACTGTTTCGTCCCAGTAGCGGATCCTACCACACACTGGTCTTAAGACCATAACATTACCATCTGGCAAGAGATGGATCCCTCGGATCGATTCGCTTCTGGAGCAGAGTCGGCACCACCACCGTCCACCGGACAGCAACTACCACCAGACCCACAGTTCGAACTTCTTTACAGCCGCCAAGATGGACTAGCAGACATGGTAAACAATCTGGCACGCCAAGTACAGTCGTTGGGTATATCCTTGCACACGTCGCCTTCTATACCAGGAACTGCAAGCAAGTCTTTGAACAAGAACTCAGCCAACCATGTATCGAACCCCTCTCCCGACTTATAGATGCGCCCCGATGGAGCCGCGACTCGAACATGCCAACGACGTGGACAGTCGACTCCTCGGCATACGATAGGGTGCGCTCTCGGTAGACAAATTCGTGGTCGAATTTCAAATGGTGTCCGCTGAGTTGAGCTGGTGTGAGCGGTCTCTACGCGGTGTATTTCGGCATGCTCTGAACGACCGTATTCGCGATGAATTGGCCACCTGCAACAGACCCCAGTCACTCCATGATTTAATCGACCTCGCGATATGGTTAGATGGACAAATTCATGATTGCCACCGCAAATGGCTATTTCACGCGTTCCACCTCCTCACCTAGGCTACCGACGATCCATTGTAGAGCCCCCCCAGAGCAGTCTACTGCACCTGAACCCAATTGGGTCGTACTACGCTGACCCAAGAGGAACTTGTTGCCCATAGGGACAATGGGCTTTGCTTCTATTGTGGCAACGCCGGTCATCATGTGAAAGGGTGTCCATTTCGCCCAAATGATTTTGACTCGACAATAAGGTGAGTCCTGTCCAAGAACCCCAAAATCCCCGTCTTAGTCTACCCATGGTGCTCTTGTTTAGAGATAAGAGGCTGTCCGTGAAAGTTCTTATAGATTCTGGAGCAGAAGAGAATCTGATGGATGCTTCATTTGCTAAGAGCCTGGGTGTTTCGCTTTCTCCATTGGCCTCCCCTTTGTAAACTGTTGCCTTGAATGGCCGGCGATTGTCACCCATTGGTCGCCCATCGGTCAGCACCTACCGGTCAGCCTTTTAATAATTTGCAGGGAGCAACCATCTTCTCCAAATTAGACTTGCGCAATGCCTACCACCTAGTACTCATAAGGAAAGTGCTAACCGTACTTTTGTGCCCTCCCCCGCCCGCCCCACTGTTCTCACGTGGGCCCACGAATCTCATTGGGCATGTCACTCTGGCTTGACTCGCTATGGGAAAATTCCTTTTATGCTGTCTTGCCATGCTGCTGATAAATGCGTTTAATTTAAAAGCACCCTTTGGGCACCCATATATAAGCCTGCTTGGTAAGCGATTGGTTGAAATGAAATTGCAAATAATTTTCAGTAACTTTTATTTTTGTGCCATAATAATGCGAATCTGTGATCCCATTTTTGATTGGCGGTGCCTTTTCGGGAGCAGAGTCTATAAAGTACAACTTCAACCTCGTACTTAGCCTAGGAGAGATGAGGCTTTTGGAAAAGTACTGTAAAATCCGCGTTCTTAAAGTTATGTCATTTTTAAAGTTGTTCGTATATCGCTAAGAACATTAGCTTTTTGGATATCCACCCCAGGTTTTGATAAATCTACAATGTAGCTGTTGAAATGTGGCATTTGTAAGTTGCTTTGGATAAAAATGTGATAAAATGACTAAATGTAATATAAATGTAGACTATTCAGAAGTGAAAGAGTTTAATTGATATTCTTATGAATGCATATAGGTGGCTTAGTGGTTAGCACATTTGCCTCTCAGCACTAGGGATTCCTGGTTCAAATCCCAATTTGTTTGGAGTTTCCATGTTCTCCATGTGTCTGCGTGGGTTTCCACCGGGTTCTCCGGTTTCCTCCCACAGTCTAAAACCATGGATGAAGTCAAGTGAATTCTCCAAATTGCCCCATGCAGAGTGTGTTTGTGTGCGTGTCTGTGTGAGTGAGTGTGTGCCCAGCGATTGATTGGCACCCTATTCTGGGTGTATTTGGCCAGCGCCCGAGACATTCTCCCCTGGATGGGCATGGGGAACCCCCCCTTCCCGCGACCCCAATAGGAAATAAAGTGGAAGATTATGGATGGATGGATGGATGGATGGATGAATGCATATAAAAGTTCATGTAGCACCCATTCTAAGGCTTGTGTAAAAATAACTGAATGTACATTAGGAAAACAGTATTGCCTGTTCAATGCTCAATGAATTTAGACTGCTAGGGCTTTTTGTTAAATATCAGTGACTTGACAAAATTTGTTTTTATTTGATGTACCAAACATGACACTTCTTTACTTGTTAAATAAATGTTTAATGCCATAACAGGTGTACGGAGTCGCGAAAGGGACATTAGCAAAAAAATATATAGAGAGAAACATGAGTAAAGAAATATATATATATATATTTTTTTTTTTCATATGTCGTGCTTACCACTTATTAAGTGCTGCGCATGAGTTATTAAATGCTGCGCACAAGATATTAAGTGGTGCTCACAAGTTATTAAGTGGTGCGCACGAGTTAAGTGATACATAAGTTGACAATAAACAGACATGACATACTTTTACAACGATAGCGTTTAAACTGGAACATGCTCTCTCCAACTTATGGCTGTTTGACAGATCTACAGATCCCGAATATAAATAAACGTTTCTTTCTTGGAATCTTTCTAGGAATGTAACTCCAGAACGCCATCTAGTGCTGAGTTCGACCGAACCTTGTTTGCATGTTCTTCCCGTTGCTTGTTGCTTGGGAATTTCATTTTACCCCCCAAAACAGTTAAGCATTGGAGTTAAACGTGGTGAAAACATGACTGGATTTCACAGTCTGATTTAATTGACTAACCGTATTTGAATTTTTTTGCCTTTAATCATGCAATTTATTGTGCCAACTTTAGCTATCTAACATGAAAATAATGTCTTATTTTAAAAGACAGTCCGCTGTATTTGATGAGACGAAGTGTACATGTCTAGGATGAGTTGGAAGTAACAAAAGTATTCTTCTGCAGCTACACGTATGGAAAAACAGATGTTTTCTAAGAATCTTCAGGTAATCAATTGATTCACATTTTCGATTTGGTTCAAATGTAAAACATTCACAATACGGTACACAGTCACATGTACACATACACATGTGTGACTAGGATGTCGTGCGCACCACTTACTAACTCGCAGTCTTACAAACCTAATAAGTGGTGAGCACGACATATGTAAAAAAAATAAAAATTTTTTTTTTTACTAATGTTCCTCCCTCTATTTCTTTTTTTTGCTCATGTCCCTTTAGGGGCTCCGTACAGGTGCAAGTTCTGAAAATAAAATGTTAGACTTAACAAAAGACTTAACAAAATCAAAATAAATAGTAACGAAATAGTTTTGGAAAAAACACTAATAGGACCACTAGGTGTGTGCAGAACAGGCAGCAAAGCAGAGTGTAGGGCCAAAAGACTACATTTCCCACCAGTGCTGGTGGGAAAAAAAAAGTGCCAAGTGGTGCAGCTTTTTCACTTTTTTTTTCATAGAGCTGAAGTGCTGAATCCTTGCATCAGTATATGCTGCATAGTGATTGTGCTGCCAATTATTCTTCTTCTGCTCTCCTCTCATCCTCCATCTTAAAACAATCATTGTTCGGAACTTTATAATACATTATGGGAGTTGTGGTTCGCTCTTTTGTGCGTTTCTTGGGGGCATGTGCTTCTTCTTCATGTTTTTTTCCTTGTCTCTTATTATTTTGAGCACTTTCTCACCAGATGTGCAGATAGACTAAAGGTATTGTGTAGGATAGGAAATCTACACTGCTCCTCATTAGGCTTTTCTTGGCTTGAGTGTTATCATTTTGTGTGTGTGTTCTGTGCTCTTGTGTGCCCAAAATCATTGCTAAGCATATTAGCATATTAAGCATATTAGCTAACAGCTAATGTCTTTCTACATGCCAGGAGGCCACATGGTGTCTTAAATGTCTCAGGTTTTGGCACCAAAATGTCACATGCTGGGACATAAGAAAGTTTGAAGACAGGACACCAGAATGTGCTTTATTAACAGACTGCTGGTTGTGAAAACTAAAACAAAAATTAACATTTCTGCTTTTGTCAAGTCTGTCATGCTGTCAAGTCAATTTAGGTTTTTTATGTTACTACTGCTGTCACACTGTCATGAAATGCTAACAAAAAAGTTAATCTTTTAAAAAAAGGAACATTTCCACAGTGGAAAAAATATTCATAATTAAAATACATTAATATACATTGTATATTAAATTTGACAATATACACACTACAACTGCTGCTTTTCATGGTTCTGATTAAAATGATAGAAACTACATTTACATTTACATTACTTTTAGTCACTTAGCAGATGCTTTTATCCAAAGCGACTTACAAATGAGAACACTACAAGTCAGAAGCTATGCAGAAAACCAACTACACTGTAAATTCATTAAACCAGAATGTTATTTGATGCTGCATCCCCCCCCCCCCTTTTTTTTTTTTTTTTTTTTACAACAGGTATTTATTTAAGAGCTGCGTCTTCAGTAGTTTCTTAAAACTGCTTAGTGATACTGCCTTACGGACAGAGTTGAGGAAACTACAATCATAAACTAACAAATGCATGCCACAAAACACAAAAAGCAAAAACAGACTGAAAAAACAGTATATATTTTTAGCACATGAACAAAAGATTATAGGTACAAAAACACAACAATAAACATGCAATATAATAAACATACAAACAGAGAAACAACACTTACGTGTCTGAGTATAGAGACAAAACGGGACCAAACGTGTGTGGGAATAAATATAAAAGGTAATTAAAGTAACCAATGAAGAGACCAAGAATTAACGATAACTAAACATGAAACACCTGCAAGGAAAGCATGAAGGAGCTAAACAAAAGGTTCTAAGACAAAAATAAAATTCCTCTCTCCTGATTTGGATTCCTCCTCAATCTTTACCTCTAATAATGTCACACCCATGTGTTTCTATTTAAGCTCTTTTTCTTGCTCTCGTTTCTATGCATTAGTTCTCACTCACTTACATACTTTTCCTTTGTGTCATGTCACTACAGCGTTAAACGTTGACCACCGAATTTTGGTGTTCTTTTCTTTCTGAAGCATCTGTGATTGCATTCGTTGTGATATGCCGATCTAAGTCTCTATAAAGAATATATTCTCATCCCATTATCTTCCACTTAATCCTCTACTAGATGGGATTCTTTATGTTCATCTATAAGAGAACGTTTTAGGCACTGAAAAGTGCTTAAAAAGTGCCCCCCTCACCGGTCCCACTCAGGCGATGTTTATGGAGACTTTTAGGCTTCAGCCAAGGAGGTGCTTGCTTCTTCCTTCCCTCAGCTTTCTGGTGGACATCGCTGGACTGTTCATTTCGCTTTGGACGTCGATCAGCATCTGTCTTCGCGCAGAAGCTCCTGCCTTCATCACTCCTTTTTGTGGACATCGCTTCTCTCTCCTCCTGCCTCCCTCGTTGCTCCGACACCTGCTTTTCACTCTTCATCCGCTCGCCCCTTTTGCTGCACCATACTTTTGACTTTCCCCCTGCACTATGCTTCTTCCACAGGCATTGCAATCACCTCAGCACCTGCTCCTTTAGTCATCAAAATGCTGCAGCAGGCCTTCGCGCATCAGTGCTTTTTTGCACTATGGCGAGGGACTTCTGTCTGGTGATTCTGGCGACAGTCACCCCCCCATAAGCTCCCAGATTCCCTGTGCGCTTCTTTGTGCTTCTTTTGTACCACCACATGGGATTGCTTGGAGACTCCCTGTTGCCACTTTTCCTGTTGATTCTTATTATATTCTTTGCGTACTGTTGCTTGTGAATGTGTGTGTGTACAGGTGTTTGCTGTATTAATAAAATAAAATAAAAGCTTCCACTGAGCTCTGCATTTTGTTAATTTATAGCATCCTGCCTTTGCATCTCTCTTCCTTGCGCCTCACTCAAGCCTACCCAATACTAATTACTTTATAAGTATATACATTTTTTTCTATTGCAGAAAGTATGAACCTGATATTTCATGTTTTGTCTTTTGAACTTTATTTAATTTTGTAATAAACATCAATTCCTGTATTTCAGGTCTACAACACATTCCAAAAAAATTAGGACAAGGCAGTTTAGAGCTAGTAAGAAATGTAAAAAAAAAATTAAAAATTAAAAAATATGTGATATCAACAGTTGAATTCATGATTTTGTATAGCTGTAATGCCCCTTTACTACCGAGGCACATAACTTCATTTCGCACTAGCAAGAGGCACAATCAGCGCTGAGTATCGGCAGCTGTTTTGTGCTCTATTTGTGCTCTAAGTCTTTACCACAAGTAATTTTTTTATACACCAATTAAGTACTAAATATCTTTAAAAATTAGATTACCTATCATGTAAATTATTATTCATGAAATAATGATTATTTGTGCATTCTCTTTTTATTCCAATGTCTTAAATTACGACTACTCTACACACAAGCCAGGTCATCAACTTGATTTTGCTGCCTGCCTATGACCCCTTTTTCCTGCAGTTTGCGTCATTATCCCTTCACCTCATAACTTAATTGCCTTACACAATTTTTTTTTTTCTAATTTAATTACAAAATTTATTCCTTTCATCAGCGAAAACTCTTGACACAAAGCTAACACCAAGCTAACACCTCTTGCTTCACGTACGTGACCTTCTTAGATTGGGTCAGTCCAATCACCTGTAAAAGGGCATGCATCTTACCTTCCAGCCCCTAATTTATAAAGATTCTTTAAAAACAGCACCCTAGGCAATATTTTGCTAAAAGCATGTGAGAAAATTTGGTATTTCCAAATAAGTTTCTCCTCAGTAACATCTTAAAAAACAATACCACTGCTTTTAAAAGATTATTTTCCAACTTTTTCACAAAAATCTGAAATTAAAAAAACCTTTAAGCTGCTCACCCTTGTCACACAAATGCGATGTCCATTTAGCCAGTTTTCCACTTTTTCTCACCTCTTTAGGTGCCCTGAGACAGAGGTCACCCAGATTCTCTTTTTTAACAAACTTTAATGTGAATCTATCTCAATTCACTTGGCAAGTTATCGATACTATGTAGTGAATTGGAGAGACTTAAAAACAGGATTGATTCAAGTGATTGTCTAAAACCAACTATCAGTCAGATACTGCACACTTCAGGACACAGTAAGGGAACACTATGCTCTTAAGCAAAGAGGTCTATGAACATCATGGATTAGCGGTCTGGATTTACAAAAAAGTTGCAACATGTCTGAAATCAATACTGCAACCTAGTAAGTAGCAGAGTCACATCAGTTACATTTGCTACAAAGCCAAGAGATATGACTTTTATCCAGGGTTATGCATAAACTGCTGACAAACAAGATAAAGAGATTGAGCAGTTCTACAAGAAATACATACTTAAAGAGATTTTTAAGCAGAACCTACTTGACATTACAGGAAATTTGTGCGAAAAGTTGAAGAAAAGTAGCTTGAGGAAAGAAGTGCTTAAGAAATATTATCATGGTGAAAGAAACAACAGGGGGCAGACACTGATAAACTTCTGTGATGACCACAGGTTAGCCATGAAAAACATAATCTTTCATATACACAACAGGCAGAGTTACACATGGAAGACCCCAAAACAGTGAACAGGAGCTCAGATTGACTACATTATGATTAACAAGCAAGTGTGGAAAATGAAAATCTGAATAATAGACTCAATCAGTCTTTAACTGCCTAAAAATATAACTTGCTCCAAATGCTCCAAATGCAAACTTCAATGCTGATCTCACATGCCTGCAAGATCCTGTTGCGGGTAGTCTTGAAGTGAATGCAATCTAAGCTTAATAAAGAGATTGCCGAAAAACTAGTTGGATTTAAACCAAAAAGAGGCACACTGGATCAGATCACAATTCTTGAACAGGGAGAAATCAGGAGAAAGAAATAAGGCACAGTATTTCTTTATTATTTATTTTTTAAAGGTATTTGACGTGGTACAGCAGGACAAACTGGTTAACTATGCTGGGGATAGGTTTCTCCTTACACCTCAGATATTAGCTAAGATTTTTTTATCACTTGTACACAATCAGCAGCATGCAGCTGTCAGGACAACCAATCACATCAGCATAGTTTAATATCAGAAGGAGAGCCTGACAAGAATGTAAAGAAGGAGAGCCTGACAAGAATGTAAAAACATGCCTTTTCACCATCCTGGAATTACAAATGATGAGGAAAATGCTGTAAGAATTTATGGGAGGATTCAGGATTGGAGAAAGGCTCATTAACAATTTATGCTGATGACATCATCTTATTGAACACATTACAAAAGGAACTCCGGGAGCTGTATGGGTATGTTGCACTAAGAAGACTGCAAAGGAATAAAACATGTGGATCAATACAGCTAAAACTAAAGCGATGAAAAACACTGAAGACATACTGGAAATCATGGCAGAAGTCTGAAGAGAGTGGATTTTTTATATTCTTAAGATGCAAAATAACAAACACTGTAGACTGTACTATTGAAGTAAATTCAAGGATGGTAACCAAATTACGACTGATTAAAGTCTGATCAGCAATAAGTCCTGATCACAATCCGAGTGAAAGGCTTTAGAGTAAACTGAAATTTGTTATTAAAAAATAAACAATGCAAACATTTGAGAGCTTGATGCAATGGAAGTAGAAGAAACTTCGAAGAAGTTTTAAGGCTTACAGATGTCTACAAAAATATTGAGAGGCTATCACTGTTTCAGATTCTTTTGTTCATCTTCACCAGATAACGTTATTGACACAGTTGCTCAAAAATTTATTTGATTCCCACTTGACAGCTTTACCATGACCCAACACCTCTACGACAGCATAAGACACATTCACATTATCTTAGATCATTATTTATGCTTAAATATAGTACATAACATTCATTCATTCATTCATTATCTCCCGCTTATCCTCTATTAGGGTCACAGTGGGGTTCCCCATGCCCATCCAGGGGAGAACGTCTTGGGCGCTGGGCAGATAGACCCAGGACAGGGCGCCAATCCATCGCTGGGCACACACTCACTCACACAGACATACTCTAAACGGGGCAATTTTGAGAATTCAATTAACTTGATCCATGTTTTTGGACTGTGGGAGGAAACCGGAGAACCCGGAGGAAACCCACGCAGACACGGGGAGAACATGGAAACTCCACCCAGATGGGGATTCGAACCGGGAATCCCTAGCGCTGAGAGGTGAACATGCTAACCACTAAGCCACCGTGCCGCTAGTACATAACATACTGATTAAAATGTTTAAGAATGGCAGCCATGTGAGAAGTGTGATAAGATTACATTTCTACAGTACAGTACATTACATTTCGCTTTGTCTCACTTGTGTCTTAAGCATGCACACACATCTTCAAACTTCCAATTGATCACCCTTATCTACCCTGACGTGATTCAACTTTGTACTGTTCATGTTTTCATTCTTGCATCATTTGTATATATGTTTAATTTGTTCATTATTTAAAATGATGTAAATCAGAAAACAAACAGGATCCATAGAAAGTTAACAAAATGTGTACAAATTGTAAAAAAAAAATTTAATAAAAAAATTTAACTGCTTTATTTTTAAAAGATGCTGCCACGTTCATACATAACCATGGCCATACATAATCTCCATGTCTCTACTTTCAAATGTTAAAATAAATATGTTTTATCAAAAAAATTGCCAACTTATTTTTGGACACACTTTATAGGACAATTAATAAACGAACCAGAACAAATTTGGAGGATAGTTGCATTTATAATAGTGGGGAATGCGTGCAAGGCCAGGAAGTCAGTAGGTAAGGGGGAACACTTGCTGTCTCTTTGTATGATTAATTGTCTTTCTCTTCTATGTGGAGTGAGGAGGGAAAATACAGTAAGCAAGTGCATGACATAAGAAGACTGAATTTAGCTGTGTCTGTGTTTGTTCAACACAATAAAAAAAGCATCAATGTTTTGTGGAAATAAAAGCCTTTTAAGTTTTAACCTTGCCTGTCCTCTGTCTTTAGTCTGTGCAAATTGCTATACCATATTACTGTATGTTGTGGGTTATTATCTTGCTGGAATATGAACCACTGACTAACTAGGCTAAGTGGGCATTGCATGAAACTTTAAAATGCTGTGATTGCCCCTCTTGTTCAGTGTCGAAGTGACTATGTGCAAGCTTTCAACTTTAAATCCAGTAAAACAGCCCCAAACTATCCTGCTTTCTGCTATATGTTTTACAGTTGGTGTCACACACTGATGAATCATCCTTTTCCAACAGTGTACAAAAACAGTGTTATGTAGCAGATATTTTATGTACCACTGTACATAAATAAACACTTGGTTAACAAAACAAAATCAGTTGTACTATGACACATTTAATTTTGCATAATTTAACTGTTCATTGATTGCATTACCCGAAAACATGTATTTGTATAGTCTATAATGAAAATGAATACCAAGTCTAACAAATACCTCCATACCTTGGATAGCCTAAAATGGTGCAAAACTGTTATATTGTTCCAATGTGGAACAATATGAAATCAAAAAAAATACAGCTATCAAGAACACTATAATATATTTAAATATATATGAGGAGATTAAGGAATAAATAATTTTTCCCCACAAATGACCTAAGATGCATCTTCAAAAATGTCATATTGTGTGCTAAATCCGCTTACAACAATATGAAATGATGCCATACTCAACATCCCAAAAGGCATGTTAATTTGCAGAATGAACAGCAGAATTTTCATTTGTATTGGACACATAAAAATAAACAAATGACTAATATAATGCCATTTTATCAAGATGACTTATTTAAGATTTCATGTCATGTAATGAAAAAAAATCATAAGAATAAAACAAAATATGCAGATATGCAGGTCTGTCTTATACAAATCCACAATCCAAAATAAAATCACTAACAGTGTTTATTTGTGCAGTTAATCAATGTATTGTATGTTTCTATTTTAACCAATTAATTAAACTAATCTAAATCTTGTCCAAATTCTCTCTATTTATAGCTCTAAGATGATGCAGAGTAACTGGCATATTTTTTTTTTAAACATAAGGGAGCAGCTGTACTTGAAATGAGCATAAGATACTGTTAAAATTAATCAGTAGACTAAAGGTTTTAATCCTACAATTTGAGCAAAGCCACTTAGATTAGTGTAACCACTTCTGCAGTTAACTTTCGACAAGAATGTTTGCCAATATTTGTGAAAGTAATAAAAAATGTAATACTGTCGCATTTAATTTCATGACATTGCTCAAGAACACAGAGCATCTAACAAGATATTTTAGAAAATAATTGCTGTGTAAGGAATGTTTGGAGATTGGAGAACATTGGTCAAACCAACAAACCTACATTTTTCTAGAATATATAATGTTTCAAATCAAGATAAACACAATAACTACTATCAAGTATTGTCAACCAGCAAAGAATTTACATATTTGTAATATTTGTACCTGTCTTGGGTTCCACTGAAAAATATGGTTGTCCTTCTAAAATGCTGTAGACGACTCTGGCACTGTTACCATACGTTGGATCATCGGCATCTGTCGCTTTTACCTCCACCACAGGTGTCCCTTGAAGAAAAAATGTAAGAAAAAGAATAACCATTAATACTGGTCAAATATTGGTTTAATTTAAGAAGATAAGTTCAACTAAGGCTGTATTAGCAGGTGAATGAAAATATTCAGCAAAAAGGTCTTTTATAAATTATAAATTGCATTTGCATTACATTAGTCATTTAGAAGACACTTTCCTACAAAGCAACATACAAATGAGAGAACACAAATGCTTGTTTCAGTGTTTATTAGCAATCTGTTCTGGACATGTAGCAGTTATTAAAAAATATATAAATAATTTTTTAAAAGCTGTAGTTTAATAGAATATGGTCCATATTTTATGATTTTAAATATTTAACAGTTTTTTTAACAATAGGTTTTTTGACACATCAAACCAGTGAAGTGTTACACCAAAAACAGGGGGGGGTTGTGTCACAATACAATTCCTCTTTTTCATGTTAAAACAGTAATCAAATGTTTGAGGTCACATATTTGTAGGGAAACTTTGAGATGGATCCTATGGACAGAAGTGGGGCACAGCAGGTGTACCACATTGATGTCCTTGAATTATAAGCATGGCTTTGGCAACAGGAGATGGGGGAAAGCTTGGACCCGCGGTGAATGCAAAAGTAGCCAATATTCACACCTTGGTTAATTGTGGTGCGCACTTCTTATAGTATCAAGCTGCCAATGTTACATGGTTGTAATTGTAGTTTTCCAAAAGTTTTCTGGTCATATCAACCTTATAAAACACAACACCAGGACACCCTAAAGGGTACACTTATCGTGTACCCAAAAATAAAAATCAGTGCAAGGTGAAATCATAGCTAAGCTTGACATTGGTGTAATTAAAAAGCTCAGCTTCTGAGAACAGCCAGAACACAGTTCTTTTATCTTCTATTTCCCTACTGTTTCAGAATTTGTCATTCAGTAGCAAAACATGGCTGCTGCCCAGAGGGAAAAATATCGAAATTATTGTCTCTGGACAACAATGGGATCAAATTGCAAGGCAATAAAGAATTTACTAAAAGTCTCCTGCTGCTTAAATATGTCTCCTGAGATAAAGATTTCTGTAATCTCACATGTGTCTTCTCTTGAGTATTAGTAGAGATCTTAATGAAGTCTCACATTGTGCTCTTTGCAAGTTTGCAATCCTGGATGCTTTTGTGATCATTTTAGGTGACTTTAATCATGCTACATTGTACTCTACTCTCCTGACAGTTCATCATTTCATCAACAGGAAAATAAACTGTATGCAAATGTAAAAGATGCAAACTTCCCTGCCTCCACTGGGAAAATCTTTCAGCTACAAAATATACAAAACCCAGCCACAGAGACCTTTGAAAAGTTGTCAAATGATTGAAGAGTAGTAGTGCCGCTGAAAACACATGATGAAGACATTTAGCCACAAACTGTGTATTATTTGAGTTTATAATAGACCAGGGCATTCAGAGATGAAGAGCTTAAGCATTGTCCAAAGTCTAGCTGAAAAATGAAGATGTTTCCAAAGCTCATTCTAAAGATGCTACTGCACTCACTAGTTCAAAAGATTGGTTCTTATAATCTGTCACAATTCTATAGCTCATGCAAAAGAATTCTAGAGTTGTTCTGACAGAACTGGAATTCTAACTTCCTCCAGTACAATTATTTAGCCTCCCTTCATCTACCAGGTTCCATGCAAAGTTCATGAAGACTTTCAAAAGCACACTATACCAAAAGGTGTCTCAAGGCATGTCATCCAGAAACTTTTGATGTGAGGTAGCCTGTAGCCTCTTGGGCCATTACCTAGTGAGGTTTTCTTGTTCTGCAGGATCTCACTTAGCTCAGCCAGCTAAAAGTAAGTAACTAGTAGATTAAAAGAAACATCGCAAAAAAAAATTGTGAGAAAATTAAATATTACTTAGCTAAAAAGTTAAAAACCAAACTTATTCACTTTCAAAGCTCTACGTGGTCTTTTCCTGGCCTACCTCTGTGAGCTACTATCCTTTCTGTACCTATAGGTCTTCTGGTTCTGGACTTCTGACTGCTCACAGATTTAAACCATCTTCTGTAGATGGTAGATTATTCTGTGCTGCTGCTCCCAAACTCAGGAAATCTCTGTCTCAAACAGTCTGTCAAACTACTTTTTACATATGTTCCTGTCCTAATACAATTGTTCACAAGTGGGTTATATGACATTATCTTTTGGAGCTTTTTTCTAGCCCTGAAAATTGTGCTCTGCTCATCCACACCTAAAATAAATTATGTTAATGGTATTAAAATAGTAAATATTTCAGTATTTAATGTTAGGACACAGCAGGATGTTGGCATTTGCCATCCCAATTTTGGTCTAGAGTAAGCTGTTTTATGACCTGGACTTCTTGTCTAGCACCTAGCACTAAATCCAATATCTCACAATGTGATGCTTAAATATTTTTAGCTCTAAAAATGTGTCATATCAGCACCTTCTACTGGTGGAAATTTTACTGGCACTGCCGATCAGGACCACATCGCCCCCTAGTTGGCCATGATGTTATTATGTCTTTGGTGAAGATTTGGTGCAGCTGTATATCTTGTCACATGACCATTTGTACATGTTTAAAAGCCCTTCCTTCCCAATGTGGTGTTGGATCTTGCTTTATGTTATATTATGTTGTATCATGGCCTCGGCATTTCATGGCAAAATGTGTATAGAAACATATCTGGAAACAGGTTGTTATGACACACAGCATGCTTAAAAAATGTGGGAGTGCCAGACCCAGCCACATGAAACCGTGAACCACCAAAAACAAGTGATAGTTTGAAAAGTATACTTTAAAAAACAGAATTTAAGCAATGTTAAATACCTTAGGGCAAGTGCACAACATGCATACCACAGAAAGTGTTAGACAATACCACAGATGCACATGTGACCCCTACAAATCAAACCATACCTTAGGTGGCCATGCCTTTAGATTCTTACTACTTCTCAAACACAAAGGTGTTTATCTCAGACAGTATCGCACACAAAATAAATTAAATAAGACAAAATTAATGCCTACTAACATGTTAATAGAGCAGATTCGGCAGCCATGCTAAAATACCAGGGGTGGGGGCTGTTCAGCCTAGCACCAACCAAGAATAAAAACAATTTGTATGCAATGCACCATACTCTTAAGTGATACACCTAACCAAATCCATAGTACCAGCTGCTAAGCCAAGACAAATGTAGATGCATCTTAGCTAAATCAACTTAAGCTGTTGTGTTTTTTGCGTCTATTTCTCTGTATAATTATGGTTAAAACTATTTACTTGATATATGAGAATTAAAGGGCTGTCATGGAATAAAAACCAGTATGACTTAATGGAATCTTTACCATTAGATGTCTCAGCTGGTCGCTGAACAAATGCCAGCCACCAACATTTTGGAGTGCAAATGCCTCTGGAGGCACAGCAGAGATTATCACAAATGCCAGGTCTGAAACTGGCATTGAGAAAATGTGGCAAGTGGGCATGGTTAAATGCCATTTATGAATGTAGTCAGGAAATCAGAGCTAATGTAAAGAAGCAAATGCAGCTTTTCTGTGCAATTGTCTTTTTCTGCATTGACAGTGAGTGCTGGAGATAAAAGTGGAGAGAGAGCAGCAGCGCAAATTTATGTGGAAAAAAAATGTATGTGACCATGAGGACAATGCCAGAATAACATTATACTCTAATCATGTCACTGTTAACATATCTGCTGATCTACTGATCATTTTTCATACATAATAAAAAAGAAAAAATAAACTTTAAAATCTATGCAGAAAATAAATGTATATGTACTTCATAACATTATATCAATAACAGATTATAAAACTGTATGTAAAATAGCTTACTGTCTAATACAGGGTTGCCAACCTAAAAGCACACTTTAGGTCTCTGGCCAAAAAGAAAAAAACATTTATTGTTTACATTTATTAACATTTATTTATTAAAACACAAAAAGTAAATGTTGCTATCATTTGGCAAGGCAGCGGTTGTGCTGCATCATGGGATCTGTAGTTCTTTGTGTTATCCGCACTTTATATTGCAGGGCCATTAATAACCATAATAATAGATAATTGATCCCACGGGCCCGAAATAATTGTATTGTACTCAATTGTATTGAGTTTGACACCTATGTTCTAATACAAAGGTAGCCAAAGCTATAAGCAAGATTATTTGGCAACTCTACAGCAACTTACTACATACAGATATCACAGTAATGTTGGAGAACCAGAAACTAGAATGCTCTGTATTTACCTAATGTGATTACATGTAAAGGAATATATCTTCCACATTTAACACATCCATGCAGTGGAACACACATGCACACATTAGTGAATGAGAAGTTGAAGAAACGGCATTTTGTTATCCAGAAATCTGATAAGAAATACTGATTTTGTCTGGGTGTCACAGAAATCTGCATTATAAAAAATCCTGTTGATTGATAGAAATTAAAGCAAATAAAATTAATAATTTCTTGTTTATCAGGCCCATTAATCAGCTTATGAATGTAATGATTTACAGAGCAGGTTAAAATTTGGGTCATCTGAATTTTCTGAAGCTAATGACTTTGCTCCTAGGTTCTGAAGAACACGAAGGTAGTTTCTGAAAGAGCATTGAGCTTCCAAACCGTGTGTTGGCCTCAATTGTTAGACATTATGCTCCTTTGTGAGTTGCATTTTTATTTATTTATTTATATTTTTTTACCTAGACAGTCCTCAGAGTAGTAAATGATAATTTAAAAGATAAGCCAAATATCTTATGAAAGATAAGCTAAAAAAAATGACTTCAAAAGCGATTTAAAAATTTAGAAATAATAATAATTAAGTTTTCAGTTTGGAATGTACATGTTTGATATGCTGGATTGCATTATGTAAAACTATCCATCCGTCGGGGGGGGCTTACACCCAGGACAGGCGCCAATCTATCGCTGGGCACACTCTCACTCACACAGACAGGCACACATACACACTCTATATGGGACAATTTGGAAGAACTCAATTGACTTGATCCATGTTTTTGGACTGTGGAAGGAAACCGGAGAACTCGAAGGAAAACCACGCGGACACAGGGAGAACATGGAAACTCCACCCAGATGGGGATTTGAACCAGGAATCCCTAGCGCTGAGAGGTGAACATGCTAACCACTAAGCCACCTTATGTGAAACTAAAATAAAAATATTTTTGAAATGTTGCTCATATATTGAAAAAAATGCTGGCTTTAACACTTTGATACTTTTATTACTTCAATATTTTTTAAATGTATGTGGTATATAAAGATAATGGTATTTTGATATTAAGAATAGGAAACTGTAGAATACTTTTAAAAGATTAATACAAATCTCTTGTTACTGCATTCATACCACATGCATGCACAAGCACAATTTAAAAGAATACCTTAACCTAAGCCTACTTAAGTGATAAAGTGATTTATTTTGCCAACTGTGCTTGCACACAGAGAAATTTTCCCTCCACATTGAACTCATCTGTGCTGTGAAACACACATATATACACACACTGATGAAGTGAGCACATGTGCCCAGAGCGCTGGGCAGCCTTGTATATGACGCCAGAGGAGCAAGTGGGGTTAGGTGCCTTGCCCAAGAGCACTTTAGCCTTAGTGATTGGCGTGACCGGGAATCGAACCAGGGACATTCAAGTCACAAGGCTGGACACTGTATTGCCTGTACGTTTACCAGCACTCAGCAGTTTTTTTTCTCAATACTACAATTTTTTTTTTTAAATATTCAATTCAACAAACCAAATCAAACTGCCTATTAAACTATAAAGTAGGTGATGTCTTAAGTTAATGTAAATATAATTACTTGTAGCTGTACTATTATTTTAACACAATAATAAATACATTTATTATAAACTGTCACATGGCATTTGGATGCTTTAGATTTACACACTTCCGTCAGACTTACGTTTCTGTAATACTTTATTCCAGTCAGGAGTTTGATTATGCTTTTTTGTATGTTTATCTGTAACCTTCTTATGGTTTGTAATTTATTGTGTTTTATGATTAGGCAATGGGTAAAATCCATTGTCCATTAGATGCCTGTGTGTTTGGTCAGGATTATTAGGTTTGTTTTCAAACCCAATTAGCCTTCTGACCCCTGTCTCATGCTGTTACTTTCTTTCTACTCCAACCTAGTCATAAGTCTGGCTCATGTCTGTTTTTATTTTTTTGCGTTTTTACTTTCTGCACTTTGTTGTAAATCCTCTATTCTGTGCTGAAATACTTGCCCCAGTTTTCTACGTTTATCACCCACACTCATTTTTATCTATTCCCTGTTTGTTTTGATTTTTATATTCTGTACACGCTATTTAATTGTATTTTCTTTCATAGATTATAGATTCATAAATATCTTTCATGTTTTTTGCACCCTTAACTTGACCACATATTTCTAAATTCATTGTTAGTTTCAATTCCTCACATTTAATGTATTTTTATTTATTATATTTTATGGGTTTGTGCTCATTGCCTTGTTCTCTGTTTTTTTTTTATTTTTTATTTAAAACAATGCACATGATTATGATTCTGCTAGTACTGATGCATCCCCACTTGTGTTTATTTCTCACCGGCACATATTTATCAAGATTTTTTTTTTTAAGGTTTATTGGTCATGCATCTATCTTATGCATTAGATACATTAAAAAATACCCCTTCAAACATTTAAAGTACCTACAGGTTTAAGTTTTTAATTAGTCCCACTACAAATCCTATGCAAATAGGTTTTCGACATCAAAAAAATGTGTATATCCATTTCTTATCACCTTGTTTAAATTTTTTTCATTGCCCTCCTGAATACAAGAGTTTTTTCTGAGTTTTTCTATAGCCAAGCAATATGTCATTCCTGTTCCATGCTTCCTCCGGCATTTTCAGTATTTCGCCAAGTGTTATTGGTATTTTAGTTGCAACACCACTTTGGGTTGATTGTCTGGGCCCAATCGACCAGCTTGGGAAACATCCCTGATCCAATTAATACTGTGAGAGATTCTGTATTTTTGTACCATCATTGCTGTAAAACTATTTAAAACTGTCAGCTCAGAGAGAATTCCTGATTGTAAAACTATGATTCAGTGAGTGTATGGAATTGTCAGTATGGAGAGTATTTCTGAACTTAACATTATGAACGGGAGTGTAAACCGGCTTTTGTACCTCTAGTTCTTGCCAGTGGTGGTAATAGGGATCAGGTGCATTAGCAAATCACTTTACATGCATATGCACCTGAAACCAATAAGTAGTCTCAGGCAGTGAACAGGCTTCTTGTTTTATGTCGCACCCGTATTTACTGTGGATGGCTACTGTATTCGTTTCCTCAGCTGTTTGTTTTAGAACTGCAAATTACAGAGTGATTACATAATATTTACCTCAGAATTCAAATTTTCAAAAGCAATTCAAAGTAATTCCCCTCTAGTTACAATAATATTTCTTTGTTTTGTTATTTTTTCTTAATTCCCTCAAACACAAAATGGATATTGCAGGGCATTCAAGGATCTCAGGCTTTAGTTACTCCAGCCCTATATGAGAATAACGTCAACTTTCTGAACAAAATTAACAACCACTTTGGGAGCTTCAAATACTAAATAGTATTCTTGCATTTCTTAACAAACAATGCCATCTATCTGAGCACTGGCTTTCCACAGGGCTACATTCTGAGCCCACTAATATTCATCCTGTTGACCCATGACTGCTGTGCCAGGTGCACCACCAACCATATTGTGAAGTTTACAGATGACACAACAGTTGTGAGCCTAATCCACGATGACAACTGCCTGATCGTTGACTTCAAAAAGAGCCAACTCAACCAACACTACTCCACATCAAGGACACAGAAGTGGGT
>JAFMOD010000478.1:215677-226393 GCA_019802435.1 Corydoras maculifer | reverse complement strand
ATCTGAGCACTGGCTTTCCACAGGGCTACATTCTGAGCCCACTAATATTCATCCTGTTGACCCATGACTGCTGTGCCAGGTGCACCACCAACCATATTGTGAAGTTTACAGATGACACAACAGTTGTGAGCCTAATCCACGATGACAACTGCCTGATCGTTGACTTCAAAAAGAGCCAACTCAACCAACACTACTCCACATCAAGGACACAGAAGTGGGTATCGTCAACAAAACAAAGTTTCTGCGGGCACAGTTAACAGACACTTTGACCGGGACCAATCACACTGAAGCTCAAGTCAAAAGAGGTAAGCAGTTAATGCACTTCCTGAGACGGATAAGAAGAGCAAACCTCCCCACTCCAGTTCTACAGTCCCACCCTCTACAAATGCAATATAGAAATGATACTGTCCAGTTGTGTCTCAGTTTTGGCAGGAGCCTGTAGCACCTCTGACTGTCCCTGCAGAGGGTGATAAAGATAGATATATTATGAAATGCTCTTTCACCAATTGCAAGGACATTGGAAGAACAGGACATTGTGACAAGCCGCTGTCTGAACAGAACTCAGAACATCTGGAAAGCCTCCCACCCACACCATGGACTGTTCTCGATACTGACTTCTGCTAAGAAGCTCCAGAGTCTCAGATGGAGAACAGCCAGGTTCAAAACCAGCTTTTCCTCAGGTTCAAAACCAGCCCCGTGTCTGTGTGGGTTTCCTCCAGGTTCTCTGGTTTCCTCCCACAGTCCAAAAACATGGATCAGGGTCAACTGAATTCTCCACATTGCCCCATATAGAGAACGTGTCTGTGTGTGTGTGTGTGTGAGTGTGTGCCCAGCGTTGGGTTGGCACCCTGTCCTGGATGTATCTGCCCAGTGCCTGAAACGTTTTCCCCTGGATTGGCATGGGGAACCCCCCCGCGACCCCAGTGGAGGATAAAGCGGAAGATAATGGATGGATGGATGGTAATTCAATATGCTAAAAAGGCATATAGACACACACAAACAAACAAACACATACAGCAGGACTGCATTTTGCCCAATGTAGAAACTTAGAAAATGGAAAGTAAATTAATGACTCATTAATGGAAAAATTGTTTTACATGGGTAAGAATGTGCTTTGCTTATATAAAAGCAGATTATTTTGCATTTAATTAAAAAAATAATGGGTACAGTAAATTGTAAACAGCTTAGAAGTATTAATGAATAGGCTCATAAACTTACCTATGGGGGACATTTCAGGCACATGTGCTTGGTATGGCCCGTCAGGAAAGCGAGGCTCATTGTCATTAATATCCTGCACCTTAATGACAAACTCAGATTCCGGTTCCACGGGCAGGTTAGTGGTACGGTCACGTGCCTGCGCACGTAGTGTGTAGTAAGCCTGCTCTTCACGGTCCAACCTCTTGGTTGCATGAATATCGCCAGTGTTCTCATCTATAGTGAAAATGGTAGTGGCTCCTTCACCCATTAGGACATATTTTATCCTACCTTCACCTTTGTCCACATCAGAATGTAACTGCAAAGAGAAAATGAGTTGTTTATTTAAAGTACATTTAATACACTTCTACCTGGCTAAGAATATCTGGACACCTGTTTAGTAAATTTTATGCCAAAATCATAAGCATTGATGTTCAGTTGTTTTAATAGAACGCAAAATTTACCTTTGCAAATGCATTTATTGTGAGAGTTTACTTGCTTGAGTGAAAATGGCTGAGCTGCTATCATACTCGCTGATAAGTATGCAAAACAAGCAGTTTGTTGATGACAAAAATCATTCAAGGACAGGATGTAACTCCACTGTTGCCATTATCAATAAGTAAAAACAGTTTGCATGCTGAAACATTTGTCTAAAAAAATATCTAATTTATTTACATACTGTCACACAATTTATACAAAGGAAAAGTATAATTTTCTTATTTCCATCAATCAGGTAAACATACAACATCTTGCCATAAACACACATCATCTGCTTCATATATGTTACTGTCCTGAATGCAAAACAACCAATATGAAAAGATCCTTTTATAAGATCTCATAAAAATCTTTTTTTCTTAACTGTTTAGAAGGACCTGTGCTACTAGCAGCACACAATTGATTTTTGTTCGAAATTTTACAGAATGACTGTCTTTACTGTAATTTCATATACTTAACAGCTAACTAACAGGCAGTTCCTGGCATAAAGACATGATAAGCCTGTGGACGTGAGGCAGTTTGGATGCAGGTCAGGTAAACAGTAGTACATGCCTGTGATTAATACATAGAATTGTTTCTCTACTGTGTTTGTAATAAAAGGAATCAGAGGTGGGTCAGAGAGGACAGAGACTTTTGTCAATTAGTACAGTACCATGGCCACATGAGTGTGATGATTAAGCAACAAAAATAATAACAGTGTAAAATTTATTTATTGTCAATTTACAATATGTCCATAATACTGTATATCTCTCACTACAAAAAAAAAAAAAAAAAAAAAAAGAATAATAACATGCATCTTTGTGTACTAGTTTTTAGATTAGATGTTCTTTCAAAGCAAAATATCTCTAAACGCTATGTACGTAAATGTACAACACTTGCATTAATTTGTATAAATGTACAATACATTATGCAGCATCATCCATTTCTAATCATTGTCTAGCTAAATGTTTAACTATATAGTTGTGCAAAGAAAGCTATGTAGAATCATTTTTGTTGTTGTATTCCCACAACTTATAATGCATATGATTATATAAATACCATGAACACATATATATGTATTAAATTACTAAATGTGATTTACAGCTGTCATTTTAAATGTTATTTTTACCACTGTACCTTAAGTTCCATTTTGTTTCTTTTAAACTGCCAAAACTTACATATCTTTAAATACTCCATTTCCACCACACAGTTCATGCAAATGGATATGGTAATTAATAATTGAGCAAGCATTCAGAATTGCATTGTGTCTAACAGCTCACTACTTAATCTTCACTGTAGCTTCCATGTTCTAGATTCACACAATGTCTTGCATGATTGACTTCATGTTTCTTAACCCCATTGACATGGTCAAATTTTGACATAAAGTATTATAAAGTATACAAAGTAATAAATATGCTGAGAAGGCATATAGACACATATACATATACATACTAACACTCATACAGCAGGACTGTCTTTTGCTAAATGAGATTACCTCAGTTAGAAACTTATAATGACTTATATGAAAAAATATTTTACATGGGCTTGCCATAAGGAATTTGGGTTCATTTCAATTATAGCAGCACTGGAGAAGCATGGGTAAATCGAAAACTGAGGTTTGTTAGCATTGTGCAGCAGTTGTGAGGTATGTTTTTGGAATCATTGCAAATGTGCAAAAACGCATAGTCAGTGGAATCATCCATGTGCCAATAACCCTAATCTTCACTATTTTTAAACACAAATTTGAATAACCTACAATTTTTTTTAAAGGCATAAAGGTATGCACTCTCAATCCTTCTCATCCCTAGAAATGAAATAAGACAGGATATTGTGGAAGTTACATTCCAGATACCCTTAGATGTAGTGGCTTTGTGGGCTTCATAAAACTTTCTTACATTCATGCTTTCCAAACTCTTGAACACTTCAGGAATTGAGCAACATATTTAGTGCAAAATCCAGCAAAAAGAAATAGGTTTATATCCCGCAAAAAGTGATCCGTGAAATAGCAAAGGACTACTGTAAATTCCGTCGCTTTGCTTCCATGTAATTTTGCGTGCAAAATCTGCAATATTCCCCCAGTGAGTAATAAAGAACTCTTATTCTGTTTTGTATGCAGAGATGGTGGACTCTGGTTTCAAACATTTTAAAAAAGTGCTCGAGAATAAAAAATCTGACCATGTGCAATATGTGTTGTGATCCTTATTACTCTCTTACACTTCATCAACAATGAAGTGTATTGTAAAATATTCATCTATTTTTAGTCCTTGTGCAGCTTAAATAACAATGTTGCTTGTGAATATATCTATGCCGATGGTCATGGTGCATCCAAAACACACAGGGTACAGTGTACACTCCCCTTTGTTATGCAAACATGAGACACGCACAAACCCAAGCATTGCCCTTAGAGTTATTGTACTAGTTATTTTAAATCTGTTTGTTTTACATCAACAAGAAACATAATACAAAATAAAATAACATTATTCTTCATCAAGACAATTTTGTGACATGGAACACTGTGCAAAATAACAGTGAAATAGTGAAGCAGCAACTCGCAAAAAGGCAGATCCAACCTGGAGGAAAAGGAATTGCAACTTATTGGTTTATTGCACCTTACGCCCAATACATACCCATGAATAATTAAGACAATCAGTACATGTCATTGTAAGGTGTCATTTTTCTGCCTTTATGTTAGCAAAGACTCACTGACACACCCTAAGATAATCAGCACACTATGTAGTTGACAGCTTACCAGTGATCATTAAAATAGTCCCTTTCAATTTTCTTATTTTTCGTATTTCTTTTGAACCGTCCCAAACAATTTTCTATGACTATTAGGGATTTAAATTATGTATCTGTCTTTGTGTGTTTGTGTGTGTGTGTGTGTGTGTGTGTGTGTGTGTGTGTGTGTGTTTCTGACTTGTTGAAGTCGGCAAGAAATCACAATTCTGACAAACTATTTTGATATACATATATATTTTTTGCAAGCATATTTATATACAGTATTTAACCTATATCACTATGTCATTGTTATTCACTGTTCCAGTTTGGGGTCTTCACAACAGGAAATATCCATATAGTGGATCCAATTTATCATCTGGATTTATCATTTTTTGTTTACCTACCAATAAGTATTTGGATGTTGAATAAACCTGGGAACCCCAGCGAAAACCCAATAAGGCATGGGAAGGTGTTATGGGGAAATGTAGGTGTAGACATGTTTTTTGTCACTTTAATCACAGCTAACATCACAGCTGACATGTCTGGCACTTACAGACTCGGGATCAGATGAGAATCTTATTGACGCCGAATTCACAGGCAGTATTGGGTGTGAATTGGTAAGTCTAGAAGCACAATTAAACACTGTGGCTCTAGATGGGCACAATCTAGCCCCCATTACCCATCGGACAGTTCCCATGTGGTTAAACGTAACTCCGAATCACAGAGAGATGATACGCCGATCCTCGCCCAACCTGACCTGTCCTTGCAGTTCATAGTGGAAGTGGATGCTTCCAACACCGGTGTGGGTGCTGTTTTATCTCAACGTTCGGGTAAGAACAACCACCTCCACCCTCCACTTCCTCCCCAAGGAACTACGACATCAGCAATTGTGAGCTACTGGCAGTTAAAATGGCATTGGAGGAGTGGAGACATTGGTTAGAGGGGTCTGAGCTATGTCAGAGGTACTAAGGTAGACTCACGACTCTAACCATGCCTGCCATCCAGGGGGGATGCGAACGGAAGACCTACTTCGGAGACATTTCTGGTGGCCATTGTTATCATCTGATGTGAGAGAGTTTGTCACTTCATGCTCCATCTGCGCCCACAACAAGGCGTCGCACTCTCCCCCTGGTTCAGCCTCTGGTTATTCCAGGTCGCCCTTGGTCTCACATTGCCTTAGACTTCATCACTGGACTGCCGGCTTCGAACGGTAAGACTGTCATTTTGAACGTGGTGGACCAGTTTTCTAAGGCCATCAGACTGTTTGCCCTCCAAAAGCTTCATACTGCCATGGAATCTGTGACCATGTGTTTAAGATTCTTGGCATTCCTTATGACATAGTGTCTGACAGAGACCCTCAGTTTGTGTCACAGGTATGGAAGGCTTTTTGCACGCCACTAGGAGCCTCAGTGAGCCTGTCATCAGGGTTCCACCCGCAGTGGTAATGGTCATACAGAAAGGGCCAATCAGGGCGCTCCGTTGTGTTTCCGCCCAACATCCTAGGAGCTAGTACCTATCGTGGGCAGAAAGCGCCCATAACACGGCCAGGAGCTCAGCCACAGGTAGGTACCCTCATTAGGGTACCTGCCACCATTGTTCCCTGAGGGCGAGATGGACATCGCAGTGTCCTCTGTCTTGCATCACATGAGGCGGTGCAAGAGGATGTGGAAGAACACGCTTATTGCCCTTCGCCAAGCCTAAGCCACGACCATTATCGCCAGGAACAAACGGCAATGGTCCAGCCCTACGTACAAGCTGGGTCAACTAGTCTGGCTGTCATCAAAGAACATTCCTCTGCGGGTGGAGTCTAACAAGCTAGCCCCCGAGTTCATAGGCCCATACCCCATCACTCGGGTTATC
This sequence comes from Corydoras maculifer, assembly GCA_019802435.1. Taxonomy (NCBI): domain Eukaryota; kingdom Metazoa; phylum Chordata; class Actinopteri; order Siluriformes; family Callichthyidae; genus Corydoras; species Corydoras maculifer. Next base: position 220,147 of record JAFMOD010000478.1, on the reverse strand, counting down.
AGCCCTTCGGCGGTCCGGCTTAAGCTTCCTCGGCACATGAAGATCCACCCCTCGTTCCACATTTCCCAGATCAAGCCAGTTCATCTTTTATTGGACTTTAACTGTGTTATTTACTGTTGGACTATCAGTAACAGTTCCCTGGACAACTACTTACTTGGCTCAATCCCTTTAGATTCTCACACCACAGACTTATACATATATTGTGTTTTGCTACTGTGGGTTTACGTTTATGTTTATTTGTTTGTGTTGGAATAAAGGGTGTCTTCCCGATCTGTCTCGATTTGATTTTCCGAGTAGGGTTCCAAATAATTATCGGGATCTTAGCGATCCCTAACAGAAAGGATTTGCTGTGAGGTAGAAATGCTAGCCGCCTTGCCATTTGCAGTCCTTGAGTAAGTAAGCAACAAAATAATAGTAAGCAAGATCAACGACTATGTATTTGCAGTTTATCAAGAATTTATTAGCACAGATATTAATTTCAAAGTTCTTCTGACACATTGACTCTTCCATTGAAGCAAGAATATAGTGATTGACAGTTTTCGTTACTGCAGTAAAGTTAGATGAATGAGGACAGCATTGTAATCAGTCTCCAGCACTTAAAATTGCGACCTAAAATCATGGCCAGGCTAATTATGCCTCAAAATTATATACACCTCCTGTTTTCCATTCTGTTAATTCAGCGATCATCTGTCTCGTTTATGGTGTAGGACTTACTATCCACATCAACTCTCACGTCAACTCTATACTGATTACAAATACAGTTTTCTTTTTTGTCAACACATATCAATCACGTTTCTTCATAGTCACATCAAATAAACAAGTCACACACAAGGGCATACACTGCTGACTTTTGGTTCATCATCATTATACGAAAACATTACCTCTGAGATGTAATAATTTATTTAATGGGATTTAGGAATGGTGAATCGATTTATTCAACCTAATTATGTTTCAGATTGAGACACCTTTTTAATTAGCTATATCTACTTAATTAAGCCACTGAAGATGTCCTTCATTAAAAAAGAGAATGCTAAGTACTAACTTCAGAGCATTTTCCAAACTGAATACCATTCATAACTTAAACAGCTTAAACTACCACCTTTTTAATAAATTAGTAATAATAATAGTAAACACAAATAAGATATTTTTATCATTTTATATTATTTTTTATACATATCTAAAATGTCCATATATTTTTGTATTTTTTCATTAATTAAATTAGCTTTTTGGAATGTAACTTGTGATTAGACGGTTTAATATTTAGTCTGGTCTCCACGCCCCTGTATGCGTTGTTATGGTATGTCATGCTTCGTTATGGTCACGTGTAGGTCTTTGTTTAGCATTGTTAATGTCATGGTTTACGTTCACGTGTGTGTGTGTCTGTGTGTGTAGGTACTTGTCTTGCGTTATGGTCACGTGTAGAGTATGTCATGCTTTGTTATGGTCATGTGTTGTGTGTAGTTCCTGTTCGGGTTTGTTTTGGTCACATGGTGTGGGTTGGTCATGTGTTCACGCCCCTGTAATTATGCACACCTGGTTTCCCCGATCACTGTCCCTATTTAGGTAGCTCACTCCCGTCACTCTGGGCTAGATGGTCTTGGTTTGTGCACTTACCCTCGCTACGCCTCGTCCACTCTGGCCCACACCCCCTGTCTCTGGTTCCCCGTCTCGCCTTGGTCTCGCCTCGTCCTGTTCTCGTCTCATCCTGCTCTCGCCTCGCCCTGTTTCGCCTCGTCCTGTTCGCCTCGACCTTGTTGCACCTCGTCCTGTTCGCCTCGTCTTGTTGGTCTGTGTTTATGACTTTGTGTTGCAGTTCACCGCCCTGCTTCCGTTGCCTGTTTAGCCACACTCCGCCCTGTGCGTTCCGGCGGTTTGGAACACGACCTCCTGACGTCTGACGCCGACTACGCGGTGACATCAGACCCCAGCTCCGCAGCCCTGTGTTCATCCTTGAATGTCAATGTGTGGTTCCCGAAGTACTGTTGAACTGTGTGTGTGTGTGGCTAAAATAAACTTTATTGGCAACGAATCCCCGCCCCCGACTACGTCGTTCCGAGTAGCGGATCCACCTACTCCGACCGGTTCCTGGCAGAACCGTAACATTACCATCTAGCCAGCATGGATCCCTCGGATCGACTCTTCTGTGGGGCGGAGCCGGCATCTTCTTTCACCGGAGGGCCGGCCGACCCTCGCGTCGAGCATCTCTTTCGCCTCCAGGAGGATTTGGCGGGCACTATCAGAAAGCTCTCCTCATAACTCAGGACTGTGCTCGCTTCTCTGCCCGCATCGCCTACGGCTCAAGGACCTGCGAGAGCGCCCACGCACTCCGATTTCCAGGTACCACATCTGTCTTCCTCATGGCCGATGTATTTCGACAGGGTGCCTGAGGAGCGGCGCGTGGGTTTCGTGGAGCGGCGCATGTCCTTTGGGGAGCGGCCCGTGGTTCCGGTGGAGTGGCTTGTGGTTCCGGTGGAGTGGCCAGAGGCTCCGGTGGAGCGGCCAGAGGCTCCGGTGGAGCGGCCAGAGGGTCCGGGGGAGCGGCCCGAGGGTCCGGGGGAGCGGCCCGAGGTTCCGGTGGAGTGGCCCGTGGGTCCATTGGAGCGGCCCGAGGTTCCAGTGGAGCGGCACGAGGGTCCAGTGGAGCGGCCCGAGGTTCCGGTGGATCGGCCCGGGTTTCCGGTGGATCGGCCCCGGGTTCCGGTGGACTCGTTGCCCCCTGTGCCGCGTCAGTTGCCCCCTGCTCCGTGTCAGTTGCCCCCTGCTCCGTGTCAGTTGCCCCCTGCTCCGTGTCCGTCAGCACGCACCTCGGCCCACCTTGTACCCCAGTGGTGCTGACAGTCCACCCACAGGGTCCTGGGCCCCCTAGTGTCCTACCCATTTAGTATTTCCATGGTTGGTTCCTCTAACCAGCTTTTTAGGGTGCCAGGAGGCACCCATTGAGGGGGGGTGTATGTTATGGTCTGTCACGGAGGGGTGGTGCTCCCTGGGTAGCTCCGCCCCTTATTTAGTCTGGTCTCCACGCCCCTGTATGCAATGTTATGGTATGTCATGCTTCGTTATGGTCACGTGTAGGTCTTTGTTTAGCGTTGTTATTGTCATGGTTTACGTTCACGTGTGTGTGTGTCTGTTTGTGTGTAGGTTCTTGTCTTGCGTTATGGTCACGTGTAGAGTATGTCATGCTTTGTTATGGTCATGTGTTGTGTGTAGTTCCTGTTCGGGTTTGTTCCGTCGTTCCGAGTAGCAGATCCACCTACTCCGACCGGTTCCTGGCAGAACAGTAACATGACATGCATCCTCGATTCGTTCCAACTGTAGGTCCATCAACATTTACATTGCAATTACATTTAATCATTTAGCAGACGCTTTTATCCAAAGTGACTTACAAATGAGAACATCACAAGTTAGAAGTTATGAAGAAAACCAACTATAATGTAAACTCAACAAACCTTATTGTTGTTTGATGCTGCCCCCCACCACACACACTTTTTTTTTTCCTCAACAGGTATTTGTTAAAAAGATGCGTCTTTAGTAGTTTCTTAAAAAAAACTGCCTTACGGACAGAGTTGGGAAGATCGTTCCACCATTTTGCAGTGGTGAATGCATCTAAAGCATACATTACATTCTACTTGCCCGTCTTGCCTGTATTGTTAACACGCATAGCTTTGTGTCTCTTTGTGTGCCTTTCTTAGTGATGTGCACATGCGTGAGCTGTGCAGGCAGACTTTGCAGTTGCTCCTGACCGTGCTTTACTTTTCTGCAATTTCCCCTGGGGAATAATAAAGTATTCTGATTCTGATTAAAGATCATGCACTTTTTACTGTGTTCATTTCATTAATGTATTCCTGTTGTCCACACTACGTTAGTTTTCAAGCCCCCAAATCTAATACCTTTGAAAATGTACTTGAAGTTGGAAAATGCATGCATACCTAAAATATATTGTCAGATTTAATACATGTATATAGAAATTTTCATTTTTCCTCTTACACAACTAAAACAGTGAACATCAACATTCATTTTTGGATTATTAGAAACAATGTTTTTTTTCATCTCCTTCAGTGTATCTATTTGTAAGTTGTTCCTCATTTGTATCATCTGTAACTAACTACCTAATTGCTTCCTCTTTAACCAGCACCAGCATGACTAGCATACATAAGTAGTCATAGGATATGTATTTCTATGCCATCTGGACAGAGGTCAATCACCTTAAAGCGGCACGGTGGCTTAGTGGTTAGCACGTTCGCCTCTCAGCCCTAGGGATTCCCGGTTCGAATCCCCATCTGGGTGGAGTTTCCATGTTCTCCCCGTGTCTGCGTGGGTTTCCTCCGGGTTCTCCGGTTTCCTCCCACAGTCCAAAAACATGGATCAAGTTAATTGAATTCTCAAAATTGCCCCATATAGAGTGTGTTTGTGTGAGTGAGTGTGTGCCCAGCGATGGATTGGCGCCCTGTCCTGGGTCTATCTGCCCAGCGC
>JAFMOD010000478.1:197024-215597 GCA_019802435.1 Corydoras maculifer | reverse complement strand
TCCATGTTCTCCCCGTGTCTGCGTGGGTTTCCTCCGGGTTCTCCGGTTTCCTCCCACAGTCCAAAAACATGGATCAAGTTAATTGAATTCTCAAAATTGCCCCATATAGAGTGTGTTTGTGTGAGTGAGTGTGTGCCCAGCGATGGATTGGCGCCCTGTCCTGGGTCTATCTGCCCAGCGCCCGAGACGTTCTCCCCTGGATGGGCATGGGGAACCCCACCGCGACCCTAATAGAGGATGAGCGGGAGATAATGAATAAATGAATGAATAATCACCTTAATTATTAATCACAATTTAAAGGACAGCAGCTGACCACCAAGTTACTGTATGAATTAATTTTAAAAGGGCCCTCCATCAGATTTTGATTCTATTGAGAGAATCGCACATGTTCACTCACAAATAAAAATTGTTCGTTTAGTCAGTAGGTAGTGTAGTGTAGAATTAAATATAGCAGATTATAGAAATTTATTGTTGGGTGCAATTTTTTTATTATCTCTGATTATCTGTACATGTGGATGATGTCGTCGAATAGCACATTCAAAATGTTCACACAAACATACCCCACAACGGTTGGAAAATGCCAACAACCTGCCCATATTCAATCTACCACCCATGCTCCAGTGCTCTTTCTTTCCATATGGTTGATTCAAACGAAGAAAAAGGATTTTCTAGCTTTAGTGTATTGTTTCCACTTGTCATACTCAGCCTCCACTCACCCCCCTCACTTACACTTAGCATGGCAGGCTTAGCAGCATGTACAGCTAAGATGCAACATGCAACTTGTAGCCTGTAAACTTTAGTTCCGATTTAGGTTTTTTATCAATTTCTTCTTATTTTGCACAAATGAGGTATAAAGAAGCGTTCCATCACAGATAGATTACTCGTTTTGGCAGGAAGAAAGAGGAGCCATTGGCAATAGACTTTGATTAAAGATAATTAATGTCGCTCCACCTGATAAACATATGTGACCTTTGTAAGCTGCTGAGATAGACCACAAGCTGGAAGAACATGAGGGCATGGCAGACACCATCTGTCAGCTCGTGTGATTTCATAAATTTAAAACCATTTTGAATTAAGCCATCTCCTGAGCCTGTGAAATCATGACTCTAGTCCTCATTTGTACCCACCCCATTACACTCGTTTAGCCACACATAAAATATTCACCAATAACCTCAAAAAATTGCAATATTATTTTCGGAGAGTAACATCCATCCATCCATTATCTTCCACTTTATCCTATATTAGGGTCGCGGGGGGAGGGGTTCCCCCATGCCCATCCAGGGAAGAATGTCTTGGGCGCTGGGCAGATACACCCAGGACAGGGCACACACTCACTCACACAGACACACTCTATATAGGGCAATTTTTGAGAACATGGAAACTCCAACCAGATGGGGATTCGAACCGGGAATCCCTAGCGCTGAGAAGCGAACGTGCTAACCACTAAGCCACCTGTTTATTATTAACCAATTTAACCAATCACATTTCAACATTCTATCACTGGGCACACACTCACTCACACATACACACTCTAAATGGGGAAATTTGGAGAATTCAATTGACTTGATCCATGTTTTTGGACTGTGGGAGGAAACCGGAGAACCCGAATCCCAATCCACCCAAATTTGGATTCGAACTGGGAATCCCTAGGACTGACAGGCGAACATGCTAACCATTTAGCCACATACTGCCCTGGGAGAGTAGCATTTACTAAAAATCCAGATTCAGTCCTTATCATAAAATCTTTTTTTTTTTTTTAAAGTGTTTAATTACTTCTATTAAGAAGTCCTTTTCTATTACCATGAAAGGTAATGCTAAAAAGTCCAGTTGTATTTGTATGGCATACGTTTTAACTGGTTGAAAATTTCAGCATATCACAAGTACCTTCCAATCAGAGGGTGTGAATATGCTGACATAACATGTGCTGCTAAATGGCCTTGGTGTCGGCAACTCAAAATCTGATTGGTTGAAACAACATGCTGTGATTGACACACATTTAATGCTACCAGGCTACTTCATTAATTCTGAAGGCCATGGGCAAATGATAATGTTGCAACCAGTAATGTTGAAATGTGATTGGTTAAATTGGTTAATAATAAACAGGCGGCACAGTGGCTTAGTGGTTAGCACGTTTGCTTCTCAGCGCTAGGGATTCCCAGTTCGAATCCCCATCTGGGTGGAGTTTCCATGTTCTCAAAAATTGCCCTATATAGAGTGTGTCTGTGTGAGTGAGTGTGTGCCCAACGATGGATTGGCGCCCTGTCCTTGGTCTATGTGCCCAGCGCCCGAGACATTCTCCCCTGGATGGGCATGGGGAACCCCACCCTAATAGAGGATAAAGCGGGAGATAATGAATGAATGAATAATAATAAACATGCTTTAAATACACATCTGGAAGCAACACAATCAGGGAAAAATCTATCAAAGAACTCGGACAGACCATTTGGTATTAATTAATAAATATTCACATACGAAATATAATTAACATAATACAATTAACTGTGATAAAGTAAATTTTGGCCTGCATTAAAACAGCATTTCTTAGCCTTGTACTATGTATTTTCTGTGTGACTGCGCATGCCCAACTTTATTGAACCCCCCCGCGACCCTAATATAGGATAAAGCGGAAGATAATGAATGAATGAATGAATGAATGAATGAATGTTTTTTCTGAAAGGAGCAACTTTATTTTTATCTTACTACGCAACATTTCTTCAAAGCAATCATTTTACTATAAAATGTTGTGCTTATAGGCTCAGGGGATACCTCAATACTCTTATCACAGAGCCCGTGTGCTACTCTAATTTAAAACAGCATAAAGAAGGTAGGATACCTACTGAAAATGACCCAAGCGTGGCTAACATCAACCATGCTGATGTGCCCCATACATCCTAGCCACTTTACTATGCCTTCATTCATGTGTAAACAGAAAATATTGGGCAGTATGTAATATATCATTTGGTGGCTAAAAGATTTAAGACATTGTGCTGCTCCTCGCAGCATAGAAATCCTGTACGTAATTCCAATTATAATTACTATTATTATTATTATTATTATTATTATATTTCCTTTACACTTACTATTGGTGACAACTAAGTAAAGAAAACTGCATAATTACCATCTGTCCAAACTTCATCAATTTTGCCATCAGTTTGAGAAAGGCATCTATTTTCATCACTGTTCATGTAATATAAAAGCCATTTTATATACTGTAGACATAAATCAAATGTAGTCTGGCATTGTAAATCTCAAATGTGAAAAAATGTAAAAGTAATAGTTTTTTTGTGTGTTAGTGTCATTTAACATCAAGTGACAGATCCAGGACAAGGGCTCATTGCTCTGTGCATCAATGTATCTTTTTTGGGTCACTTCCAGAAATTTGGCCATATTGTTTTTGACTTGGGATAAATACGCTTGTGTTTAAATCTGGTCTTAAATTGAAAGGTCAATCAAAAAGATCAGGAATTTTACCTGAATCAACACCTGGAATGCTCTATTAAAATGTATATATTTTCGCATTGTATTTAGGGCGGCCTAGGAACTGCTGATCTTATGAGTCATCTTTTGTTCACGTAAGGAATAAGGCCTAACATTTTATGGAAGGATCTGTGCAGTTCGATGGATATACAGCATATGTGAGCTTGCCCTACTTTACATATTTCCCATTTGTGTTTCTTTGGACAATAAGGCAGACACAATTAAATAATCACAATGTGCTGTAAGGACAAACAGCCATGGCAGTGAGCTGTATGCACCGGAGGGCATATGAAAAGGCTTCTTCTACATTGCCTAGAACTACCAAATACATGTTGGAGACCAAGCTTAAGCAGATTTAGTCAGTAAATGTCAAGATGCAACATAAAAAGCCTACTTCACATTCTCTACTGAATTCAGTTGTATTCACTTGAGACCAGGCATTGAATATGGATCAGGCAAACTTGTCAAAAGCTACTTGGTGTCATTTCATTAGGTCTTGCACAGTTTACACATCAAAATGGCTTTCAAAACCATTTAACAAAGTTAATGTTAAGATTTTTTCATTTTTCATTTTATTAAATTATTGCAAGTGCTTTCCCTGTTTGGTTAAGAAATCTGACTGCACAGTGCCATAATGATAATAGTAGAGTCCTTCACAGCTTAACTTATTACAAATTGGCAGAATAAAACATGCTCAAAATCAAGTAAAGTTTGTAATTAGTATTTCCTAATCATTTCAGATTTGAATTTGTATAAGGGATAAAAATCAAAAAAGTAACAAACAACAAATCTAGTCAATATTGACTCGGAACACAAACACCACACAATGGGTATAAAACATAATTACATTGGTGTGTTTGCCTTTAGAATAAACTGTTTGCTTTCCCAATGACCGATCCATGATTGCCTGATAAAATATCTTTACAGCCGAAGATCTGTGCCTTACCCTGCTTAAACAACTGTAAAGAACAGCCGAAATTCTCTTGATTTAGATGTAACACCTTATTCAGTCTATTTTAATTAATTACCAGTGGAGTGCTGTATTTAAAAATAGGTTTATTTTTAAAAGAATGGCATAATACATTTAGCATGGTGGCATTGTACATGTATTTAGAAGTACCTCAAAAATAACTAAATTGACGGATAATTTAAGTCTGTACTTCCCTAGTTGCAGTCATTTGTGCTAGATTGGAGAATATTCTTAATTCTCTCTACTCCATATCGGAACCTAAATCTGTCTGTGTGCAGAACCATGCATTATCTTCCACTTGTCCGAAGTTCGGGTCGCGGGTGCAGCAACCCAAGTAGAGAGACCCAGACCTCCCTCGCCCTAGCCACCTGCCACCTCTACCAGCTCAACTGAGGGAACCCCGAGGCGTTCCCAGAACAGCTGGGAGATATAATCCCTCCAGCGTATCCTGGGTCTTCCTCGGGGTCTCCTCCCAACTGGACTTGCCTGAAACACCTCCCTGGTATCATGCGATCTTGTTCTTTCAGTTATTACCCAAAGCTGATGACCATAGGTTAGGGTAAGAACGTAAATCTGGTAATTAACTGGTAAGTCGAGAGCCTTGCCTTATGGCTTAGCTCCTTTTTCACCAAAACAGATCGGTATAGAGTCCGCATCACTGTTGACCCCGCGCCGATCCATCTGTCAATTGTCCACTCCATCTTGCCATCACTCATGAACAAGACCCCGAGATACTTAAACTCCTCCACTTGAGGCAAGATCTTATCTCTGACCCAGAGAGGACTTTCCACCTTTTCCGGCTAAGAACCATGGCCTCAGATTTGGAGGTGCTGATTCTCATCCCGGCCACTTCAGAACCACTTGTTTTTAATAATAATTGCTAATAATTTACTGTCTAAATCTGTCAGCTCGGAGAGCAAAGATGATGCTGCTATTACCAATGTAGTGCCACTGTCTGAATCTTTTGATTCTCCCGCTTAATTTTTTTTTTTTTTTTTTGTGTTTCAACCTAACCATGTCAATGGCTTCTTATTTGTCTGCATTTTTTTTATCTTGTCAATGATACAATCAGAAACTTCCTGACTGTGTCGGCCTAAAGAAACTCTCTGTTCTTTTTTGGAAAGCATTTGTGTCCATGATTGTTAATTTAAGGCTTGGAGATAGATAAAGATTTTTTTTAACCAAAACTTGCCTCTGTATTTGTATTGGCTCCTGGTATGTCTGTGAGTCACTCTGTTCCCTCAGTGTGTATCTGCCTATTTAGAGAGTGTGCGTAAATGTGTCTATGCAGTAAATGAATCTAACAATGTCTGTACTATAAATGTTTCTGAATGCATTGTTACTTAGTATAGTGCCTCAACTGGCTCCATTGTCTTGTTTTCTTTTAAGATGCACATTTATTTCTAGACTTTGTTATTTCTTTTTGTTGTCCTTTGACTTTTTCTTACTGCGTTGATTGTAAGTTTATGTTTTGCAGTTACTTTACTGTTTGCGCTTTAACTAATACTGCTTTTGGTTGTCAAATTATCACTGCCATCTTAAGGTCAGTCTTAGTGGTTAGCACTTAGTGGTTCCCAGTTTGAATCCCCATCTAGGTGGAGTTTCCATGTTCTCCCTGTGTCCGCGTGGGTTTCCTCCGGGTTCTCCGGTTTCCTCCCACAGTCCAAAAACATGGATCAAGTCAATTGAATTCTCCAAATTTCCCGATATAGAGTGTGTTTGTGTGAGTGAGTGTGTGCCCAGCGATGGATTGGCGCCCTGTCCTGGGTGTATCTGCCCAGCGCCCAAAACGTTCTCCCCTGGATGGGCATGGGGAACCCCACCGCGACCCTAAAAGAGGATAAAGCGGGAGATAACGAATGAATGAATGAATATATATAGATAGATTACCTAGATATGCCAGAAAACCTGAAAATAAAATGTTATGCCCACATAATTTGTTCTATGCCAATTTTTTTTATTTAAAAATATAAATCGCTTGGGATCTTAGCAATGCCTAATGATTTTGAATTATTATCAGAAACACAGAGGTAAATTCTAACAATTGTTTCTATTTCTGTACATACCCTAGAGTCACCAGTATAAATTATTCATAGACTTTCAAGACTTTTGGTGACATTACTTCATTCATTACGTAGTGGGCCATTGCCAATAAGCCCAAACTCTGGTATTACAATTCCACTATTATGAAGAAATTTTCATGACATATACTTAAGACTAATTAAATGAATAAATTTAAGGGGTACTTTCCTGTGTAAAAAAATTGCACAATACCGCAGAGTCATTAGACATAAATTCAGAATTCTATTAACACATTGTCACACCCTCAGAAGAGGATGTCACACCAGCAGTCGGTTTGGTATTTTACTGTTTGCCTTTACAAACATATCATCTCATTATCTTTTGCTTAATCCTTTATTGGGGTCACGCAGGGGTTCCCCATTCCCATCCAGGGGAGAATGTTTTAAGCACTGGGCAATTCAATCCATCAATGAGCACCTATACAAATGTGTGTAAAAATTGTAAAAAAAAATAAATAATAAATAATTTAATCATTCAATTCAAACCTCCATGATTGTACTATTCAAGTTTTAAAAGTTTCCTTTCTTCTTGATATTCCATTATCAAATGTGGGTAAAATTATAGAACCACAACAACTCAGCCATGATGTTTGTGATTTCCTATCTTCAGAATGAGGTTGCAAAGTGTTAAGTTTTGTAGTGCTAAAATGTTATAATAAAATATATTAGAATTAAAACAACAATAGTATATATTCTTCTTTATATTGCTTCCATGGCAATTTAGTGGCATGTAAATATTACATCACCAAGATCAATGACAATTTGCAATCACGTACTTCATCCTGTAGCGCACAAACACAAAAATTAAATATCAAAATTGCATTGGATTTTTTTTAACCTCTATAACCTGAAAGCCATAAATTTTAGTAGATTGAAGGTTAACTCCTCAATCTTTTGTTCTACATCTGATTAAGCCCAAATGAAGAACAAACAAAGGCTTAATTGACCTAAGGAATTTATTATCCATGTGACGTGGCCAGACTGAAAAACCACTGGAGCATTCAGGCCTGGTTACATCTTTGGGTTGCTTTAAGCCAGAGGCTGGATGTAGGCCAAGGCCCATCTATCAATTTAGACTGTGGATTTTTTGCAACCCCATTGCTGTTCCTGAGAGACACTCTGGCTTGATCCAAGTCTGTCCTAAGTAGGAGAACTTTAAGGTGGTTAAAAGTTTCTGCCATGTACAACATCAGATGCTTAAAATAAGGTTTTTCCTTTGTATTTACTTAAATAAGTTCCCAAAGTGTTCTATCTTGAGTGTTCTAAAGAGTTTTATAAAACAAATTAACATTAGAAGTACATTTATTTATTTTGTAAGTATAACAATAATTTACAATTTATTATCTTATTTATTATGTAAATACTGTTGACCTTGATTTTAATGTTGCATATATATTTTTAATTTTTTTCTCTTTGAGATTAGATTTTTTTTTTAGAATTAGGGTGTTGCGGTGGCTTATTGGTTAGCATGTCATAACTGGAAAACAACAAAACAAAACAGAAACTTGACTCACACTTAAGCAATCGCTGATGCCTCTAACAGAAACTGAGAAACGACTCCTAATGATCAAAGATTTATGGAGGAAAGGATCACAGAGAAAATCACTCACAGCAAGGTACTAAGGACCTACATAATGAACCAAACGAGTCGAAGGCTTAAATAGAGGTGAAAGAAAAGGAAGTGATTAGAGAATAAAAAAACAGGTTGATCAAAACTTAAGACTTGGCTTGAGCAAGCATACCTGGAATACCTGGAAAGGGGAACTCTCATTGCTGCAACACACCAAGACATGAAGAACCAATGTATGCATTCAACTTTTTTGGAACATTAAAGGGAATGCCCTTTTTTTCCAATATGATGACTCCGTAGTGCACAAAGCTAGTCCACTTAAGTTACCAATGTGGGCCCTTGAGCAAGGCCTTTAAACCTCATTGCTCAAGGGTTGCAGGGTTGTGGCCAACCCTGTGCTCACTTTGTAGGTCTTATTGGATAAAAGTGTCTGCTAAATGACCAAATGTAAATGTAATGTAAGTAAATTAAAGATTCTGTCAAACAGAATTAGCAAGAGATGTCAGTAAGGCTTGCTATATATTTTTGGGGAATGATAAGATATATATATATATATCTATATATAGCCCTAACCCTAACCCTGGGCCCCTCTTATTAAGTCCTTCAATATTTTTATGTGTTTCGTTTCTAATAGATTTTTAAAAAGCATCAGTTTTATGTATATAGAATTCACCCCCTTTACATTTTTCACATTTTGTTACCTCACAACCTGGAATTCAAAGGCAATATTTGAGAGTCTGCATCATTTAATTTACAGACCATGCCTACAACTTTAAACATTTAACATTTTTTTTTTATTGTGAAGCAAACAACAAATAGGACAAAATAACTGAAAACATCAGTGTGCATAACTATTCACCCCCGTAAGTCAGTACTTTGTAGAGCCACCTTTTGCAGCAATTACAGCTGCAAGTCGCTTTGGATAAGTCTCTATGAGCTTGCCACATCTTGCCACTGGAATTTTTGCCCATTCCTCATGGCATGACTGCTCCAGCTCCTTCAAGTTAGATGGTTTCCGTTGGTGAACAGCAATCTTCAAGTCTGACCACAGATTTTCAATTGGATTAAGGTCTGGGCTTTGACTAGGCCATTCCAATATGTTTACACGTTTCCTCTTAAACCACTCAAGTGTTGCTTTAGCAGTATGCTTTGGGTCATTGTCCTGTTGGAAGGTAAATCTCCGCCCTAGTCTCAGATCACTGACAGAAGTAAACAGGTTTTGCTCAAGAATATCCCTGTATTTAGCACCATCCATCTTCCCCTAACTCGGACCAGTTTTCCAGTCCTTGCTGCTGAGAAACATCCCCACAGCATGATGCTTCCACCACCATGTTTCACTGTGGGGATGGTGTTCTTGGGGTGATGAGATGTGTTGGGTTTGCACCAGACATAGTGTTTTCCTTTGTGGCCAAAAAGTTAAATTTTGGTCTCATCTGACCACAGTACCTTCCTCCATACAGTTTGGGAGTCTACCACATGCGTTTTTGCAAACTCCAAACGAGCCTTCCTATTTTTGCCTGTCAGTAAAGGTTTTTTTTTCTGGCCACACTTCCATAAAGCCCAGCTCTATGGAGTGTACGGCTTATTGTGGTCATATGGACAGATACTCCAGTCTCTGCTTGGGAACCCTGCAGCTTATTCAGGGTTACCTTTGGTCTCTGTGCTGCCTCTCTGATTAATGCCCTCCTTGACCGGGCTGAGAGTTTTGGTGGGCGGCCCTCTCTTGGCAGGTTTGTTGTGGTACAATGTTCTTTCCATTTGATGATGGTGCTCCTATTTTTTTATAACCCAACCCTGACTTATTCTTCTTTACAACTTTATCCCTAACTTGCTTGGAGAGCTCCTTGGTCTTTATGGTGTTGTTTGGTTAGCTTAATGGTGTTGCAGCCTCTGGGGCCTTTCAGAAAAGGTGTGTATATATTGACAGATCATGTGACACTTAAATTGCACACATGTGGCCTTCATTTCACTAAGCATGTGACTTCTGAAGGTAATTGGTTGCACCAGAACTTTTTAGGGGCTTCATAACAAAGGGGGTGAATGCACATGTGCACATGCCAATTCTCGTTTTTTTATTTTCATATTCTTTATATACATATATATTTTTCTCATTTCACTTCTAAAACGTAGACTATTCTGTGCAGATGCATCACATCAATTCAGATAAAAAAATACATACAGGTTGTAATGTAGTAAAACAGGGAAAAATCCAAGGGGGTGAATACTTTTGCAAGGCACTGTACTTAAAAGAAGGCCCAACAACACCTCTATTTCCTCAGATGGCTAAGAAGGTTTGGTCTGAACCCCTGCATCCTCAAGACTTTTTACACCTGTACCGTGAAAGGTGTCCTGACAGGAAGCATTAGCACCTGGTATGGGAACTGTACTACTCTCAAGCAGAAATCCCTGCAGAGGGTAATGCGAAACAGCACAGTACATCACGGGGGTTCAGCTCCCAAACCTTCTGGATTTATACACAAACTGTTTCCTAAGAAAATCTAGAGGTATTATGAAGGACCCCACTCACCCAAGCCACTGCCTGTTCTCACAGTTGCCGAGTGGAAGTAGGCTCAGAAGCTTAAAGACCAGAACCAGCTGGTTCAGAGAAAGTTTCTTCCCCAACGCAACCAGGCTGTGGAACGGCCAGTAGAACAGTGCACTGCCCAAATCACACATTACACTACATTGCATTTATTTATTTAAGCGACGCTTTTATCCAAAGCGACTTACAAATGAGAACACCACAAGTCAGTAGTTATGGATAAAACCAGCTACACTGTAGGATTATCAAACCTGATCGTTATCTGATCCTGCACCCCCCTCCCTTTTTTTTTATTCATTTTTTTTCTACAACAGGTATTTGTTAAAAAGATGCGTCTTTAGTAGTTTCTTAAAAATGCAGAGTGACTCTGCCTTACGGACAGAGTTGAGAAGTTAGTTCCACCATTTTGCCACAGTGATAGCCACAGAGTGAGAATTGGCTCCTCGATGTGGTGGAATCAACAGGCAACAATCATCACTGGAGTGAAGTGAACGAGCCAGAGTGTATTTTGAAAAGATAGAGTGAAGGTAAGAGGGGGAAGATCCAGAAATGGTCCTGTAGGCCAGAGTCAGTGACTTGTACTGAATTCGAGCAGCTACAGGGATCCAATGGAGAGAAATGAGTAGTATAATGACATGAGTTCGCTTGGGTTGGTTGAATACAAGTCGGGCTGCAGAGTTCTGAATTAGTTGTAGCGGCCTGATTGTGGAAGCTGGGAGACCGGCGAGTAATAATCAAGCCGGGATAGGATGGCACCTCTATTTTTATTTCATTTCATTTAACTTCATTCTTTTTTAGATAATGTAATTTCATTATTTTTTCAATCTTTTTTATTGTAAATATTGCTATTTGCACAGAAGTGGGTACATGTACCTAAGCTTTTCACTCACCTGTACACCTATATTAGGTAATGTGACAATAAAAAATTCTTGAATCCTTTATCATCTTTTTCTCTTTCTCAACTGTGTAGTAATCTACAGCTGCTGAAAAGAGCAGCTTTGAGTATAGGTCCAACTATAAACTTGGGCCAAGCAATGTATTTTAATAAAATACTTAATTTTAGCAACAATAAATGTAACCAAGCATATCCTTGGCCACACCATTTACAAGTTATCTAGCAGTTAAGGCCAGAAATCTGTGCTGACCGGTCAAGGTTTTCCACATTAAACTTAACCAACTATGAATTTACAGACCTTGCTTTGTACACTGAGGAATCATGGTTAAACAGAAAAAAGATACCTCCTTAAAGTGTTTTACAAAATTAGGAGCATACAATTGTCCAAAAGGCATGGCTAACTGCTTACCTTTATTCATTCATGAGAATGAGAGTAAATAAAAGACCTGGATTTAATTATTAGGAGCTGTATCCCAATGCTTTTTATACATGGACTTATACTCAATAATAGTTTGGTCTTTTTAGTTCATTAGTAGTTGTTAATAAACTTCTCAGTCATGTCATTATTATATGTCATTTCACCATCACATGTTCTCCCTTGTATTTAATCCCTTCCTTTTACATGAATAATAAAGAAGCTGTTACTCCAATGAAGTACCCAATGTATAGTGTCATCTTTTTCATGATGTTCTAATGTTGGATTTGTAAATCATGAGTACATTATTATTTTTTGCTTTTCATTTAAATATACTTTTAAAATATGCTATGCGTGTACAATTTTATTGTAAAAATTTTGATGATTTGCTCGCATTTCTCATACTGTTTAGGATATATAATTAGGTTTATTTTAATACAAACAACTCAAATTGTATTTTTCATGCCTGATTTCTGATCAGATCTGTCTGTGAAATCGCTGATTAATATCGACTATTGGTTGATAAATATTAAACCATGTGTAAGTTAGATTGATCGTTACTTCCGTGTGTGCATGTGTATGTGTGTTGGAGCGAGATATACAGTTGTGTTCAAGATTATTCAACTCTCACTACAGTAAAGTGTTTTAGCAAGTTTGACGTTTATTTTTTCATCTTGTTCACAGATTGTTCACTCCTCTCTTGACTTCTTTGACCATTCCCTGGATTTCACCACGCTGCCAAGACACTATTAACTGTGTAGGAGCTGAGTATCTTAGTCCTTGTAAATCTACTAAATTGCTGCTCGTTAGGGCTCTGTTCACATCTGCAGGTGCTTTCAATGCCTGACTGAAGAGTTATCATTTTTAAGGAGTTGAATAATTTTGTCACTAAAGAAATTACAAAAAGAACACTTGTTTATATACTAAAAAGAATATTGTTGTAATTTAAGTTGCATCTGTTTATTATTAAAGTCCTTATTTGACCTGATTGTGAACAAGATAAAAAATAAACTTAAAACACTTTACTATAGTGGGGGTTAAATAATCTTGGACACAAATGTAGGCACAAACAGACAGAGGAAAATAGGAAAGAAGGAGACACAGCATGAAGTTTTCCGATGACCACGCTGATTAGCATTTACTGATAATGCTACACTGGCATTGAGATAAATCCTACTAAAGCCCGAGCTGTGTGTGTGTGTGTGTGTGTGTGTGTGTGTGTGTGGCATATAGAGCCGGTCTTTCGAACCCATTTAAAAAAGAGGTCATTTATATAAATGTTATTTCTCTTTAATAATAACATATAAATAGTGAATAGCTTACAATCTAGATTTGTTTGAGTTTTATACTATACATTTTTTTCATACATTTTCACAAAGGTCATGGTTCATACCAAGGAGTGTTTTTAGCCGAGTCCCACCTGCCTTTAACATGGTTTTTGTAGAGGATTTTCGCTTGTGTTTAAACATTGCCTGTACCATTTTGAGCTTAAATAAGCATAATTACTTTTTGTTATACTGTATTTAGATTTTTGTTTGGATCGGAAATTTGATTGGAGCACAACTGTAAGCATACCACACATTGTGCAGTATGTTTTAAGGCAAGGGTCAAAGGTATTAGTATAGTGATGTTAGTAGCATTTTCAAGTTTCTTTTATAATTTAAAAAGTTTCATGTCAAAGTATCAAATGTTCTACTACAGGGGTGCCCACACTTTTCAGGCCCGAGATCTACTTTTCCATTGGACAGGTCATCGAGATCTACCAAGGTAATTTTTTTTAGGCTTTTATATTGAAACCTGTTTACACACATCATGTTAGTATGTTTGAATCAGCATAGAAAAAACGGCTTTGGATTGCCATTTTCACAGATATTGCTCTTTAAATAAACACATTTCAGCAAATAGCATGGAGAAAACTTGATTTTGGTATACCCAAATGGCAAAAGACACAGTATACAGCACAAATGTAAAACAACCACTGTAACCTGCATTTCCCCAAAAAGAACATGAACATTAATAAAAGCACATGCATTTTGAGTTTGCCATTGTAAAAAAAATTAATCCTACCACTCTAAATGAAAGTGGCATGTAATTTATTTTGGAGCAAAGTCCTTCACTCATCTTGTCAGTCAAATAAAGTGTAAAAACACAAACAGAAACTATCTAATGCAATGTAATATAATGTAAATGTAAATCTAATGTAGATGATTTGGGAGGCAGTGCTTCTGATTTAGACACGGGGCGGGGCCTCGTGCTGGTTTTGGTAACAGCGAGAGAGACGGGAGGGGGGGCTGATTGCTCGCTTTCACAGCGGTAGAGATCGCGATTCAGAATGAATCACATTGTGTGTGAATGTGTGCGCGTGTGTGAAGTGCTTCCGATACTTTGCTGTAAATAAGCGCTGACACGTGATAAGCGCTTTTTTTTTCAAACCTCCGTCGCGATCTACCCAACACACCTGCGCGATCAATCGACATATTGGTCACCCCTGCTCTACTATCTTCAGTGTCACATAAGTCACTGGTGGTATTACTACTAATACAGAATGGCACATCAGTGCCCCTATTGGTTCCTGGTGTTATTATTTGCTTTCCCAGTGTTTAGTGTTGAACATTGTTTTATGTTCATGACTTGTCTGTGTCTGATTTGATCTGGTGTCTTCTGCAATCCCCATCTGCAATCCAAAGTACATATTCCTGATTTTAATTTATCCTCTGATTTTTTCCTCTATTTTGGTTGTCGGCTCACCATGATTAAGCGCCCAGATGTGGATTTGGAATGGCACAACACCTATTGGGTCCCCTATCCTCTGATTTTTTCCTCTATTTTTGTTGTTGGCTCGCCATGATTAAGTGCCCAGATGTGGATTTGGAATGGCACATCCCCTATTAGGTCCTGGTGGTATTATTTGTAGATTTGTGTTATCTGGAGCAGCTGTTTAGTGTTTATTGTTTTATTTTTGTTTAATTAATTCCTATTAACCACGACCCAATAGGGGATGTGCCATTGCAGTAATATCTAGATCAGTTGTTTCCTATCATGTAACCACCTCTATATATTTAAAAACCCTGCCTTTCCCAGTGTTTAGTGTTGGAGCAATGTTTTATCTATGTTATGCTGTGTCTGATTTCATCTGGTGTCTTCTGCATTAAAGACAACTTTTCAACCACGTTAAGCTCTGGACTGTCCTTCCAAGCCGTGATATCATCAGATTGTAACATTCAGACTGTTAGACTGTTATAATAACAGGCTTACACTTAAATGTCATAGAACGTTGCCCCCTAAACTACAAGTGAACCACTTTTCGTGTGGGAGAAATGCTTCCATATGTCACATGTTTACTAAAGAACTGTGAATTTATGTGTGCTTTTGCGTTTGTATTATTAAAACAACCGTTTCAGTGAGGACTAGTTGTCTTTCGTTTCAATACTTACTTATGCTGTGCGATCTATGCAGCCAACACAAACTGTTCAGTACTGCTTAAAAGACCCTGGTACATAAACATAAGGTTTACATTACAAGTTTCATTGTACAATTCAGATTTTTTTTGCTCGGATCAGATTTGCCTCTCAGGAAAATTTGTGCCCACCCATTTGAGCAAGTGATCTCTACCTGGTATTAATATAAGTGCATGTGTCCTCAGAAACAGCATGAATGCAGACATTGATCTGATTCAGCAAAAGGCAATTAAATTACTGAAAAAAGTGTTATGCTAGTGGCCAAATTACATCACATTGTGGAAAAAAAATCCAGGCAGCAACTTTTGAAAAAAAAAAAAAAAAAAAAAAAAGCATTAATGTGCATGTGCACAGACATTCTGTTATGACTTCTGTTTTGAATGTTTATATTCAAGTTAATTGAATAAAAAAAATTGCTTTTTTTATTTAAGAACATGAACATTATTAAAATCTAAATATTATATATGCACCGATAGATTGGCGTCCTGTCCTGGGTGTATCTAGGCATGGGGAACCCCACTGCGACCCTAAGATAGGATAAAGCGGAAGATAATGAATAAATGAATGAATATTATGAATGAATCACTATAAGGCAGAAAATTACACTGCAGTCAATTTAGCGGAAAAGTGAGAACCTTTCCTACAGTACATGGGATCATGGACCTTATAAAAATTTAACCCAGTATGTAAGGGACAATAAAAAAAATTCAAATCAGACAAATCCTGCGGTCATCTTTGTGTCAATGTGTGTTACACATGTGCCAAATTTCACATTAAGACCCCAGCTAACATGTTAGGCATATTCCCACACCAATCTACTCCAGAGGCCATGCCATAACCTGACAATGTAAAAGCTGTGAGGATTGCTGCCGGTCAAAATGTTAGTGCACCTGCTGCTTCTGTCTGCCTGCCCAAAGGCGGCAAGGAGGATGAAGGATGGAAGGCATAATGAATGGAGGAGCGCATGTTTCCAGAACAGAGGAAACGCATTCAGAAGATGACCTTCGGCAGTTGAGACAGGACGCATGGGTGGGTATATGTCTGAAAGCTAAGACGAGGGACCGTTGGCAGGATTGAACATGCCCCCCACTCTCTCTTTCTCTTACTCGCTTTCCTCTTACCTTATTTTGTATCAAATGTATTTTTTTATATTACTGGCTTTATTAATTTTTTAAAAAAAGTAAATAGATTCTGTATGTAGTTAATATAAACCCCAAATAGACACAACAGTACTGTATCATTCAACACACAACAAGCCACATCAGTTTTTATGCAATACGACCAAAATAATACATGAACAATGTACATGATCATTAAAATGAGGGTGAGAGGAGAGTAAAACATTATGCTAAGAGACTGAGGGACTAAAGTCTGTACCTATAAAGTGTTCATATGCTAAGTAAACTTGATATAACCATAACAAATGAAGGTAATAGAATAACTGCTTAGTAAATGACTGTGCAATTTTAGCCCAGCTGTCTCAGTAAACACATGAATAACAGATATGATTAAATTAAATAATATTACAATTTATGGATAAGCACAAAACACTTTTGTAAGTAATCTTCAATAATTGTATTTAATTTAGTGAACAGGAGCGTGAATCCACCTGCTGTCAGTGATTGGCAATGAAATAATGTGTCACACACACACACACACAATCACACACACACACACACACACACACACACACACACACACACACGGAGCCCTTGTAAAAGTCAGGAATCAGTTACACCAAATTAAGTTTACATTAATAAAAAATGTTAACATAGATACAATTTTCTGGAAATGTATAGGGACTTAATATGCATACAGTACCATCCACAAATACTGATATCACTTGTAAGTTGAGGTAAAGAACAAAATTAAACAAAATTAAAGGAATTTGTACAATTCAGTGGGGATTTTAAACATTCATTTATTATCTCCCGCTTATCCTCTATTAGGGTCGCGGTGAGGTTCCCCATGTCCATCCAGGGGAGAACGTCTCGGGCGCTGGGCAGATAGACCCAGGACAGGGCGCCAATCCATCGCTGGGCACACACTCACTCACACAGACACACTCTATAGGGGCAATTATTGAGAATTCAATTAACTTGATCCATGTTTTTGGACTGTGGGAGGAAACCGGAGAACCCGGAGGAAACCCACGCAGACACGGGGAGAACATGGAAACTCCACCCAGATGGGGATTCGAACCGGGAATCCCTAGCGCTGAGAGGCGAACGTGCTAACCACTAAGCCACCGTGCCGTGGATTTTAAACAATAATCACATATTGTGCAGACAACCACCTGGTTATACTTATGCTCATAAACCACGTCTTTGTGGACGAGGAGGTGGAGTGGCTATGATCTATAAAGAAAACATAAATGTAACACTTCATAATAAGTATGAGTCAAAATCCTTCGAAGTTCTTGTGCTCAACATAAGCAGCTCATCTGCATTGAAGAATAAATCCAATCTAATGCAACTTATTACCGTATACCGCCCTCCCGGCCCATATACAGAGTTTATTAAAGAATTTGGCGAATTTCTCTCTAACATAGTAATCTCATCAGACAAGGCCGTGTCTGATAGTCGGTGACTTCAATGTTCATTTTGAAAACCTACTAGATTCATTTAAATTAGCCTTTGACTCCATCCTAGATTCCATGGGCATTACTCAAAATGTAGTTGGTAAAACACATCGCTGTAAACATACATTAGACTTAGTTTTATCGCATGGTATTAACATTAATAATTTAACTATTGTCCCACTAAGTGAGGTCATCTCCGATCACTATTTGATAACCTACGATTTAGAAATTGATATTGATCCAGTCATTAAACTGCAATACGATATGAAGCGCATACGATATGTACCTTTAGACAGTGTCGCTCCACTTAAACTAAAAAGGATTAAAGATAAAAGACTCGTTCCATGGTTTAATGATCAAACATGTGACCTAAAACAAACCACTAGAACCATAGAGCGTAAATGGAGACAAACTAAATTAGAGGTATTTAGGGTTGCATGGATGGACAGTATGACTGAGTACAAACATGCACTCAATGCAGCAAAGACTAAATATTATTCTGAACTAATAGAAAACAACAAAAACAACCAAAGATTCCTCTTTAGCACCATTGCCAAATTAACTCGAAGTGCTAATGAATCAGA
>JAFMOD010000478.1:165113-196997 GCA_019802435.1 Corydoras maculifer | reverse complement strand
CAAGGACAAAATTAACAAAGCCTCAAACACTATGTTAAACCTTGATAACTCTTTAATTAGACCCAGTTCATCTGTGAATAATCTCGGTGTCATTATTGATTCAGATCTCTCCTTTACAGAGCACATTAGCAATATTACTAGAATTGCATTTTTTCACCTTCGTAACATTTCAAAGCTACGAAATATCCTCTCCCACCAAGATGCAGAAAAACTAATTCATGCTTTTATAACCTAAAGGTTAGATTATTGTAATTTACTTCTGACAGGATGTTCTAATAAATCATTACAGAAATTACAACTGGTGCAAAATGCTGCAGCTAGAGTTTTAACTAAAACCAGAAAGTTTGATCATATCAGTCCTGTGTTATCAAACTTGCACTGTTTACCAGTTAAGTTTCGTATTGAGTACAAAATTTTATTAATAACATATAAAATTCTACATAATCAGGTTCTACAGTATCTGAGTGAGCTGATTCAATTGTACAAGCCAACACGTGAGCTCCGATCTCAAGGTGCTGGTCTACTCTTAGCTCCTAGAATAAATAAAATTACTGCTGGTGGAAGAGCATTCTCCCACAAGGCTCCTCAACTTTGGAATAGCCTTCCAGTTACCGTTCGTGATTCTGAATCACTATTAATCTTTAAGAATAAATTAAAGACACATCTATTTAATCTTGCGTTTAATTAATCCCCCGTAGACAAAGATGTAGATCTCAGGCTTGGCTGTGCTGGGGGGTAATCTGTGATCAGTGTATGCTGGCGTTTCACAGCTTCACCCACCTCATCATTAATGGGGGGGGGGGGTGGCACTGAAATGATGCTGTTCCGGGGCGCCATCTCATCTATGTAGAGCCTGCAGTATCTGCCTCTTTTAGTTATGCTGCTCTAGTCACTGATGCCGGAGTCACATGCTGCACTGTGTCAATCAATTAGTTATTAATTAAATGCCGTGCTTTATTATTAGCTCTAACTGCCTTCCTTGTCTGTTTCTTTTGAGGTGTGACCGGCTTCCTGAAGATCTTCATCCATGGCTCTGCCGACGAACACTGATGGAACCTGAATATCCATTGGACTGGCGATCCTGCAGGACGCCCCCTTAATGGACTCACATATAGTTTTCCAGTTTTTAGTTTTTTCATTTGTTAAATGTCTCTCATGGCTGTCCTACATTGTTGTTGCTGCCTGGCCACTCAAGGAGTCCCCCACTGAGTCTTGGTCCTCCCAAGGTTTCTTCCTTGAATAACAACAGAAAAGGGAGTTTTTTCTTGCCACTGTCGCTTCAACTTGCTCTTTGGGGGTTTAAAGGCTTTTCATTCGGTAAAGCTGCTTTGTGACATTGTACTGTTGTAAAAAGCGCTATATAAATAAATAACTTGAACTTGAACTTGAATAGAACCATTCAAATAAGGGTTTAAGTGTGTTGACATTCAGAAATAATAAATTGACTACAGTAACTGCTACTTGTCAGAAAATGCCTATATTTTAAGAAAAACACTTCATTCATTATGTGAATTCATCTTTTGTGTTTGTCTTGGTTTAGTTTGTAATTTACTGCTTAGTTTTAATTACTACCTTTGAGTTAATTAACTGCCTTTTGTTGGTTCTTGCGGTTGTCAGCATCAATTCTTATAGGGATTTTGTAGGGTTATAGTGAGGCGTATTATCAATCAATTATACCACACAGGTGCTAATTATCATCAATTTCACAAGTAGGCTGAACCACAGTCATTAAGTGAAACAGATACAGCTGTGTAGGAGGTTTAGAATGGGTGAGGAACACCCAAACTCTGCAACCAGGCTGAGGTTGTGGAAGACGGTTCATGTCACAGGGCATACACCATGGCAAGACTGAGCACACCAACAAGACATAAGGTAGTTATACTGCTTCAGCAAGGTTTCTCCCAGACAAAGATTTTCAAGCAGACAAGATGTGTTGATTAAGCTCTTTTGAAGAAGCACAAGGAAACGGGCAACGTTGAAGATCGTAGACTGAGTGGTCGGCCAAGGAAATTTAGTGTAGCAGATGAAAGACACATCCAGCTTATTTCCCTTCGAAACCCTTCGGGACCCTGGACACCCATCTACTGTGCAGAGAAATCTGGCCAGAAGTGGCCTGCATGGAAGAGTTGCAGCCAAAAAGCCATTCCTCTGACATGAAAACCAAATGACTCAACTAATGCATGAATTCACAACTATTGCATTATGCAATACCATCAGGGAGGCATGTGCCCAAAATTTATTCTGCAGCAGGACAATGACCCCAAGCATACAGCCATAGTCATTAAGAAATATCTTCAGGATGAAGAAGAAGAAGTCCTGGAAGTGAAGCCCCCACAGAGCCCTGATCTCAACATTGAGTCTGTCAGGGATTACAACAAAAGACAGAAGGATATGAAAAAGCCTACATCTACAGAAGATCTGTGGTTAGTTCTCCAAGTTGTTTTGAAGGCAAACGGTGGTCACACCAAATATCGATTTGATTTACATTTCTTCTTCGTCTTTCATCTTCTGTTGCATTCACTGCATTTTGTTAATTGATGAAAATGAACTATTAACACTTAAATTTTTTAAAGCATTCTTAGTTTGCAGCATTTTTTTACACCTGCTTAAAACTTTTGCACAGTATTGTATGTCTCTTTAAATAAAGCCCTTTTTCGCTTACCCAGTTGCCTGGTTCCACTTACCACCACATCCCCAGAATTAACACCAGATACCACCTCCATACCAACAGAATATTATAAAGCTCTGCCTTTTAAATGTTCTGTTAACCAACAACAAACATAAGCTCTTTTATTAGTTCTTTTGTCGAATGAAATTGAGACTAAGTTTCTTCACAACACTGCTTAAAATGTATTAAGTGTAAAAATGGACGACCACACTAAAATGAACTTGATGCATACTGTTAAGAAAACCTAATGGTTATCTTAGACCTGTGATCTAACTTCCATTGGAAGTATCAAATTCTGGAGTGGAAGTAACTGTGGCATATGTGATTTTAGGGATATAAGGGATTTTTAGTACTTAGCAATCGTTTATATATATATATATATATATATATATATATATATATATATATATATATATATATATATATAAAGGTTATTTGAGATTCGCCTAATTGACCTAAAAGTTTGATTTCTTACAACTCTAACATTCAGAATGCCAAAAATTGTTAAAGTTGTGACATCTGTGGCATTGTGCTGTGTGCTCAAACTGCACAGTTTAAAGTGGACTTATTGTAGTCAGCTTAAGGCACACCTGTTTAATAAGCATGCTGGTTAAGCCTCTTGAGAGATGCATTATTTTGGCAAAGGAAAAATGCTCACTGGGACAGATTTACACAAATTTGTGAACAATATTTTAGATAAAAGGCCCTTTGTGTACATTGAAAATGTTTTATATCTTTAATGTAAGCTCATGTAAAACATTTTTTTTTAGTATATTTAGGATAAAATGCTAATAGATTACGTATGTAAGATTTTGTACAGCAAATCTGTTATTGTTTTAAGAATAAAACCTTATAAGAGTATAAACTGGTGGTTTAAAGCAAATATGGCAAACCACTAATTTTACAACTCATTACATTTATTTGTAAGTTTTACAAAATAGTATTTGTGAAAATTAATCTCGTAACACAGTTTTAACACTTGTTTCCTTTTGCATGCTTCAGGGTGTGAACACAACTAAATTAACTGAGAATGCAATAGAAGCGGTGAAAAATGTGCTAGACATGAAATTTTATTTTCTGGCACATTCCTTAAGTAAATAAAAAATGAATTTGATTAACTTGTAGGTTTCAGTTACTGGGTTAAATCTTACTTTACAGTCTATTAAATTAATCACACAGCAATTTTCACTAGTCTTATTCAATGCTTGATATTACGAGATTGTAAAACAAAAAATATGGAGTGGACTCCTCAGTTCACAGTCTCTTCAAATATTTATTGTGTTATAGACACATTACATGACATTTTATTAACTAGCTGTACTGTTTATATACAAAATGATTTTATTGTTATTAAATTGATGATTTTTAAAACTTACACATTGCACAATTAATCTATGGAAGTGCAGTCCTCCAAAAAAATCAGAGCATTAGGTCTGTCTGATCTCTTTGTTTTCCTTTGCAAAAATAAAACTAAATTTCCAAAAACAGCTTGATACTAGATATTCTGGAATAAAGTGTAAGCCTTATTTGCTTTGGGAATCCGTTTGTGTAAGGTCATATCCTAGCCCACATAGACATGATTTTGGCATATTTTACATTCTTCAGTAAGTTACTTTATTAAAATGAACAACAAAACTGTGTTAGTTTTCTTAAAAACCACATCCTGCTAATAAAAGATCACTCTCTTACCTTGCCAACATATAGTGGATCATCGCCTGTGTACTCCTCTAGGACAAAGAATTGGTTCCATACCCAGTTTCTCTTCTGTCTGTGGATCATTTGAATCATTTTCTCATTCCTGAGGAGGACGTCTGAGATTGGTTGCAGAGGTACTGAGTTGAGTGTCATTGCCCAGTAGCTTGTCTCACAGCTGATTAGTAGCAGAAGGATAAGTATGCTTAGTCCTTTCCACACCCCACGAATAATATTCATGATGTATGTAAAATTCAAATCAGAATGCATCATTATGCAGTAACCAAGAATAATAAAAAAGATATCCAGGAGTAGAAAGAATTGTAGAAAAAAATTCTTTAAAAGGGGAAATAACAGATTCTGAATTAGACTGACTAGAAGTAAATGATGATCATTGGAGATACAGGAATGTTGCTCCTAAAAAACAAAAAAAAGGAAAGTTAATGAATCACTATTTTCTAAGTACATAGATATAGGCATTTTTTTCACTTATTTACAAAAGCAGCAAAGTGACTTAAGTCAAAAAAGACTTGATGTTGGAAGAGAAGATCTGACGCTTCAATTTGTTTCAAACATGTTAGTGCTGCAGTGTTAAGTGCTCTGTTAAAGTCTGGAAATATCCCCTAAATTGAATAAACCTGTGTAAATGTATATCAGACAATAACAATAAATTCCCAAATATCTAACGCAAATGTGTATGCATGTAATTGTCCAGCATTTGAAAAATGCTAAAGCAAATGTAATCAGCATATAAATAGCTAATTAGTTTGTTTACATATAGGAGTCAAAAAAACAATACCCGAAGAGTTTTCCAATTGAGTGGTCCAATCAAGGACCACTCACATAATCACACCTGAACAATGTAACAATCTGAATACATATTGGTATAAACCGACTTAAAAAAAATAAACAATTTATTTATTTATTATTTTTTTTTACTGATCTTGACAGACTTTATTTAACTTGAACTGAACTAATCTTGCATTATTTTAAAATGTGTTAAACAAAGAATCCAAAGTTTTTTAATTATTATGCAAATTGAATTTAAATATTATAAAGATTACTTTTTTGTTTTTCAATTAAACTCATGGATGGTATTTTATCTCAGGACCCTTTGGATCTCAGACACCTGTGATAATTAGTTTGCCAGGTGAGCCCAATTAAAGGAAAACTGCTTAATAGGATGTTTTATATTATAGAGAAGTGGAAAAGTAATATGGGAAACAGGGTATGAAAACATTCATGAAAACTTAAGAATGATCATAGTACTGTGAATAGATATGTGGCTGATTCAGAGCACAGACAGGTTTGTGCCAATAATGTTGTAATGCGGAAGGTTTCTGCCAGACAAATTAATTGTATTAAGAAAGCAACATCCCTGTTCTAACAAAGAATTCAAACGTATTTGAATTACAGAATCAAAAAGTAGTGTAATTGTGGCAGGAGTGACTCTGGAGTGGGAGGCGGAGCTGACGGCGACAGACATTGATTAAAGGTAATAAAACACACCTGCTGGCGGCTTCACTGATTATGATGCGTTGTTTTATAAATTGGAAAACCTTATGCCACAGTATTTACTCTGTTAAATTAATTTTATATATGTTGAGGTAGAGGCTTATACTGATAGTTTAAAGAGAAATTTATTTCAATTTCAATGGAACAATGCGAGCCTTAATTCTGAATAATAATTATCAAAGTATAATTCTGAAAAAGACATTGCGTGTGTGTGCTTGACTGGCCAGCCTGCAGTCCCTATCTGTCCTCTTTTAAAAAGGTATCAGGCAACAGTGACCATGTACTTCTAAACAACTTAGGGTGTTGTAAATGGAAGAATAGGCAGAGATTGCACTGGCCATCCACTGCCCAGGTTGTTTCCTAACCTATTAGCACTGGTAGAGGTTACAGCAACCCTGTTTGAACACTTTGACACTGACCAGGATGAGTGCATTAAAAAACTATATATTATTAAATAATTTATATTACAAAAAAGTAATACTTTTGTTATTATTTACATTTGCAAGAAAAAAAAGAGAAATGTTTTTTTTGTTTGTTTTTTTTCTTAATTCAAAGCCATCTGACAAAGCACTCAGTTGTTCAAGTATATTTCACTATTAATTAAATCTGCACATTTGACAACATAGTCAGTTTTAACTATAAAGAGTAGATTTTGCTTATCCAGGGCTATAAGAAAGCACACTTGTGCAGTAAATGCCAAATGTGAGCCACAGAAAACCATACTCAAACACCAAAAGTATACCAAGCCACTGGTGTCAGAGATTCAGTTGGAAAGTAATGGGATATGGAGCAAAGAGTGTCGCAGAAAGCGTAATGCTATTGAGAAACTCAGGGTCCCTCAGGGAATCGTTGTCCCTTTTACTTCATTGCTTCTACACTTTTCATCACCTTCTCTCACTTTCTGTCTCTACTATGCATGCCTTCACCCTCTTGTTTCTCTCCTTCAGATCATGAAGGACCAGGCAAGGTAATTCACTAAGTATTCTTCAGAGACTCTGTCACTCTCCATCGCCAGCTTTTTTAATTCTATTTCTCTTTCAACAGCAGTATAGAGAAATGTGCTGTGGCCAGATATTCTGCATGGCTCAGGGGGAAATGTCTAATCCAAAGCCTCTAATCTTCATTATAAGCCTCACTTTAATGGGGAATTACAAGTGCTTCGCTTTCCTGATTAGATCACTCTACGATATACTAGATAAACTGCAAAACTGTGGATTTTTTTTTAATTTGAGGGTGCAGTAATGACAAAATAAAACAATACCTACTTTTTCTTACTATCTTTACCAATAAAGCACAGAACTTGCATTTAGGATAAAGCCCTAAATAATACAGACAAATTTAAAGTGCATGGATAAAAGATTGAATCCAGAATTGATCCTCAAACTATCACACAATATATTGCACATAAATTCATTCATTATCTTCCGCTTTATCCTTTATTAGTGTCGCGATGGGGTTCCCCATGCCCATCCAGGGGAAAACGTTTCGGGCGCTGGGCTGATACACCCAGGATAGGGCTCCAATCTATCGCTGGGCACACACTCACTCACTCACACACACAGACACGCACGCATACACACTCTATATGGGGCAATTTGGAGAACTCAATTGACTTGATCCATGTATTTGGACTGTGGGAGGAAACCGGGGGAAACCCACGTAGACACGGGGAGAACATGGAAACTCCACACAAATGGGGATTCGAACCGGGAATCCCTAGTTCTGAGAGGCGAACGTGCTAACCACTAAGCCACCATGCCGCCTATTGCAGATTAAGTGAATAAAAATTAACATACAAAGCAGATTTGATTTCATATGATAAATAATATAACAAAAGTATGAAACCCTCCTCCAGCTTTCTTTTTCAACATTTGCCCTTTAATTGCACCCTGCACATTCAAAAATACCAACCCCTAGCTACAGGTATTTAGGGGAGTAGTGTGGGGTGGGGCAGGTATGTTTGGTTGGGTTTTTCCTGGGTTATGTGGGGAAAAGATCCTTGTTATACTATAATCTTGCTATATCTCCTCATAGTAATCCAGTGTTCCATGGACGATACATAATTTTTTGTTGCATTGAGCACCATCTGTTTCCCGCCCTTGTTTTAAAGTTGCTGCTGCCTGTGTTCGGCAGGAAGCGCAAGCACGCTTTCCCCGTTTCCCGTGCTTCAGATATTTAAGTTTGCTTGATTGGTGCTCGTGGGTTATTTTCTTTACGTACCGATTGCAAATAAACCCACTGTTGCTGGAACCTCTAAACCCCTGCATGTGTTGGTTCAACACCCACCATGGCAGCAGGATTGTTAGAATTGCATTTTTCCATCTTTTTATCATTAAAACATTAAGAATTATACCCTTCTTTTAATATGCAGGAAAACTAATTCACACATTCATAACATCATGTTTAGATTATTGCAATTTACTCCTGGACGGATGTTCTAATATATAATTACATAAACTGCTACCTTGTCAGGATGTTCGGTATCCGGCTATCAGAACAACTTTTTGTTTTGTGTTCGTTGCACTTCACTTTAGTTCCATTTTCCTCGTGTCTGTTTTTATTTACTCATGGCTGTGCCTCATTTAGTTAATTATCCTTTGTCACATGACCTTATTAATTTGTTATTTATGCCCGCCCTGCTCTCTCATCTCACCGAGAGAGCTTCAACTATAATTTAGGCCATGGTTGTTGGTTGTTTGTGCTTTGTTTAGTTTTTGAGCATATGGAATGAATCTCATGTTTCTGGAACCTACTGCCTGTTTCACTTAGTGCCCGCTACACATACTTGGACATTGTGACAGAAGCTCTCTCCAACTAATCTGCCACCAGTATTAGGTAGTGTTTTAGTTTTTATCTCCGCTTCATGGTCTCCAAGCATTCCACAGTTGTGAATCCCGGGTCCGTGTTGAGTGTCGGCAGGCGTAACATCTTAGCCTAGCCTTGCTGCACTAATTTGAGCTCCGGTAGTTAGCCATTAGTGGCTAGCCCATCCTCTTTCCCCTCGCATTCACTGCTCCCTGTTTGCGGTTGGAACACATAGGTTTTGCGTGCTCCGCTCCTGCGTCAAGCTGCTCATTTATATTTGTTTTTTCTGGGTTCACTGCTCCTGGTGTTG
Source organism: Corydoras maculifer (assembly GCA_019802435.1). NCBI lineage: Eukaryota > Metazoa > Chordata > Actinopteri > Siluriformes > Callichthyidae > Corydoras > Corydoras maculifer. The sequence goes on along the minus strand of JAFMOD010000478.1, from coordinate 188,007 downwards.
CACTCTCCCATGCCCAGTATAGTGATGATAACATCATTTGACGATATGGCTATCATTCACTATGATTGCCGAATTGGACTACGATAAGGAAATTAGTGACTCCTTGTTCTCTAACTAAATCCTTATTATCCTACATCGCTTATACATTAAAGAACTCCTCTGATTTATGGTCTGATGACCACTTTGGTTCTGTTTAGGTTTCTTGTTTTTGTGGCCTTCCTCCTTTCTCTTGTCCCAGACGCGGGTCCCTAATTCCTCTGTTCAGCCCCCAACGCATCTATGCGCAAGCACCTATCCAGGCGCAGAGGGAAGGTTAAGGGTCAACGCCCCCTACTACTGTGAGAAACTGGGTCTTATCTGATGCTATTGAGAGTGTATCTGTTACTAAGAACTTTTAGAGGTCCACTAAGTCTATGGGACATTTTTTATACCTGCCCAGTTTTGCCCAGCAGAGTGCCTCCTGGTTCCGCCCGTGACTCAGTTTGTACTTTAGGGACTCTACCGGTTTTCATTGTGCCTCTAGCAACCCAGTCGGCACCCAGTGCTGTCCCAGTACATTTTCAAATCCGAGTTTGGAATTAATTATTGTAGCTTTGGTATTTTGGTGTTTTATCATGTCTTTACCCTGTTTGCAGAGTGCTGTTAAGGAGAGCAATGAGCCAGACAGAAGTGATGATACCACCAACTCCTCTGGTAGTGTTGCAGTCGTGCAGGATTTGAGAAAATACACCCACACTGACTTGCTCAGTTTCTTCTCCCATGCTTGCTCAGTCTCGCGCTCACTCTCTCATGCATGCTTGGGCCCCAACATCGCCGTCTAGTGTTCGTTTGACAATATTTATGAACTCCAGCGCTCATTCTGGTGTTTGGGTGTTTGTATTCCTCAGCCTGCCTGTGTTGCCCCGCCCAATGGACCTTTGCCCCACAAGTCCCTGGACCTAGGATGGGAGGGGGGTATTGTCAGGATCCTCGGCATCCAGCTGTCAGAACAGCTTTTTGTTTTGTGTTTGTTTTGGTTTTAGCACTTCACTTTTTTAGTTTCGTTTTCCTCGTTTCAGATTGTTTTTCATTTATTTGTGGCTATGCCTCATTTAGTTAATTATCCTTTGTCACATGACCTTCTTATTTTGTTATTTAATCCCACCAGGTCCTCTTGGTTCTTTGTGCTTTTAGTTTATGAGCATATGGAATAAATATCATGTTTCTGGAACCTGCTGCCTGTTTCTGTGTGGCTATCGCTACACTTACCTGGACCTTGGAGATTTAAAGTTTTAATTGGTTAAATTAAAAGGTAGTACATCATACAGCCTTCCTGTTACTGTTTGGTATGATTTAAAAGTGGAGTAAACACATTTATTTACTCTACTGTCATTAATATCAGCAGATGAATGTGTAGAGGTCAGCTTAAATTTTAAGTTGGTGATTTGGGACAATAATGGTGCAAATATCAAGTATTGTAATAAAAATGCTGCTTTATAAATGCAGGGAGCCTTCTTGAGCAGTGTCACGATCCTGTCCTCTACACAATCATGTGCTGTAAAAACAATGTCCAAAGTTTATCTAAAGACAGTAATTTAATGGAAAAAGAAAGCGCCTCACAAAAACCTAAAAGTAAGTCAAAACATTCAGGCGGATTACAAAAAACAAGTTTAAGAAAAATACAGGTGGCCCATTTAAACGCAAAACTGATGACAACCACGTGTTTCCAAGTGATCCTGTGCAGGGGCATGGAAGCCCAAAGATGTGCGTGGAAATCCTTGAAGCTCAAGGAGGCAACTGACACTATGGTTTCCATGCCATCAGTCCTGACAGATGCGCAAAGACCCATTGCAGAACATGAATGACTGGTGAAGCAGATGTAGAGGCAGCCAAACACAGCTACAGTGAAAGTGAAGCTGGTGCAACAAGAGTGGCAACCAAATGCAGGTGGATGCAGGTTAGTGTAGTCTGGCCAGAGTTAAAAATTCCCTGTGAACTTCACCAGTGTGGGACGGGTGGGAAGAATCCGATCCTAAAAAAAAAATTCCCATGGTGTTCCTGTCCTATCATGGTTCAAATGTTCCTTCATGATCCTGCCATCCATGTGATGTAATTAACCAAAGCTCATAATGAGGAAGAGAGTAATTTGATGCAGGAATCAACGCGGAAACAAGCACACACACAAAAGACATTGCATTGACTTTTGATGATGCTTGAATGGGAACGTAGAGGTAAGGCTGATTTAAATAGACAAAATGGAAAACGCATGATAGGAGAACACAGGAAAAGATAATGAAGGAACACTCATATCAATTAACAAAATACACACCCTTATTAATGACGTAGAGCAGACGAAAGGAGAAATAAACAACAGAGCTACTGTATATATATGTCCTATATAGTTCTGTTGCTTTAGTTAATAGTGGCATAGTCAATACCAGGGAGGTTTTTTTTGTCTTGCCACTGTTGCTTTGGCTTGTAATTTAAGAGAATCAGGTTTAGAAAAAAATAAATCTGCTTGAAAAAGCATTATATAAATATAGAAACATATACTTGAGGAAAATTGTTAACAAGCAGGAAGAGCTTTGTTAGACTAAGTCGATGTCTGAAATGCCCATTGCAGTGCCCACAGAACTGCAAACCCTTGACACCCTCATTGCTATACACACTAGCAGTTAGATGCTCTCAAAGACATACACTGGATGCACCAGTCCCTCTCAGCTACAATCACACACAGCCAAACAACTCGCTATAAATAAAATTATATAAAAAGAGCTTTTAGCACAAAAAGGCTTAACAAGGTACTCTGGCCACAAATGAGTTTAGATGAAGTGCTTTTGGCATAAACTGGTTTATTTTAAGCACTCAGGACACAATTAATTCTTATTAACAACTCTTTAGTAGTGCCAGCTAAAAAAATTCACTAGTGGTCAGCATTGACGCTCTCTTTTAGCGAGCAGAATTAACAACAGGGAAATTGATTACCTCACTACTCAGCTTTACCTCCCATTCACAAAACAAAATTTAATAATTCTTTCACTGATTCACTGCAACTAAATCCCTACCCTGGTCACCAGGAACAATTTAAAAACAACCTTTGTCTGTATGACTTGATCATTAACTTACCTCATTACTGTAAACTTTTAGTTAAAATGTTTATTGTTTTGTGCACTGTAGTTTTTTTGTATATCTTAAGTCCTGTGTGGGATCATCGGTCAACATTTAGCTGGTGGATAAATTTACCACTAGAATATTTGGTGGTGGGTGGCACGGTGGCTTAGTGGTTAGGGATTCCTGGTCCGAATCCCAATCTGGGTGGAGTTTCCATGTTCTCCACGTGTCTGTGTGGGTTTCCTCTGGGTTCTCCAGGTTTCCTCCAACAATTCAAAATATGGATCAAGGTCAACTGAATTTTTCAAATCAAGTTATATCCAAATAACCCCATATAGTGTGTTTGTGTGTGTGCGTGCCCAGGAATAAATTGACACCCTGTCCTAAATGTCCTGCCCAGCACCCGAAACGTTCTCCCCTGGATGGGGAACCCCTACACGACCTAGTTGTCAAAAAAGCGCCGTCCGACCAACAGAGGCGCTGCGCTTCCCTACGCAGGGCGAAGTATTCGCGGCGCGAAAGAGCGAGCCAGGCGACCAAGTAAGCAGCAGAGAGATTTAATACAGAAACCGTGGGAATGAAAAACCAAAGCACGGGCGAAACATGCATAAAAATAAAACATAAACAAAACCAACAAACAGAACGGAAGAGCGACCGAGAACGTAGTACACACACGAACACATTTCACAAATAGTAATGCTGGCCTGCTGACTCAGGACGCATGCGCACTTTAAGTCTAGTCAGCAGGCCGCATGTGACTAGGTAGGAACCAATCCCAGCTCTAGGGGATGGGCCCTACCTACGGGAACCCCAAACGGCCAAATCCCGAATGACGAAAACAGGAGGGAGTGGCGTAGCCCTCCAAAGCCTGCCACTAGTAGAGGATAAAGTATGCACTGTTATGTGCTTTCAGAAAAATGTTTGAGCTAAAACAAACAAGCAACACTTGTTTACTTATTTGCTCTTTGTACTGTCATTAACCTGAACATTTAACATGCAAAATAAAGTCTTAGCTTTTGGGTTTTTTACAATTTTTATCATAGCATTTTTTTTTCGTTTGCTTTTGAATTAACTTGAATATGCCAGTCTCACACACTGTCAAAGCTTGTCAAACTTACTTATGATCAATTAATCAAGGGCTTGAGATTTTGGCATTGGTGTTCTGGATGCCTTACACGCTGCTTCTGCATTTCTGCTTTATTTTTGTCAATTAAAGACACAGCATATTTTGCCACATGTTGTTTATTTTAGGATACTAATTTGATTTCAGCTTGGGTTTTGGAAGTTCCAGCCTAGAAATATGTATAGCTTTTTAAGATGACAAATCATTGTAAAATGTACTATATAAATAATTAAACTTGTTAGACAATAAATGTATAATTCATTTATTGTCAGTGGTGTGATTCCTGAGGTGCCTCTGATGCACTTTAGTTTTGATTTATGACGGTCTGCGTCTCAAGTTATGAAGTTATGTTAATTGGTTAATCATTGCTTGTTAATTCGCTGTTGTCTCATGATCACCCTCGGCTTTGCGTTTCTATCACGTTTTCCCCTAACCTATTTGAACTCGCCTTACCAGTTGATTCCCGTCCGATCGACAAATGAGTTATATCCTGTATGCTTGTTTGTTTGTTTTCTGCAGTGTTAAAAAAAACCTTCGCTTGAACTCTGGACTATGGTTTATTCGCCACACTTGCAGCAGGATCATAACACTAACCAGAAATGACAAGGGTGATCACTAAAACATATGTTTTCTTTATAGTTATGTCAATTAAAGACAGGGTGAAGCAAATCAAACCATATATTCTTGTATTTATTATATACATATATTTTCCAGAATATTCTAAACAGATTGCCCAAAATTCTGGCTGATGAAGCCTCATTAGCCTTACTCTGCTATCTGATGAATAAAGCCTGGCCTTTTGTGAGGAGCACTTTACTTCGCTGTGGTCCGGCTGATCCAAACCCCACCTCCTGCAGGGAGGCAAAGTATTGGAAGACGATTCGCTATGTAGGTTCTGGCTTTGGGGCATCAAATGCAGCACAGCAAGGACTGGTAACATATGGCCTCGTTATTATGACTGCCTGCTGAATCTGCTTCATGGGGAACAGGCTATAGTGGCAGCATGGCTTAGGGGAACTTTATGGCCTCACTGTGTTAGTTCTAAGCATGGGGATTTTCTCAGAGTGAGTATGTAATTACATGTTTTGTACATTGTACATGTTTAAAATTTTAATCTACTAAAAAATACAAATAACATATCTATGCAATACTATATAAATACACTGCTTTAAAAGCGTGGCATTTGAGTAACAGCAGTTAAGTTTGATTTTCCTGTAATCCATATATCTGTGTGAATTTTCTTAGAATTCTCTTCTTTACTTACACAGTCCAAAAACATCCTTTCCTGATGTCACAGACATATTCCAAGATAACAATTAATAGCGCTCAAATTATGAGTTTTTTAAGGAGCATGAGACACACCAGACCCAAAACCCATTGAGAATCTTTGGGATGCACTTTGTGCAGCAATCCAAATCTCCCATCATCTACATAAGACCTTGGGGAAAAAAATGAATGTAACTCTAGACAGAAATAAACATTGTGACATCACAGAAGTGTGAGGAAACGATGCCATACTGAATGCATGCCTTAATTAAAGCTAAAGGCAGTCCAACAAAATATTAGAATGTGTGACTTTTTATTTGTCCAGGCAGTGTGTATATATGGCACATTTAGTAATTTTAGAATGGGTTTGTAATTTGAAAAAGCCCTCTATTGTTATTCTCAATATTCTTATTATTAGAGGGCTTGAAAAGGGAAATAAATATAGGAAATAAATGGGAATAGCAAATAAATCTAATTTTCAAACCGCCGTAACTTCGCCATTTTTCGAGCTATAGCCCTGAAACTCCAGAGGCTTGGATCCAGGGTAAATGTTTACAAAAAATACATACAGATTGCACTTTTCATTCACCTTTCATCACACTCTGAATTTCACTCGATTCATTTCTATGGGAGAATCTAGAATGGGTGACATCACCAACTTTCAGGTAATGAAATTTTTCTCTGAACAAACCTCTGTAAATACCTTATAATTTCACCTACAAAAGCACCATTGCTACTTTAATATTGTAGTGATTTTTGTCATTTCTAATATGACAAACGCTCATAATGATTAAAGATTTTGAGTTATGAGGGTTTGTTTGGCATGAGGGACTGAAACTGTTCCATAGATTCCAATGTAATTTTTTTTTCACTTGTTCCTCGTATTGAACTCAACATAACTTGGTTATTTATGACTCAATCCGCATAGTTTTAAGAGGGGTCGTGACCAAGTGATATCATTAGAGCAGTCTGCTGTATAGTTCAGCTCACACAGTGCACAAAAGCTCTGGTGCATCAAGGCAACTTTTACAGCCATCTTCTCAGCATTTTAACCGCTTCATGGGCACTTGACTATTTCAAGCCTTCTGTAGTTCCTTTAGGAAATACATATCTGATTTTTATTGTCTTTTGTTCTTTCTGTATATATCTTGTGTTCAGGAAACATTGTGTAATTTCTGGTTTCTTTTCTTGGTGTCCATATATTGAATGAAAAAGTACATTAAAATTACTATGCAGAATTTTTTGTGAATTCATTTAAGCTGGGCAACAGACCTAAAAACTGACAGTTGAGTGAGTCAGTAATTAATATATGTATATTTTTTTAGAATGCATAACTGTTAATGTAAAGGGCCAGTACAGTATATCAAAATATAGAGAACAATGTATGAATACTTTTCATTCATTATCTTCCGCTTTATCCTATATTAGGGTCGCGGGGGGATTCCCCATGCCCATCCCGGGGAGAATGTTTTGGGCACTGGGCAGATACATCCAGGACAGGACGCCAATCCATCGCTGGGCTGGATGAATACTTGATTTTTTTCAAAAAATAATGTAATATATTTTGATCAACATTTAAAGTTTTTTTTTTTTTTTTTGTATACCATGCCACTAGAACAGTGTTTTACAAAACAACCAAACTATTTCAACATAACATCTCTATTTTGCAAAAAAAATAAAATAAATTGTGATCATAATTAGAAAATAGCAATGACTGTAGCACAGAGTAGCTGTATGAGAGATCCAACTCCTGCTGCCATAAACATACCCCAAACATTTGCTGATAAGCATGTTGTTTGGACAGAGAAGTGGTGCACAGTTAACTTATTTGGGTTTAATGGGAAACATTATGTTCATTGACAAACTGGGGAAAGACTGAAGCCAAAGTCTGTAAAGAAGTCAATGAAAATTTTGTAATCTTTATCTGTGCTACAGTCATTGATGTTCTCTAATTATGTCATTGATGTTCTCTAATTATGATCATCATGTTTTGTATCATGCAAAATAAAGGTTTTATGTTTAAATACTAGTTGTTTCGTAAAACACTATTCTAGTGGCATGGTGTACCACTCACAAAATATTCCTTCAAATTTTGATCAATGTAGACATTTCTAAAAAAAAAACAAGTGTTCATACATTGTTCTCTAATTTTGTTCTCCAGTGTATATATTGATTTTATATTCTTTGAAGTAAAGTACATGAAAAAAATGTACTTTAAAAAAAGCTCAGAACACTACTCCCCAGCTGCGGAGAACACACACTCACTAGTATCATTAGACTGAGAAGTTGCTTTATTTTTGCTATTATAGCAATAAAGAAGTATTTTTACATTGTCTGTAAGTAATCAATCCTCTAATTTGTTACCTGGACAAAAACAGTGAACCCCATAATGTATACATTTATTTTAACTTATGACAATGCATGATTACTTAAAAACAAGTACACTACAAATTCAGCAATGCACTGTTTTTATCAAAAGCAAATAAAAAATAAATTGCCTTACAAATGGGATCCCTACTTAATCCAAAACAGCACTGGTTATAGTGACATAAATAATATATGTTTTAATAACAAAGTTAACAGTGTAACAGTGCAGACAGAGAACTAATTATTTCCATATTATATTATTCTAACAGATCACACCAGCATACAGACACAGCAGTGATTGATGTATACACATTGCATCATTAACTGTGGATACTACCCAGATTAAACTGATAAAAAGGTTGAAAGAAAAAGTGCACTGTATGAATATAAACTTTCCACTGCTGCAAAACCAAAAAAAAATATTCATACAGACCTCTAAAGGCATAAGGAAAGAACTTACACTTAAATTTAACCACCAGTTTGTATTTTTCAACGTTTAAAAAAAAGTATAAGAATGTGTAAATTTAAGAAAACTTTAAAAATGAATTTGATGCAGGGTTGTGGGGTGAAGAGCAAAAAGTTTAGTTATGATGATTGCATTTAATCACAAATAAATGCACAACTTGAACACCCATTAAGCAAGGTAAGTAAATTTACGTTTTGAGGTCAATGGCTTTTTTATAAATACTATACATATACCAACACAGTTTCTTTTTGTCAGTCTTTTAAAGCTAGGCTTAAAACATCCTTTATCAGCACTAATTACTTTTATTTTACCTTTTTCAAACAGTGTACATTTATGAGGAATTGGTCATACTGTTGAAATAGAATTTCGCCAGTCAGGCCACAACTTGCTGATTGGTTTATTGCATTTGACCCACAAAAAACACCCATGAAACACATTGTCACAATAACAAAAAGAAACCGACTAAATTAAGCTGTGGGTTGCGACTTGAGGATTCACTAAAGGCCCTTAAAGCCACTTCTTGGAGTAGTTAAACCTCTGCAGGTTCCCGAAGAATATGTAAAATTTTGTGCTACTTAAAGCAACAGAGAAAATTTTCATAGGGAGCATATACACACACAAGGATTTTCGAATTTATATATAGATGACTATGTTAAAATACCCTGTTAATACTGTATGATGCATTTTGTCACAATATGCTCAGAAAAGCACTTATATAAGTGATTTTAAAGATATGGAATTAATGCATTACATTGTATAAAGTTTAAATAATAATAATGTTTAAGTGTTTTGTCAACTTTGTTCTTTTTAATATAACAAATGTGAAAAAATGTGATGACAATAGTTAAAGGAAGTTAAAGGACATTGGTTAAACAGGTTTGAGATGATACTATGGTAATAAGTATGGTTAGTAAGTATATAAATTTGTATATAAAGTATATAAATCACAACACAAGGATAAAAAAATCTGAGTATGAACCTAAACTTATACCATTAGCATGCAAACTGTACATTCTAGATGGTAGGTTATAAATTATTCCAACTATTAACTGCATATAGCTGAGTTTCATAAAATCGGTAAATGCATCATTGGGACTGCCATCTTAAAGTTCTGGCGTGTAGGAACAAAACAATCACAAAACCTTAAGTTTATTAAAACAGATATCTGTAGCTGCAATGGAAAGGGAAACAAAAATAATTACAAAAGCCAATGAGTCAATTTAGTGACTTAAGCTAGCATATCCACAAAGAAGACGTTGGCAATGCCTTGAAAACAAAACTGAAAAAGCAGTAGCATTAATGCTGGGAAGATTACGAAAGCAAAACCCACAGCTGAGAAAAGTAGTGGTTTAAATAGACAACGAAGATTGTGGCAAATCAAAGGAAAATGAGAGACAGACGATTGAAATTCAGGTGACGCAGAGCGGAAAAACAGTGAAACAACATCAGAATAAAAAGGACACAATGTAGTTGTGACAAAGAACATTATACATGACTGATTTACCTTCTACTACACCAAGATCGTGATGCAAGCAAAAACTTGGACATTTTACTACCCTGGGCTACATGATTTTTCAGGACTACAGGACTACATTTTACTATTCCTGTCTGGCCTGCCTAAGGTTAAAGCAAGTAATAAGCAAATTATTTACATTTGATATCTAATGTATGGTCACATATGAAACATTGCCTTTATCCCAAGGTAATATCAGTGTAATGGTTTGGCCCTTTACAAGAGTCAAAGTGTCTCATGTGACCCTTCAAATAAAACACAACCCTGATTTTTTAAATAAATACATTTCATTTTTAATTTATCATTATTGGCACTGATTTTGTTATTAATTATTTTAATCATATATTATCATTTATTATATAAACACAATCTAATTTAGCTAAATTTATAATAATCAAGTAACTAAGCAAGTAATCTCATCATCTGATTATCTTCTGGTTAATCCTATAGGACACAATGACATTAGGGACTATACACTAGGGACTAGTGTCGCGGGCGGGTTCCCCATGCCCATCCAGGGGAGAAAGTTTCTGGTGCTAAGCAGATACACCAAGTACAGGGTGCCACCAGTTTATCACTGGGCAAATACTTACAGAAACACTTTATAGGGCCAATTTATAATAACCTTAAACCCATGTTTTAGGACTGTGGGAAGAAACTAGAGAACCCGGAGAAAAGGCACCTGCATGGCTCATAGAAGGAAATTGTGCCTGTGTGCACGGCAGGGGGAGGTGACGAGAATGGAGACACGAGTGGGGTGAACAGATGAGGAGAGTGGGCCAAAAGGCGCAGTAACCTGGTGGAGCAAAGTGGAGAGGGAGCAATTTATACGATGAACAAGACAAAACTGTGGGTTTCCATGTAAGAAGGGTTGCAGAGTGATGTTCCTAGCAGAGAATAGGCTAAGTAATGTCCTTAGCAGAGCAAACGTTGCCTGTAGAACCTCAGCGACAGACAGAAGCCAGCACATACCCTGGCTAGAGATTAAAAAAGTGGAGATCTTCACATAGTTTTGGAAGCGCGGGCACACAAAAAAAAGACTGAGTAAAATAGGCAAGCTTAAATACACTGAAGGCACATGCATGACAGGTGAATACAGCTGACAATAATTATCATTGACTAAAGAACTAATGATCATAAACCAGCAATAACAAAGACAGGATCGCAAAAACAAAGTGCACTCCTGAAAATATTTAGCCTTGTCAAATTACACCAAGAATTTAAATGCAATCTTTACTAAAGTGTCAGTGTATAAATAAAACGTTATAAAAATATTGGTAACAAGCCACTTCTTGGCTTGTTTTGACGTTTCCTGCAACCAGTGTAAATGCTAATTTAAAAAGTAATTGTTCACTTCTTGGTGGTTGTAAAGAGTATGTAAACCTCTGCAAGGAAAAGCTATATATATATATATATATATATATATATATATATATATATATATATATATATATATATATACTGTATATATCGAAGGGATATAGAAGCGATAGGGAACACACACACACACACACAATTTTACAAGATATTTTGTATCTGTATGCAAAAATAAAATCATTTATAATATGAAAATAGAGCAAATGGCATTAAAATGTTTATGTATCTTTATTTATTTACCTTTGTTTATTTACCTGTAAAATCACACAACATCCAAACAATTATCCAAGGCATATCAAACCAGCCAAATGCTATTACTAGTACTTTTTTTTCAGTATATTCATGCACATCCACATAACACAACATCCAAACAATTATCCAAGGCATATCAAACCAGCCAAATGCTATTTTTAAAGTTCTCATTTTCAATCCATCAGCCACAAACAGCCTTTGCATCAGTATTTGGTTGGACCTTTTCTGATAGTTATCAGACCGAAAAGTTTATAAATATAAGCTCTACAGAATAAACCAAAACTGTTTGTTTTCTTAAATATCAATCCAAACACCACAATTGAATTTAATATTTGTTGAAACTGAAATTAAAGAATCTATGTAGTATTTAACAGCATCCTACTAATATAGGTTTTTTTTGCATTTACATGTACCTGGAATATTAGAGCACATATTTGATGGTACAAAAACATCGCTACTTGTAATTTACAACTATAAAAGCATAGCATAAAAGCATTAAAATATAGAGTGAGTTATCAGATAATCAATGAACATATTACATTTATGTACATCTTATTAAAGAAATTACATGTAAAAAAAAAAAAAATCAAACTTTAAACTCTACATATTACATGAAGGCAATACAAACTATATATGTTGCCTATTAACTAACAAGTAAAATTATACAGAGTGCTGTGTATTTTATAATATATCTATTTTTTACAAATATTAACTTGACAGTTTTGTAAGTGTTCCCATATTCCATGTTAGAATAAAACCACAGGCTAATATATGTATGTAAATGTAATAGGTCATACAAAAATAACAAAACCAAACTGAATTTGTTAGTTAATATAATATTTGTAGAAGCAAGAAGGTCAAAGTAGTTACAGTTAATGTGTTTAAAATGAGTGTCCTAATCACAGTACCAGGTGCTCGTACGTGGAACGCATTCAGTATTAACCTGTGACATTTTCATAAAGAAGTCAGATTACTATAGAAAAAAGGGGGGAAAGCGTTTCTGTTCAAATGTCATACGCCATCAAATGTCATATGTTGCATCTCTTAATGTTTTATAAGATCCAAACACAAAACAAATCAAATAAATGGACAGCATCCGAGCATTATTCGCAAAATACCATTCTGTAGAGTGTCCTTCTAAAAAATAATAATGCAATTACTCAATTAAAGAGTCTCCGACACTTTTTAGCTCTAATCAAGGCAAACACACGCCGACAAAGTAGCCCAACTTATGTCTACTGCACGTTTACATTTGAATCAAAAAAGATTAACAAAGCAAAAAGGAAACGTAAAGTCCGCTTACCCTCAGCGTCCCGTGTTCCGACTGTTCTCACGTAATAAAAAAGGCTGCGCTCTTAAGCCGTTTAGCGATCTCCCCATACAGAGCGAGGAGGTCAGAATAGTTCAAAATAACAAAGGAAGGTCAAAGATGACAGATAAGTGGATCAAGCGCTTCAGGAGCGAAGCTCATTATCAGCTGAGCAGCACGCGCAACGCAACGCCGTGTGGAAGCAGTGCGTCCGCTGCGCGTCCACGAGCGCCGCTCCACCGTTACAATGAGGTCCATTCAGGAGCCGCAGCTGCAGTGAACCAAGATCAGTGATGGAGCGAGAGAGAGAGAGAAAGAGAGAGAGAGAGAGAGAGAGAGAGAGAGAGAGAGAGAGAGAGAGAGAGAGAGAGAGAGAGAGAGAGAGAGAGAAAGCGAGGGAGTAAGAGATGGAGAGAGCATCACTTTTAACCATGCTTCTCCGTAATGATGAATGAATCGAGAAAATGTTGATTCTTCAGCCTGACTCCTGTTCGGAGAGTCGGTGGCACACAGTTCGTTAAAAGAAATCACCTCAGCACATCATCCAAAAAAACCTTCCAGCCCAATTTTAGACGTTTAACGTTTAACGTTTAGACGTTGGGGAGATATAAATATAAATCGTATGTATAAATATGGGGCGGTACAGTGGCTTAGTGGTTAGAATATTTGCCTCTCAAGGCTAAGGATTTCCGCTTTGAATCCCAATCTGGCAGGAGTTTCCATGTTCTCCCCATGTCTGCGTGGGTTTCCTTCAGGTTCTCCGGTTTCCCCCCACAGTCCAAAAACATGGATCAAGCTCAATTGAATTCTCCAAATTACCCCATATAGAGTGTGTGTCTGTGTAAGTGAGTGTGTGCCCAGCGATATATTGTCTGGGGTGTATCTGCCCAGCGCCCGAAACATTCTCCCCTGGATGGGCATGGGGAACCTCCCCCCACGACCCTAGAGGATAAAGCGGAGGACGATGGATGTGTGTATATATATATATATATATATATATATATATATAAATATAAATATATATATATATTTATATGGCGGCACGGTGGCTTAGTGGTTAGCACATTCGCCTCTCAGCGCTAGGGATTCCCGGTTCGAATCCCCATCTGGGTGGAGTTTCCATGTTCTCCCCGTGTCTGCGTGGGTTTCCTCCGGGTTCTCCGGTTTCCTCCCACAGTCCAAAAACATGGATCAAGTTAATTGAATTCTCGAAATTGCCCCGTTTAGAGTGTGTCTGTGTGAGTGAGTGTGTGCCCAACGATGGATTGGCGCCCTGTGCTGGGTCTATCTGCCCAGCGCCCGAGACGTTCTCCCCTGGATGGGCATGGGGAACCCCACCGCGACCCTAATAGAGGATAAGCGGGACATAATGAATGAATGAATATATATATATACATGTATATATATATATATATATATATATATATATATATATATATATATATATATATATATATATATATATATATATATATATATACTGGGCATGGGGTCTTAGTAGAGGATGAAGAGGAAGATAATGGATGGATGGATATATAGGTACAAACACTATATTGGTAAAAGTATTTGCTCACCTGTGCAAATTATCAGAATTAAGTGTTCCAATCACTTCCATGGCCACTGGTGTAAAAAAAAATCAAGAACAAATCAATCAAGGCATGCAGACTGTTTTTACAAACAATCGTGAAAGAATGGGTCGCTCTCAGGAGCTTAGTGAATTCCAGCATGGAACTGTAAAAGGATGCCACCCAGGGGCGGTTTTAGGGTTTAGAAACATCAGGGGCTTTAGTCCAGATCCCTTATTCCCCCACTGTCCTCTTTAAAAAGTGCCCTTTCATGAGTGTATTTATCCATTTTTCAAACTGTTGTTACATTCATTTTGTTTGATCATTCATTAGTTATTCATTCATTCATTCATTCATTCATTATCCTCTATTAGGGTCGCGGTGGGGTTCCCCATGCCCATCCAGGGGAGAACGTCTCGGGCGCTGGGCAGATTGACCCAGGACAGGGCGCCAATCCATCGCTGGGCACACACTCACTCACACAAACACACTCTATAGGGGGCAATTTGGAGAATTCAATTGACTTGATCCATGTTTTTGGACTGTGGGAGGAAACCAGAGAACCCGGAGGAAACATGGAACATGGAACATGGAAACTCCACCCAGATGGGGATTCGAACCGGGAATCCCTAGCGCTGAGAGGCGAACGTGCTAACCACTAAGCCACCGTGCCGCCTCATTAGTTATATTGGATCATATTAAATTACATATGAAATATGTCTGTCAGCAGTGGATAGCACATTCAGTGCAATAAACGATGGTTTTGGCTGAAAAACTTTGAATAAACAAACCTGAGCTTCGGCAGAAAAGCATGAATCCGTTTTACAAGTCAGTCGCAGATGAGACAGTTTTAACAAGGTTTTGCTTTGAAATACCATAAATTTGCGACAGTTTGCACCTTCAGAAAAATTCTGACAGTTTCTGAAAGCTTAGAAGCTGCTCATTACAGACAACATACAGTTATTACTGTAACATTACTCTCGCTACTGGTGAAAAAAATCTGTCTCCCTCACACACACACAGAGCTTGGAAGCACAAACAGCTGACGGTGACTCAATCGGTCCTGCTGCTAGAAGAGAGGCGGCCAGAGAAAGCTGGACTCATTTGATCCGGAGCTACTGGGAAAACATCCGGGGCTAAGCCCAGGTCTAACGACGCGCCTGATACCACCTGTGCATAAAATCCAATTGTAAAATATCCTTGCTCCTAAATATTCCACAGTCAACTGTCAGCTTATAAGAAAATGAAAGTGTTTGGGAACAACTCAGTGGTAGGCCACATAAACTGACCGAGCAGGGATCAGCGGATGTGCATGGGTCTCCATGGTCAAGCAGCTGGAGCTAAGCCATACATCACCAAGTGCAATGCAAAGTGTCCAATGCAGTGGTGTAAAGCATGATGCCACTGAACTCTAGAGCAGTGGAGACGTGTTCTCTAGAGAGACAAATCGCACTTCTCCATCTGGCACTCTGATGCACCAGGCTGGTTTGGGCGGATGCCAGGAGAAAGGTACTTGTCTGACTGCATTGTGCCAAGTGTAAAGTTTGGTGGAGGGGGGATTATGGTAGTTGTTTTTAAGAGCTCCAGTGAAAGGAACTTTAAATGCTTTAGCATACCAAGACATTTTGGACAATTCCATGCTCCCAACTTTGTGGGAACAGTTTGGAGATGGCCCCTTCCTCTTTCACAAATGACTGTGTGAGCAAGGTCCATAAAGACATGGATGACATAGTCTGGTGTGGATGAACTGTACTGACCTGCACAGAGTCTGATAGAACTTCTCCGAATTAGAGCGGAGACTGAGAGCCAGGCCTTCTGGCCTTACAAATTCGCTTTTGGAGGAATGGTCAAACATTCCCATAAACACACTCCTAAACGTTATGGACAGCCTTTCCAGAAACTGTTCCATCTGCAAAGGGTGGACCAACGTCATATTGATTAGGAATAGGATGTTTCTTAAGCTCATATGTGAGTCAAGACAGGTAAGCAAAAACTTTTGGCACCATAGTGTATGTGTCCTGTCTACCAAAAGAGTGTGTTCCCTCTCTTCAGCCTGTGCATTCCAAATCAGCTGATAACTTTTTCGTTATACTTTTTTGATTGTCACTCCACTTAGTACTATTTACCTGTTGTGTATGCTTCTCCAGTATCTCCCCAGAATTAATCTTTCTCTGCTCTACATTTTCTTTTCACCATTTAACGCATTGGCAATTAACTTCATTGACTTTAAGCGAGTAGTTGTGGACTATTTGTAACTAAGTTGATTTGATTGCAAGTGGATTCCATCTCATGCCCTGTATATGTTCCTTACTACTTGACACAGTAACCAACGACACATTATGGGCACATCAAATCCTACATCCATGGCCCAGACCTTCACACTTCACAAAAAAGGTCGATTTCTTGGTAAACTTCAGAAGGAATCGATCATGCTAAAGCTATGGAATCGCTGTTGGATTGTCCGAGCCAACTTGAACATGGCCTTCTTCATGCTACCAGTGCACCAAAGGCTGCTACTTTTTCCGATATATCCTTCTGCCGACTAATATGACATTATCCCCACTTCCTGTGTCTGAGAAAGTGATCCAGAAGCTTTTTATTTAAGGTTTAAGGTTTGTTTCTTTAAAAGGTATGGCCTGCGAGGAAGACCCATCTTATGAAACAGCCATTCTTCTGACTAGATGCTTTATAAGCTCTTTACACTGGGATTTCAAACATGACATTGAGAGGTCTTTGCAAAGGAGCCCGGCACCTCCTAATTGCCTATTGGGCAACTCTGCCACACGTATGACACCATTTTTTGTGTTCTTGGTTATCAACCACTGTTGTGTTGTAGGAACCAAAACCCTCCATTACTCCTGTGATAGATAAGTGGTAAGTGTAGCGAGAGTGTCTGGGCTTAGGTTTACCAATGCATCAAGAGCATCTTACAGCATGTCGTTGTTGTTGTGTTGCCGTTAAATAAGTGATTCACTAAGTGACATGGATGTTTATGTTACTGAGGACAGGATTTGGCTCAGTTGACATAAAGATGCTTTGCAGGAGGCACTGTTACTCATTTTTCATCCTTTACTAACATGTTCTTTTCTGTGTTCACTGTCTTTGATATATATTACAATATATATATATATATTATTCACAGTGATACCCAATATCTTCCAATATGGTTGACTTGAATGAAGCAGTGTATGTAATTTCCATGTATGTTTCACCTCTAAACAAAACATCTCATGGCATGCTTAACCGTGTGTACAGCTAAGTAGAACCCGCCTCCTAATTTTTGTTACGCCTTGCATTTCGTAGTTTTCGCCTGTTAGTATGATGTACCCATACCATTGTGTTCTATATCCATGTTTGTATATATATATATATATATATATATATATATATATATATATATATATATATATATATATAAATTTTTTATTTTATTTATTATTTTTTTTATCCATCCATCCATTATCTTCTGCTTTATCCTCTATTAGGGTCATGGGGGGGTTCCCCATGCCCATCCAGGGGAGAACGTCTCGGGCGCTGGGCAGATACATCCAGAATCTATCGCTGGGCACACACTCACTCACACAAACACACTCTACATGGGACAATTTGGAGAATTCAATCTGTATCATTGTGTCAAGTAGTAGTTAACAATGACAGAGATTCACTGAGATCCACAGAATCTACTTGCTATCAAATCAACATTCACAGATAATACAGTATGTGAGGGTGTGGTCGTTCAGTGTTTAGGATGTTGGGCTATCAATCTGAAGGTTGTGGGTTCTAATGCCAGGTCCACTGACATTACCAGTATGGTTCCTTGAGCAAGACCCTTAACCTTCATTGCTCCTGGGCTGCTATATGACCAACCCTGTGTTCTGAACCCAACTGAGTTGGGATACTTATAAGTCACTTTGGGTAAAAGTGACTGCGAAATGTTCAAATGTAAATGTAATGTAAATATGTGCAGCATTTTTTTTATTGTAATTGTCATAAATATGTTAAGTTCTTGTAAATCTATTACATGAACACTGAAGAAAAGCAATATATATATTTTTTTATGCACAAATTATTCAAACATTTAAAGATATTTGAAAGGTGTGTTTATTGGCACTGATGGCTGCCATTCCAACCAGCTGTCTGCTTGAAAGACACACAAAAGAAGTTATCCCCTAGGAGCAGCTTTATTAAACTTCATAATTATGAATGATTTGCTTTCTGCCACCAGTTCCCATATTGGGAGCAAAAAGAATTCTCACATGTCTCGTCAGCTTGGCAGAAGATCACACAGTAACAGACAAAACACAATAAGGCTCAGCCACAAACCCAGCAGGTTTTCTGAAATAGCATTGTGAAATAGCATCAATCTTTCCACAGGGGCATCAGAACAGAAGAACAGAAGTGCTGGCTGCTCATTTAGTTCATCTGAGGCCTTTCCGGGTGACAATCTTTTCTAAAGTAATCAGGGCTGTGGTGAGGAGCAGCAGATGACACACACACACACACACACACACACATCTATCTATCTATCTATCTATCTATCTATCTATCTATCTATCTATCTATCTATCTATATATATATATATATATATATATAGATACTGTATATAGATACTGTATATAGATACTGTATTTATTTATAAATAAATAAATAAATGTGCTTCTCTTCACAACCCAATCAGGTAGCATTCTGAGGCCGAGCTGGATTTAGAATGACTTTGCCTTCGTACATCTTCTGCTGTAAATTTTCATGCCTCGGTGATTATGCTAAAAGACAAAAGGCTTTTGCATTCACACAACTGAAGCTTTATCATGCCTGTTTAGATATGAACAAATCCTCCTAATTCACCCATCATCACCATTTTTCTTCCCACTGTGACAGATGCACACAGGTCAATCAGACACCGGAGTGGCCATTGGCAAGGTAGAAAATGACTTTAACAGTCATTTCAAAGCCATCCAAGCCATTTTAGGCTTGCATGACTTGAAGTCAGCAACACAAAGAAACTTGTAATTCAATTTAAAATATACACAAAGGAGACACCCTCATGACCCTGGATCTTTAGGTTTTAGCAAGCCAATGTTGTCAAAAAAAAACAAAAAACAATAGTTTACAATGATTCAGCCAGCACTATACACCTAGAATTGAAAAGTGAGTGTTTATGATAAAGGTTACATGCCTTATTAGAGCATGGAAATTAATTTTGTGCAGCATGACGACCACGGTGAAAAGAAACAACAGTGTATTGGTTTGAGACCAAACAGACACTGCTGACCTCTAGGCAATATTTCATCTCAAGCTCAGACATTAAAACTAACCCTAGACCATATCACACAACAGAACTATGTGAAGTTCTAAATTGCTTACACAATTAAATGTCTTTAAGGTATGTTAATTGATTTATTTGATTTTTTTTCAAATTTTTGCAAAAACATTTGTTTTATACTGTGACTGTGCAGTTTTTATTTGAAGAGAGAGCTATGGAAACAAGGGAGGTAAACTGACTCACCCACCATGTCTTTTGTTGGTGTGTCTGTGCAAGACCTTAAGAGGAGCATGGAGATTAGAAGAAAAACATGTCTCAAAATTGAAATAGTGTGCACATATATTTACATTTAATCCTTTTCAAATGGTTACATATGTGCGTGTCCAAAAGACAAAATTATGTAAAGGTTTAGTGGCAACCACAGCAAAGTGCTTATTTATGTTTAATTACAAGCCTGTCTCCTGTGTCCCCAATACCTGTATCAACAATTTTGTTACACTGGTGCTAAAACCTGGAAATGAGGATGATGGTAATAGGCTTGTTAACCTCATCAAAACCAAGGAGAGCATGCAGCAGGATCAGGCACAAACCATCCTAATACTGTACAAGGATGCTAATCCTTAAACTTAGGAAAGCCGAAATTGAGGATCAGTAGCATCTGATGAAAAACCTTGTTTTCCATTAATGACTACACAGGAGCACGCTGCTGCAATCCTGGAGTATCCAACCCTTTGATTTTCTCTACCTCTTCTTTGGCACCACAGATACATGGGGTGATTTCACAAATTTTAACAATTTGGCACCCGGGCAACACTGTTTTGGCAGTGCCAAAAGTGTCGGTATCAACTTGTTTGCAGGTAAAAAAAAAAAAAGTTTACCTTTTTACAAGACTGTTTAGACCGTTCAGACCTCTGCAAGCCAGAGGTCCTCTTTTACATTTCAACCCAGGTCCATGTGAGTTCTTTTTTCTGTATGCTGTTTGTATTTGGTTATTAAATAAACGCATTGTTTCTGCAGCTACCTGGAATCAGTGTATGTGCTTACATTGCCTAATTACAATTGCTAATGTTACATCTTAAGTAAGATACAAAACAATTAATAATAAGCAAATTAAATTTTATAAATTTTAATTATATCTTCAAAATAATTAAAATTTTTGCTAGAAAATAGCAACTAATCATGAAACTTTGTAGCTTTGTAGCAGAAAATGTCTTTTAATTGACAATGCATGGTCTAAATGGCAAAAAACTCTTTGCTGTCAGTATGGAATTGTATCACAACCTACATAGACGTGTGATCTAGTCCTTACTTGAGCAACAGAAATTTAGGTGACCTCTAGTTTGGAATAACTTTGAAATAACTTGAAATAATAGTGAAAATGCGTATTAGTTTAAGCTTGCAAAAAAAAAAAATTGCATACAATAATGAAGAAAATTGAGTCTAACTAAAAATAAATTGTAAATCTCCCATTTTTTGTAAAAATGTCTTTGTGTGCACAGTTAATAGTGATTACATGAAGGTGATTTCTTACTAAACACACAAGGAATGAACTGCCTATTGAAGTCAGGACTTCTTATCCAACATCAATGCCTACTCTGAAAAATACTATATTGACTACGCATATATGTATAGGGACACATTTTAATGTTTTAGGGATAATTATTCATTCATTCATTCATTCATTATCTCCCGCTTATCCTCTATTAGGGTCGCGGTGGGGTTCCCCATGCCCATCCAGGGGAGAACGTCTCGGGCGCTGGGCAGATTGACCCAGGACAGGGCGCCAATCACTCACACAAACACACTCTATAGGGGGCAATTTGGAGAATTTGATCCATGAACTTGATCCATGTTTTTGGACTGTGGGAGGAAACCGGAGAACCCGGAGGAAACCCACGCAGACATGTGGAGAACATGGAAACTCCACCCAGATGGGGATTCGAACCGGGAATCCCTAGCGCTGAGAGGCGAACGTGCTAACCACTAAGCCACCGTGCCGCCGGGATAATTATCAAAATAAAATTTTAAAGTTTGGGTACACTGTATATTTTTAAGGCATTAAAATGTGATTGATATCTGAATGGCCACAAAAACATACACCCACTTTTGTGACATGTCACAGTGATGTGCTGATGTGACAGGTGTAGCCATGGCACTGGGTTTTTAAAGACTAGACATAATCATGCCATAATAGAAAACCTGTTATAAGATTTGACACTTTCTGAAATAACTGTATTCACTCTCATTGAGAATCAAAATGCATGTAAGTGTGTTTGTTGCAAAATTATAAATTGTCTCATTGGCAAATAAAGGTTTCTACCATGACATTAATAAATATGTGTGGATGTGGTAAAGAATACTAATGGCTTTTAGACCACACAGGCAGCAGTACATCATATTGTGAGGCAGGTGTTTAGATATGCTTCATAACGGCTGTATTGATGACATGAAATGTTTTTTTTAAGATGGCTTTAGACAAGATTATTACAAAATATAAGTCCAGTGTAATTCTGTACCCATGTGATTAATAAAATTTTTTGACTGCAATAAGAAAAAAAGAAGATGAAACTGACACAGGGCGGCACGGTGGCTTAGTGGTTAGCACGCTCGCCTCTCAGCGCTAGGGGATCCTGGTTTGAATCCCCATGTTGGTGGAGTTTCCATGTTCTCCCCGTGTCCGCGTGGGTTTCCTCCAGGTTCTTCGGTTGCCCAGCGATGGATTGGACCCCTGTCCTGGGTCTATCTGCTCAGCGCCTGAAATGTTCTCCCCTGGATGGGCATGGGGAACCCCACCACGACCCTAATAGACGATAAAGCGGGAGATAATGAATGAATGAATGAAAACTGACACAAAACTTTATGTGCTTTTTCCACTTCATAATGTTTGAAAAAGAAAACAGAACAGAAAATCAGTTGGAGAAGTTAAGGTACTGTAATTGTCAGAATTCTCTGTATCCTCCAGACAGGACAGATTTGTTTATGTTTTGGTGTGAGCTCCTTATTTTACTTCTTTTGTACATTTCGCAGTTTGTTTTCATTATTGAGAGAGCTTCGACTTTAATGAAGGTCTTTTTGGTTGTTGATTCTTTTTTTGGTTAATGTGGATATTAAATAAAACTAATTTTTCTGCAACCTGCTGCCTGTTTAATGTGTGGTTATCACAACACTTACCTGGCCATAGAAATTACTTGACAGTAATTGAGCAGCAGACTGAATTTATCACGATTAACTCTATTGAGTACAGCTACAAAACTGAAAGGGGCAGAGACTGCAGATTACCCTGTCACACGCCCCCTGGCACA
>JAFMOD010000478.1:126908-156886 GCA_019802435.1 Corydoras maculifer | reverse complement strand
CCACGCCCTCTGGCTGTGCAGTTCTGTGGACGCCCTCTGCGGATGAGGCGTGGGATGTGCCCTGTGGCTTTATGTCGTGGTGGACGCCCTCGGCGGGTGCGGAGTGGGCCACGCCCTCTGGCTGCGTGGCGAGGTGGGTGCCCCTGGTGCACTGACTGGGCGGCGTGCGGCCCCTGGACCTCGGGCTGGGCGGCGTGCGGCCCCTGGACCTCGGGCTGGGCGGCGTGCGGCCCCTGGACAACGGACTGGGCGGCGTGCGGCCCCTGGACCTCGGACTGGGCGGCGAGTGGCCCCTGGACCTCGGACTGGGCGGCGAGCGGCCACTGGACAACGGGCTGGGCGGCGAGCGGCCCCTGGACAACGGGCTGGGCGGCGTGCGGCCCCTGGACAACGGACTGGGCGGCGTGCGGCCCCTGGACCTCGGGCTGGGCGGCGTGCGGCCCCTGGACCTCGGGCTGGGCGGCGTGCGGCCCCTGGACCTCGGAATGGGCGGCGTGCGGCCCCTGGACAACGGAATGGGCTGGGTGGGCCTCAGCGGGCACGCACGCAGGGTGGACCTCGGCGGGCACGCACGCTGGGTGGACCTCCACCTCGGGATCGCCATCCTGCATACAATAGAGGTACACCCCCACCGCTACACCAAAGAACAGGGCAAGCTCTGTCTCGCACTGTCCCGGATTCACCCCATTGCTGGCACACTCCTCCATATTAACGGACACAAGCGGTAACTCCGGTACCGCCCCCTCGCAGCGCGATCCAGACACGGCGCGATCCGGTGACTGCCCCGCAGCGCACGTGCTGAGCTCAGCGGCCACGCAACGCGCGCGCCGCATCTTGGCTCCGCGCCGGCGGTGCGCACCGCGTCTGGATCTCACGACGGGGGGCTTTACAAACTGCACTGGGCTATCAGCCCAGAACTCCTCAGAGTTCAGGAGGGTACGAATGGGCAAAATATGCCCATACAGGTATGACTCGCCCGCCTCCTCATCGGACACCTCGACCAGCTCGAGGCCCTCTTCAGCACGGAGCGCTTCATACCCGTACCTCCACATAAACTCATCATCAGAGTCATACCACTCTGATATCACAGTGTCAGAGCCGTCCTTACGGCTCCGGGACAGCGGGCTGCGCATAGCGGCGCACTCGCGGTCACGACGGAGGGCGCCGCGAGTACGAGGCTATACGCTATACGGCCCCCACAAAGAAAAAATTTTAAATTAGCTTACCTGGGCTCTGGACTCCTCAAATAGATGGCACTTCGTGATGTTACACTCGCCTACCCAGAGATTGAAGCTTCGCATAGGAAGCACAGAGCCGTCGCGTTCTAACGCGCTGAAGGGAGCCAGGCACACAGGTAGCAGGGAAATGGAAATTTATTAAAGGTGTAGAGACACCACAAAACCAAGGCAACCGACGAGTGAACATAACATAAACCATGAAGTGCACCGAGGACAGGGAAAGAAGGAAATAAATACAAATGAAAACCGATCACGTGCACAACACAACCAATCAACAGAAAGAGATCATTAAACAAATTAAATGACATTAATTTAAGTAAATTAACAAACATGGAACAGGTGCCCTAGGCACCCGTTACACCTATCTTGATGCACCTAAGATTATTAAGAAGAAATTATGCAGCCTGCCATGATGCCAATTTCTAAATAATGCCAGGCAGTGGTATTGTTTTGTGTTGTGACATCCTTGAAGTACATCTTGACCAGCTCTGTAATTTTCCTGGGTACTAAAGGATGAAATTTGCTTACAGGATCTCATGTAGAACTGTGTTGGCAAGATCTAAGAAAACCACATGCAAAATTGCTTTTTCCTTTATTTGTAGATTATATCTGGTGCCAGATAATGTTACCATGCTCTAAACATCCGGAGAAGCCACATATTCCTACCTTATGCATTAATATATTGATAAAGTTGTTAAACCTATACATTCCCTTCTATGTTAAGGAGATTGATTATGCAAAACTTTTCTTTTTTTTTTTTACAAACATGCTCTTTTGCACTTTGGGAATCATAATTCCTTCTATAAATATCTGAGGACCCCGTAATTGTTCTTATAGTGTCTGTACTGAATACTTTAAGGCCCAGAGGCTGAGGCTGATCTTATTTGTTTCCTTTCCACTTCAAGCCATGTTGGAGGTCTTTTGTCCATAGAATTAGAAGTAATAGTTTGGTAATCATAGTTCAATGAGTGGATTAAACTATGATCTATAGTCAATGAACTATTGATTGAAGATCAATGATTTTCTCATCTGCTTTCATTCTATGCTTGAGGGTCAAAATGCTCTCAATGATACCATTGCGGACGGTGCACATTATGGGATTGGGCTTTAGCTTTTCTTAGCTTGCAGAGAATGTAGAGGCGCTGACAATCCATGCTGGCTATTGATGCTGATTATGATGTTTGTTCCAGCAGAGGTTCTCTGTGACATGCACATGCATGATTTTTTTGCTGCCAAATGTCACATCAGTGTCCTCTGTGGGCCACCTCGGGGATTGTGTTGCGCAAACTCAGGACCGTTCTCCATCTCCAGAGTTCTAACTTCCGTTTCCTTATTGGTTTTTCCGGTATCTTCCTATTTATAGCTTCCGTTTCTATCATCTCCTCGCGTTGGTTCATGTATACTCACCCTTCTGCTCTTGTGCTTGGATTGTTGGATTGTTTTGGATTTGCGATCGTGTCTTCTTCTCGGCGGCATTGGAGATTGCCTTCGTCGCGGTCGCGCTGCTTCGATCTCGGTCTTGCACCGTTGTCTATTACTGAGTATTTTGGATAATAAACACTCTACGTGTTGAACTCTGGACGCCGTCCCGTTCCTGTGTTCCATGATCGTCACAGTAACCAACGCCATCATAGACGCGACGGATCCGGCTGTTCGCTCTTGCGCTCAGCGCGAGCAAGGACGATTGTTGGGCGAACTACGGCAGGAGATTGCTGAACTCTCCAGAGCGATGAGTTCCTTGTTGGATCGTCAGATGCAGCTGGAGAGCGGTCATCTCCAAAACCCGAGTTCTCCAGATGCTTTGTTTACCTCCGACCCTTCCATGAGGAGCGTTGCACCGATGACGTCATCGTCACTTCCTGTATCGGAGCCCATACACTTTGATGGAGAGGCGAAGGTTTGTGAGCTCTTTATGCTGCAATGTTCATTGTACTTCGCTAACCGTCCTCCTGCTACTGATGAACAGAAGATCACATTTATAATCTCAAGGTTACATGGACGTGCAGCCAAGTCACACAATTTTGAGCTGTTCATGGAACGTTTTCGGAGTACATTTTTTCACCCGCGCCAGGGACGCGCTGCGGGAGATGTCCTGTTTGAACTTAGGCAGTGGGCACACACTCGGTCGGCGATTATACCCTGGAATTTCAGACGTTAGCCATGCACAGTGGCTGGAATGAGGCAGTTTTACTTGTGGCTTATCGCTTTGGATTGAGAAGTAAGATCGCTGCCGCAGAGCTGGTATTTAGGGACGAGGGCATGTCTCTATCAGAGATCATTACCACCACTATCCATCTGGATCAGCTCTGGTAGGCAAGGGGGGTCTATGTTCCACGTCACCACTTCTCACCTCTACACCATCTGCAAATTTTTATTTCTGATTTATTTCTGCGGTTTCTATTCCTCTGGCGCTTAGTGCTCTGCATGTGGAGTAATTAACTTTTCTACTCATTTCTTCTCCTGCTTTTCCTCTTGTATATTAGGTTTACCTTGGCTTCAGCAAAACGACCCTGTCATCTCCTGGACTTCTCGGGATATTTTACATTGGTCACCCTATTGTGTCTCTCATTGCCTTCAGTAGCCGCTTCTCCAGCCGCAATTTGGACCTCCCCTTCCATAGCCTTCCTGTGGGAGTTCCATCAGAGTATACGGAATTGGCGCAGGTATTTGGGTCTGCTACTATTAATTCTCTCACACCCCATCGTGTTTCGGACTGTGCGATTGATCTGATTGAGGGTATGAAATTACCACGCGTAAGTCCTTATCTCCTCACTATTGCTGAGAACAGGTCCATGAGGGAATATGTTGTCGAGTCCCTTAAGAGTGGCATCATTCAACCCTCGAAATCTCCAGTGACATCAGGGTTTTTTTCCACTCTAAGACCTTGTATTGATTATTGGACCCTTAATCAGGCTACTCGTAGGATGGCCTATCCTCTTCCTTTAATACCCTCTGCTCTGGAACATCTAAGGGGGGCCACCATCTTTACTAAATTAGACCTACGCAAAGCGTACAATTTGGTTCGCATTTGGGAAGAGGATGAATGGAAGACTTCGTTTGTTACATCTTCTGGGCAATATGAATATCTAGTTATGCCATTCGGTCTCACTAATGCTCCTGCCATTTTCCAAGCGTTTATTAATGATTTAATCACCCATCGTCATCATGTGGCTACTGTTCTTCATAGCCTTTTGTGTTTGCTTGCTTTTCGTGCATGCAGATAAGTATGAGTTTCACCGGAAAAGCATTTATTTTTTAGGGTTCATTCTGTCAGCCAAGGGGCTTATGATGGATCCCAGTAATGTTAAGGCCATTCTGGAATGGCCAGTGCCCTCCTCCATCCGAGATTTGCAGCATTTTTTAGGGTTTGTGAATTTTTATCGGAAATTCATCAAATCTTTTAGTTCCTTGGCTATCCCTCTTACCAATCTCACCACGGATCTCAAGACGAGGTTAAGCTCGGCTCCCCTTTTAGCTCATCTGGACCTGGATTCTCAATTCTTTGTCGAGTTTGATTCTTCTTCCACTGGTGTTGGGGCAATCTTGTCCCAGGGTTCTCTTGGTTCTGTTCATCATCTGGTCGCCTTTTTTCTTCCCGTAAATTGTCACCAGCAGAGCGTAATTATGGTATTGGCGATAAGGAGTTGTTGGCCATTAAGATCGCTTTGGAGGAATGCCGACATTGGCTCATGGGGACCAACCACCCCTTTGTGGTTATTACGGACCACAAGAACTTAGAGTATTTAAAAGGGGCCAAACGACCTAATGCTCGTCAGACCAGGTGGTTTTTAATAATTTTCACTTCACCATCTCTTACCGCCCTGGGTATCACAACCATCAGGCCAACGCTCTCTCACGACTCCATTCGGATAGTGGAGGGGAGCATGTAGATGATTCTCCAATTCTGCCAGCGAGTTGTTTTATTAATACCATACACTGGGAGTTCAATCAAGAGATCGAGAGGTTTTAGTTTATGTGCCTGTAGCTTTCTGTACTCGCCTTATTACTTCGGCACATTCGTCTCTGTGTTCAGGGCATCCCGGGGTTGATCGTACTATTCAGATCTTGCGACTAAAATACTGGTGGGAATCTCTTAACTCGGATGTTCAGCGGGTTGTTAAGTCTTGTTCTATTTGTGCTGCCTGCAAGACCCCCAAGGTTTTGCCTGCTGATAAACTTTGTCCATTGCCAGTTCCTTCTCGCCCATGGTCTCATGTGGCGATCAACTTCGTTACGGATCTTCCTTCCTAAGAAGGATTCACGACGGTCGTTACTCTTATTGATCGTTTTTCCCGAGCCGTCCGTTTCTTGCCTGTGACAGCACTCCCCTCGGCTCTACAGACAGCTGAGCTTCTGTTTAAACATTTCTCCCCTATCTTCGGCATTCCAGAAGACATATTGTCGGACTGGGGTCTGCAGTTTACATCGGCTGTTTGGAGGGCATTTTTTGAAAAACTGGGTACTACTATGAGCTTAACTTCAGGTTATCAGCCAGAAAGAAATGGCCTGTGCGAGAGAGCTAACCAGGAGTTGGGTAAGTTCCTCCGCATCCTTTCCCTTAATCATGCTGCCGATTGGGCACGTTTCTTACCTTGGGCTGAGATTGCACAGAATTCTCTTCCGCCACAGGCCTGACCCCTTTTAATGTGTATTAGGTTACCAACCACCTTTTGCACTGTGGGACTCCGAACCCTCCAATTCCCTGTTGGTAGATGAATGGTTTAGACAGAGTGAAAGAGTGTGGGGCCAGGTTCACCAAAGGATTGAACGTGTCCTGCAAAGTAACAAGTCTTTCGCTGATCACCGTAGAAGTAAGGCTCAGGTTTACTCACCAGGGGACATGGTTTGGCTCAATTCTCGGGACTTTCGCTGCCAGTCGGCCTCTCGCAAACTGCTTCCCTGATTTCTGGGTCCTTTTAAAGTAACATGCCAGATCAACCCGGTAACCTATCGTCTAGCTCAGGGGTGCTCAATACATCGATCGTGAAGGGGTGTCAGGTCAATCACGATGGAGGTTTGAAAAAAAAAATCACGTATCAGCGCTTTTTTACAGCACTGTATCGGAAGCATTTATACACACGCATGCACACATTTTAACACATAATGTGATTCATTCTGAATCGCGATCTCTGCAAGCAAGCGGTCTGCCCCCCCCCACTCTCTCGCTGTTCCCAAAACCGCCCTGTGGCCACGCCTCCGTGCCTAAATCAGAAGCACTGCCTCGCGAATCATCTACATTAGATATCTGTTTGTATTTTTGCACTTTATCAGACTGACAAGATGAGTGAAGGACTTTGCTCCAAAATAACTAAAATACCACTTTCATTTAGAGTGGAAGGATGAATATTTTTTTTTTGCAATGTAAAACTCAAAATGACTTTGCTTGATTTGCCAAGTAGCCATTGCACTTCCACTGTGTTTGGTCATTTGGTTGTACTAAAAAAAAGTTTTTGCCATGCTATTTGCTGCAATTACTGTGAAAATTGCAATCTGAAGCCATCTTTTCTATGCTGATTCGATAATACTAAAATCCATCTATCCATCCATTGTCTTCCGCTTTATCCTCTATTAGGGTTGCGGGGGGTTCCCCAGGACAGGGTACACCCAGGACAGGGTACACCCAGGACACACACACACACACACACACACACACACACACACACTCTATATGGGGCAATTTGGAGAATTCAATCGACTTGATCCATGTTTTTAGACTGTAAGAGAGAACCGGAGAACCCGGAGGAAACCCACGTGGACACGTGGAGAACATGGAAACTCCACACAGATTGGGAATCCCTAGTGCTGAGAGGAGAACGTCCTAACCACTAAGCCAATGTGCCCCCCCCCCAATACTAACATGATGTGTGCAACCAGGTTTTAATATAAAAGCCTAAAAAAAATTAACCCTGGTAGATCTCAATGACCTGTCCAATGGAAAAGTACATTTTGGGCTAGAAAAGTGTACTTAGTATCGTGTACATCCGGTCTTCCATACATCTCTTCCCAAGCCTTTTGTGTCTGGTCCCCTAGAAACTATCTTGCAGGAGAATAGCATCACCCAGATATTTTGGACTCCAATCTCATTTCGGACTTCCATAACCAGCATCCTGAGAAGCCTGCACCTCGAAGTAGAGATCGTCCGTGTCGGCAAGGTAGGCCCTCTCTACCCCCTAGGAGGGGGGGTACTGTCACATTAGTGCCCTCTGTGGGCCACCCTGGGGATCGCATCGCGCAGATTCAGGACTGCCCTCCATCTCCAGAGTTCTAACTTCCGTTTCCTTATTGGCTTTTCCAAAAATAGTTTAAAGCAGAGATATATAATGCAAGCTCAGAGACACCAGCAGATGCATTTAAATGTTAATTTAATACAATATGTTCATTAAAGCCCATTCCTGTGCTTGGAAAATGTTCTTAGGCTTCCCTGAAAAAGAAACAGAGTGGACAGTGCAAGTGGAGGTTCCAAATGTTGCATCAGAACGGAATATGCTGGGAACATGGCTAGTTGCGATGAGAAATTGGGACCAGGAAGATGAGAGGTTCTTCAATGACTGAGATTGTTACGGTTCCGCCAGGAACCAGTCGGAGTGAGTGGATCCGCTACTCGGAACGACGTAGTCGGGGGCGGGGATATGTTGCCAACAGTACAGTTTATTTTAACCACACACAGAGTTCACAGTACTGGAACCAAACATTAAATGACGCGGATGAACACCGGGGATGCGAAGCTGGGGTCTGACGTCACCGCGTAGTCGGCGACGTCAGCGGGGTCGTGTTCCGATCCGCCGGTACGCACAGGGCGGAGTGTGGCTACACAGGCAACGGGAGTAGGCGGTGAACTGTAACACAAAACAAAAAACACAGACCAGCAAGATGAGGCGGACAGGACGAGGCGAAGCAGAACGAGGCGAAAACAGGACTAGGTGTACAGGACGAGGTGATAACAGGATGAGGCGTAAACAGCACAAGGCGAGAACAGGGCGAGAACCAGAGACAGGGGGTGTGGGCCAGAGTGGACGAGGCGTAGCGAGGGTAAGTGCACAAACCAAGACCAACTAGCCCAGAGTGACGGGAGTGAGCAACCTAAATAGGGACAGTGATCAGGGAACCAGGTGTGCATAATTACAGGGGCGTGAACACAAGACAAACCCACACCATGTGACCAAAACAAACCGGAGACTACATAGAACACGTGACCATAACAAAACAAACGTAAGACAGGGATTTACAAACACCCGTGATCAAGAACCAGGACATAAACAAAGCATACAGGGGCGTGGAGACCAACTGGATGAGGGGCGGAGCTACCCAGGGAGCACCACCCCTCCGGGACAGACCATATCAGAGATGACATGCAAGTGGCCATATGCTAGAGAGTACATGCCAGAAACACAAGGACAGACAAATTTGAAGCAGCGTGAATGGTAGCAGAAAGCATTCATTGTAGCAGCAAGATCTCTCCTCCCGCCTTTGTGGCAGATCGTGCACACTTATATCAACCACACACCCCTGTATAGGGTCATCCAGAATTATCTGGGGGGGTAGGGGGAAGGTGGAGCCAATGATGAATGTGCAGCCTTGATAATCTGAAAAATCACTTTCAACCTTAATGTTTCAATCCACATAGAACTTTCATCCATCTGCTTACCTTTCAGATTCATGTTTCTTAATACATGAATTTATCCATGTATGCAGCCAGTTATCAACGATATTTTCATTCATCTTTGGTTCCATGCATTTTTGTCAGTGTAATACTCTATACATAAGCATATATAAATATTAAAATTGCATTTATTCAGCCAGCTACTCATTTATTTTTCACATTGTTAAACATACATTTTTAATGCATTATAAGGGCAGACAACAAATTATGTCTATTTAGCAGATGGTGGTATACTATATACTATTAATTTTCAACTGCATCAAGTGTTAGCAATAATCTGACACAAGACAGTGATTAAATATGAGGTTCATATTGCTGATTTTTGTGCAATAAGTAAAATCTGGTATAAGCTGTACCCCCTGCTTAAAAATATTTTTGACCGTGTCATGTTAGTATGGTTCAAAACCTATACTTTGTCATGTATTTATTAATCAAATTCTTGCTTTTGCACTGCCAGATATTGTGTTTAAAATTTAATGAGCTTAATTGACTAACTCCTTATAATCCCTGCATTTGCCTTAATCCCCTAGTTCTTCCCAACACAATAACAATTAACACTGAGGAAAAGATAATTAGAGTCAGCCTTCAAAGCACAGAAAACTCCACAACTCTGAAGACAGTTTACTCACAGTGCCACTTTCACTGCCGACATGCTGCTATTCATTAGGATTTTACAGACACATGGCAATTAAATATTAGATTGCACACTGGGCAATAACACAAATTAAAAGTGCTTAAAAATCTTAGATGTATTTTTAGTGTATGACACAACCCCAGTATTACTGTAATTGAACCTCTATAAATGTAATAAATGTGCAAAGGATTTAATTTGATTTTACCCTATGAAGACAACAAGCTGTTACCTTTTATATTTAAAGAAATGAGCTAAGAGCTGAGCAAAGCTTTCAGCTTTGGTCTAGTGATTGCAAATAAAGAACGCATATCATGCAGTCAAAGATCCTAGCCATTAGCGATACTCTTAATGCACCATTTTTACTCAGTTCAACACCATTTGACTCACTGTGACTACCAATTAATGACTCTATCTAAAGGTCCAGATTCTTAGCTAGAGCCTCGGGTCTAAGCTTTAACTCCCCATCACAATGTAGTATAAAATCTTACTGGCATTGATTTAAAAATGTGATGGAATCATTTTCAAATGCTAAAAAAAAAAATTGTAACTCTGGATTTTTACGCAAATGGCAAAAAAAAAAAAAAAATTTTTTACTATTGTAAAGAGATTGTTATTCACATCATTGGATAATCTCACAAAATAACTGTTTAACACAAAAATACATAAATAAACAGAAAGAAATGATTGTGAAACTCAACATAAAATTTGATACTTTTGCATTTTCAAAAAAAAACACCAGGGGTCGCCCTTCATTGAACCTGAGTACCAGGAGCCGCCCGCTGCTGAGTCTGAGCACCAGGGACCGCCCGCTGCCTAGCCCGGGCACCGGGGGCCGTCCGGTGCCGTTCCCGAGCGTCAGAGGCCGTTCGCCACCGATCCCGAGCACCAGGGGCCGCCCATCGCCGACTCCAAGCACCAGGGTCCTCCTGCCGCCAACTCCGAGCACCAGGGGCGCTCTCTCCGCCTCGCAGCTAGAGGGCGCCGATCCGCGCCCCACAGCGTGATGCCGTGCTCCACGCTTCGGCAGCAGTGGGAGTCCATCACGCCTTATCAACTGAGGGACCCCCCCCCCGTCTACGTGAGAACTGTTTTCCTTTTATTTTCCCTTTTCTTCGTCGCTTCCCCCTTTTTGCACGACCGTTGGGGTGGGGGTATTTTACAGGTGTCTATGTCACCTGTCTCTCATTTTAGTACTCATTGTCTCCGTTGGGTGATTGGTTTGTTTTTGTGCACGTGATTGGGTGTCTGTGTATTTAGGTTCCATATTCACTCTCCCCCGTGCACGTCTTTGTATGGGTTTATCCCGGTGTCGAGTTTGTGTTACCCCCTTTCTGTTGGTGTCCTTACACCATTTTTAATATTAAATCTACTTTTGTTTTTATCCCGGTGTTTCGAACTCTCCTTCCGCGTTTGAAGATGGTACGACGCTGTGCATTTTCCCCGCACAGGTTTCTTCCGTGTTAGCGTTCACAGGTGCCCCGGCATTGCACATTCTCTCTGTGCAGCTGGGCCCTGTGGACGTTTTTTTAGGCGCAAGCAGCGTACGCAGTTCCCCTGCGTAGCCGATCACCTGGGGAAGACGAGTGTAGTGTAACACTAAGAATATATTCCAATACTATTAATGTATTTCATGATTATTTTATTGTACCTCAATTTTACCAGAAAGTTAAAAAAAAACACAAGTGTTTGGTTTTGTGTGCATTATAGTAATATCTAATACACCATTGATGGTTTAAGTTGTATGTTAAAATTATGTGAAAATTTAGGAGAGAATTTGAAGACTGCCTGCAGCTACAAGTGCCTGCTGTGTCACACATTCATCATGCCAACTGAATATACGCTCTCAGCTGTCCCACTCGCCTTAGGAAATGTCTGAGAACATGCAAAGGTCAGCCGTTTCAGCTTTAATACGTGCCACACATCTGCATGTCTCATGCAAGCCTTCATAGCTTCTTATCTCTACTGGGTTTTAGTATTTGGATTTCAAACATTAACGACACGCCAATTTGTTCATTGTCAGTAAAATCATTTCATGCTCTCATGCATATAAAGTACCCAAGCTAATTTCAGCTTGAAGGATATAAACCTGGATGATGAGAGTTTTCTGCTGCACTCATGCATATCGGAATAATTTAGCTCCTGCATTAAAATCCGACTGGAACATTTTGGATGAACTTTACTTCACATTCTTGCAATGCAACAATACAATAAGAGGCTCCACTTGATAGTGGATTTACTGGATAAAATGGTGTCAAGCTTGGAAGGACAGAGCAAATTTAATTCATGGCACTTTAAAGGAAACTCCACTCTTTCTCTTTACTTTCTGGAAGCAATGAACATCAGGTGCCACAATGTGCAGTTGTCACTTAGGTGGGTCTCAGGGGAGGTTTGAGCCAGATTTGACACTCTCCCTGGCATTGTACTGCAGCTGAGGTGGCATACTTACATCTATTGTTGTTGCACCAATAAAAAAAAGCTAAGAAAGCTAAATGAAGAGTGCCAATCAACTAGACATACAAGTTGAAGAAGAGCAAGGACAAATTAAACACTGATGATAAAGAGATCTGTCGTTGATAAACTGACACACAGACTGCACATTAAACTACACATTAAAGTTTAGGTCTTTAATGATTATTAAGGGAAGACTTTTGAATTATAATTCCTGGTACTTGTCAACTTAAGTCAGACTTCAAAGTGAGATGATAAATGAAACCTTCCATGTTGTCTCATTCTCATTTATATTATTTCATTATGAGCAGTAAGCTGATATCACGTTGCATAGCAATCAATGTTTACTATAAAAACTAGACCAGAATATGTTACGGTGTTAGGAGTGCTAGGCCACTCCTCATATTTCATTTCATTTCAGTTAGTTAGCTGTTAGCCCTTTGGTTTTCTCATTTAGTTCATTAACTATGTTTCCTTATTTATCATGGTCAGGTCAGGTGTTTTGTTCTTTTAGTTTACATACTTCCTGTTTCCTGTTTTCCCCAGATGAGCATTTATTATTTTTGTTACGTGTTGAAGGCTCATTGTGTTCGTTGTTGCTTTAAAGCCTCTCTGCTTACCTGGTTGCCTGTCTTACTGCGTTTGGGCCGGTGGCATTCTATGTAACACACAGAAGACTAGTTTAATTATTTTCATATAAATACGCACATTTTTAAATTAAACCTTGTTTTTTTTAATGAGTTTTATAACTGTTTTTTTTAAAAACCATAGGTCACACAAGGTTTTGCATTATTGTGACACTCCGCAATCACCTCTTTTGTGTGATATTGTTACAAGTGCAGGTAGCGTGACCAGTCTGTGGGAATGTGGAATGTGGGAATACAGGCATGGATTCAGTTGGATTCAGTGTTGCACATGGATGTGAGGGTGTCCGAAACTCCTAGTTTGTCCATGAACGCCTGCCACACCGCCGACGTAAACTGTGTACCCCGGTCAGATAGGATCGACTCCAGAATACCAAATGACGTATAGATGTGTTGGAACAGCATCTCAGCAGTCTCAAATGCTGATGGCACCCCCGTAAGTGGGATCAGACAAAGTCGATCGAGACGTGGGAACACGGTCTAACGGGAACCTGGGAACGGGAGCAGTTTACCGACAGGATTGATGCCCGGAATCTTTCTTGTGGCGCAGAAGGAGCATTGTTGTCAATTTCCGTCGACCTCTGCCAGTGGAGTGTGAGCAACCAGGATGCCTTCAGACAGGAGTGTGTCCAAAGGAGCGGGGAGAGTAAAAAATCCAAAGATCCTTCGCGAGGAAGCAGAGAATCCGAAAACTTGAAATAGGAAAGGAGTAAGTGGTGCATGTCTAATCACCTGAAATTAATATGCAAGAGAAATAGAGTGTGATAGGCGGGGAGATGCGAGAGACATTACTCCTCCCGGACGGAGGTCCTAAGACCGGGTCGTAGACGGTCGAGAACCTCTTAGGTTGCCTTGAGGCTGGCCCTTTCTGGAAAATTACCGTGGAACTCCCATATCAACCCCTTGTCCAGGATGTCCTCGAAGACCCAGCTGCGCTCCTCCAGTCCGAAACCTTCCCACTCGAGTATTAAGGATAGTGCGTACATATTCTGCTCCATCTCACTGGAGGGCTCAGAGTTGGCTTCCCTCCATGTGGTCTCGAGGTGACCTGAAACAAAATGCGAGATGAGAGAACCATAGGATCTCTGTCAGATTTACTCACAATAATGCATGCCATCTTGTGCCTTCTTCCTTCGATAAACCTAGTATGTTTTAACTTTATATGCTGATGGAATTTAAGGAGTGTTGCTTTTAAATTTACACTGTTGAAATCCACCTCTTAATCATGCACACCATCGGGGTACATGCTTCGTTGTTGGCTAATGCTGTTATGCAGATGTCCTGGTGCTAAATTAGCATCAGCATCCAGTGGGATATACAGTATGTGGCAGGTTTAACATAGCCACAGTACCTCAGTAACTCCCTGGGGAGGTAAAAAGATCTTTATTTAGTTACATATTCCAAGAATGGAAAGCAGTGACTGGCAAAACTTACCGTGTTTGTACAAAGTTTGTATAAAGCATAGGTGTCAAACTCAAGACCCACAGGCCATAACCAGCCCGTTAATACAATTACATCTGGTTCACAAGATCATTTTACATTGATCTATTATTGTTATTAATGGCCCAGTGATCCAAAGCGCTGATAACACAAATAACTACAGATCCCATAATACACCGCAA
The DNA here is from genome assembly GCA_019802435.1 of Corydoras maculifer. NCBI lineage: Eukaryota > Metazoa > Chordata > Actinopteri > Siluriformes > Callichthyidae > Corydoras > Corydoras maculifer. The sequence continues at coordinate 142,640 of JAFMOD010000478.1, read as the reverse complement.
CCATTGCTTTGCCGACTGATAATTTACCTGGGCACATTTAAGATAAGATAAGATAAACCTTTATTTGTCCCACAATAGGGAAATTCAAAATTTCCACCTTATTCAAGTCAATCACCTGTTACTCCTGTCTGTTTTTATTCCTATTCATGTTCAAAAAACACTTCATTTAGTGTGTTCAATAAATGTTAATCTTGTTCGGCCTAAAGTGTGCTTGTGTAAAGAGTGTTGGCCCCCGATGCAACTGAGTTTGACACACCTGATATGAAGAGCCCCCTTTTTTTGTCTTACCAGAGTTGATGTGCTGTGTTGTCCATTAGCTCAATAGCAAATCTGGGATGGATTAATGAAGCCAGCTTTCAGTAATAACAAAAGTGCATCTATCTCTGATTATGTTGTTTGTTTTCATCTGAAGTCTCAATTCTTCTGTCGTATTGGCAACATTTATTAAATATTTTACTTATACTGGCTATATTTTTGGCTACTTACTTTTCTTATATTGTCTTGTTCTCGACCACTTTAGGACAATGGTGTGCAAAACATTTTTTTAGTTATTTTGAGACCTATATAGGGCACTGGTGTGTGTACTGTGAAATAAAGTGAAAGAACTTTTCTTTCTCATCACCTCCAGCCCAATTAAAATTCACCCTGTTCAGACATTTATCACACCTCCTCTTCTTTCATATGCTAAGATGAAAACAACAGGCTAAAATGCTAATGAAGCTAATTAGCTTTTAATGAGCAGAGGTTGCAGCACCAAGCATGTCACCGTGTGGGTGAGAGCGTGCACATTTGCAGTTTCAGTCTGATCTCACTCAGTGAGAAAACAGTGAAACTGACACATCACCATCACACCAAGCCATAGCCCAATCAAGCCAATTACTTGAATAGGATCTAATTAAAATCTTTCTTCTCTGAAGGGACATACTGAACGATGGAAGAACAATGAAGCGTGCAATAGACAGTAGTTTCTATTGCCTTGTCTTTTTTTTAAACATTTAGCAGCAAAAATGTCAAAACAACTTGACAACAATCTACAAAATAACAAATTTTATACCCAATACAGTGCATCAAAAACTAATAAAATCTATTTTAGTTTTGCTCACACAGTAAGAAATACTTTATAGCCAAATGTATGTGGGCAATCTATTTGTGTTAGGGTCTGTCACGTGGTGTGGTTGTTCTTGGGTAGTTCCGCCCTTTATTAGTTAGGTCTCGTCTCGTCACATGGTGTGGGTGTGTCTGGTCTCCACACCCCTGTAATCCTGTGCACCTGGGTCCTATCACGGTGTCCTTATTTAAGTTGCTCGTTCCCATCCCTCTGGGCTAGTTGGTCTTGGTTTTTCCACACAAGCCTGTGCTACGCCTCGACTCTGCTAGCTCTCGCTTCGTTTGGACCTTGTTCTCACCGATCTATCTGGGTTGCCTTTATGTTGTGTGTACCCCGATACTCGTTCTGTCTTGTGTTTTGTGAGCAGTTCACCATCCCGCCACTATCACCTGGTTCTAGCCACACTCCCTCCTCGTTTGCACTGCGGATTGGAACACGGCCCCACTGACGTCGGACACTGACTACGCCGCGACGTCACGCCACCATCTCCGTGTTCCAAGTGTTATCCGCCAGCGTTACGTCAACCCAGTACTGTTTACCTTGTGTGTGTGTGGCTAATAAACACCTGTTTGGCATCACTTCTCTGCCTACAGACTGAGTTTCGTTTCCGAGTAGCGGATCCTACCTCGCTCCAGTCACCAGACTGTAACATTTTGACCTCCATCAATTTGACCTTGGACCTTTTGCATATACGACACATTTAAAACAATTGCTTTACTGAGAGTGTAGGTGCCATTGTTGAATAAGAAAGTAAAAGGTCTCACTCTATGCATATATTTATATAAATGTGTTTATATGTATAAATACGCTGGATTTGGGTATGTTTGTATATATTTTCATCCTTGTGTCCAGTTAATTCCAAACAAGCTTAATGTCTGGAGGTTATGCAATGTAGACCATTCCATTATTTGAAGCCTTCTGCTTTTATTTTTGTCTTCTAATGTGTTTTTAGTTATTGGCTTTCTTTGATATAAGCACATGAATAACTAGGTGATTTTCATTATCTTAAAATGCTGTAGCAGTAATTTTTATCCACTGTTCCAGCCATACTGTGCAAGCTGACAAATCTGGATCAGGTAAAACAGTCTAAGACCTACATGCTTTCTCCCCTATGTTTTATAGCTGGTGTGATACACTTATGAACCATATTTTTATATCCTTGACAGCATACAGAAATCCATGTGTTTTAGGCCTACCAACATTTTTGACACTTTTTTCAAAGCCAACTTTGGAAATGCGAAAGCATGCTTTACAATTTGTGCCAGATTCTGCTCTACTGTTTTTTTTCCAAATGTAAACTATTCACTAGACACTATAAGGGCAAATGTCATTACGCATCAGATCAATCTCCTGTGGCAGAACCCACGTGCCAGTGTCTGAAACTTAAGGTCACAAACTGATTACAGGATTATATTCTTCAAGATTTTCTGGAAGCGAGCAGAAATTATGAACCCATTAATTGCAGGAAGTCGTTCAGTAAAGCAGCCCCAGACATTATACTACCACTACCTGGTTGCATACTTTGCATACTTTTCCATACAAACTACTTTGTTACAGCCTCAAACAGCTCTTCTCTTTATAATACACATACATTTCCCTATAAAATCAACACACTATTAATTAACATTGCTAGTAGAAGAGTGATAGTTTGGCCACTCTAAATGTTCATTGGTGGTGGTTGCATTCCTCCAAACTGAAGCAACATATAGTCATGTCCCAGTGTCTTGATGTTAAAAGGCTACCTGTTGCATATTGTGAACAATAGGACATTGACAATATGTTGCTTTAGTTTGGAGGAGTGCTTCAATCAATACAGTGCTCCTGCAAACACGGTTCCTGATTAGGTTCTAAGCTGTCTGTGTTTGGGGCACCCTTAATTTTTGGTTTATTTTTTTTTTTTTTTTATCATTTTGCCTTAGTGCCCAATGCCTCTGTATGTATGCTTTTTATTATTTTTCTTTAAGATAATACATGAAATGATGGTAAAGATAAGAATTGTAAATGCCAAAATGGCTACAAAATACTAAGGTCAACCGTGTTTTGATTCTTAATAAAAAATCTGAACAGAAATTTTGTTATGTCTAGGCGCATGTTATTAATTACACATAAAATTGCATATTACATTGTTTTACGGATTTTGTGGGGGCCAAAACAATGCTTATTTTTCATGAAACATGCATAATATATTACAACAATATTCAGTAGATAATCTGTCAGCTGTGCTCACTGTGAACAGGAGGACCAGTAGGTAAGTAAGTAAGAGGTAAGTAGAAATAAAATCATTATTTGAAAATGACGGACAAAAACAAACAGGTGTGGGTAGCTGTAACAATCTAACACAATAAAAGCAAAAGTGAAGGGCCTAGAAATAGGGCAGGAGAATAAAATTATACTAAATTGCAGGTGCAAAATCTCAGTCTTAGTAAATTAGAATTGCCACATCAAGGTGAAAAAATAACAACTGGCAGCTTAGAGGGTGAAGCAGGTGTGACATAATTAAAACATCCCTATTAAAGGATATTCACTTAATTTTATTCCAAATGCTATGTCTAAGTAATTTGTAAATATAATTGCAAATTGTTTATGCTTATGTTAGATGCATTTAATTATGCTTTACTTATGCTTAATCATATTTTAAAGTAATCATAATGCTGATGTCCTCATTCTGCTAGACATTTCTGCAGCTTTTGATACAGTAAATCATCAGATTCTACTGTCCACTCTATCTGAATTAGGCTTTTCTGATATGACACTTGAATGGTTCCTTAAAACCCTCAAAGTGTCATGAAATGGGGAGATCTCTAACTCTCACCAAGTACGCACTGGTGTGCCTCAGGGCTCTGTACTTGGTCCATTCCTCTTCTCACTATACAGGACATCACTGAGCACAGTCATCCAGACGCATGGTTTCTCTTACCACTGCTATGCTGATGACACTCAGCTTCATCTGTCTTTTGCCCCTGACGACACCACAATCTCAAATCGGATATCTGCCTGCCTCACCAACATATCTGTTTGGATGAAGGCCCGTCATCTCAAATTAAATTTAGATAAAACAGAGCTTCTATATCATTCCAGCTAAACCCTCAATCCATCAAGACCTGACCTTCCAAATTGATGGCTCCACAATCTCCCCAATCGATTCGGTCCGGAACCTTGGTTTCATAATAGACTCCCACCTTAAACTCTCTGATCATGTTATCAAAACCGTCTGTTCCTGCAGATTTCTTCTTTACAACATAAGGAAGATCAGACCCTTCTTGACTAAACATGCTACCCAACTGCTAGTTCAAGCCCTAGTCCTATCCTGGCTTGATTATTGTAATGCGCTACTTGTCGGTATCCCAGCTTCCACAATCAGACCTCTTCAACTAATTCAAAACTTTGCTGCCTAACTTTTGTTTAACCAGCCCAAGCGAACTCATGTCACTCCATTACTCATTTCCCTCCATTGGCTCCCTGTAGCTGCTCGCATTCAGTACAAGTCACTGACTCTAGACTCCTACCTTCACTCTTTTTAAAATAAACTTTGACTTGTTCACTTCGCTCCAGTGATGATTGCCGCCTGGTGATTCCACCTCACTGAGAAGCTAATTCTCATTCCGTGGCGTACACCACTGCAAAATGGTGAAACGATCTTCCCAACTCTGTTTGTAAGGCAGACTCACTAATCAGTTTTAAGAAACTACTGAAGACTGCTAAATAACTAAATGTAATGTAAATGTAATGTGAAGTTACAAGATCACAAATGGAGTAATGTTGCAATGGAGCATAGAGGGTTCTTCCAAAACAGAGGTCAAGATAACGCCAATAAAGTTCCAAGTGTGCTTTAGGTTTGTCGTGGACAAGTATGTCGGGGTTACTTAATGTGGAAGTAACTGTATGCTAGCTGGAATGCATTTTGGAGTACTGTCAGGAACACCCCCTGGTTCTGACAGGTCCTACAGACAAGACCTGGATCTGAACCACACGGTTTGACAGACCCTCTGAAACAACAGATATTCTTTTGGGACAAACAGACTTGTTAAAAGCACAAACTATGGCATACACATAAACATTATTTATGTGTATGCTATAGTATGCCAAACTATGGCATACACATAAACAATTATTTCAGACTTTCATACCTGCAATCCCGGCAAACCTAAACCTCGACCCAGGGGTCGGCTGCTTCACCAGGGAAAGTATTCTTCTACTTCCTCACGGTTCCTTTCTGGGGATTGTTCTGTCACACCCACATCTTCCTCGTTGTTACCTCCTTACACTCCTAACCCACCCTCTCCTAAGTTATAATTCCTGCACTCTGTTTTCTTATTTAGGTAATTATTGGAATCGGGAAATTCTTATTTATAGGAAGCCCAGGCTTGTCTTTATGTTTCCTCACTGCTGTAACGCACCTGTAGGAAGTTACCACTACTTTTTTGTTTTCTCTTCTTCTTCCCTAGTATGTCTGCATCGTGACATCGTGGCTCCATTTTCTGTCTTTGGACTTCAACCACCCAGTCTTTCCATCCCATGGATATCACAGTGTTTCATGGGCAAATGGAGTAATCACTCAGGACAGGTCACCAGTATATTCTAGGACAGAAACACAGACAAAAAATGTATGTTTTGTGGAAGAAAATTCAGGAGAAGTCATTCACATACACAGGGGAGAACTAAACTCAACAGAAAATGCTATCTCAATGATACTGAATTAAAGCACTATTCACTATAGTCACCAAGTGAAGCATTTGACACATGTATTATTTATTTTTTAATTACTTTTTGTTTTTTATTTACTTTTTTTATTCAAAATGGCAGTAAAATAACTGCTCTATAGTTCATAACATCATGCGTTACAAGTAAGAAATACAAGCAAATAAGAAAAATTTAGATGCGGAAGAATTATTTTAAAATCTGTTTCTCAGAATCATTAACACACTTTGAGGTAACAAAGTCTGTTTCAGTGCATCTAACACTGTCACACAACATACTGTTTATTTACCACGCTGCATTCACACATAATCTTGAAGTGCAGATGTGATAAATAACATTTATTTTATGTAGAACAAGCTCAAACAAAATGGTAAATTCAGGACGTTTTTGAGAAGTGTTTATTCCATCATTAATTGTTTTCATTTTTGACCCTTTAAATTTGGATACATTAACATCAAAATTACAGAATTTACAGTCTTAACTTGGCTCAAATAAAAAAAAACAAAATTTTATTGTGGACAGCACTGGTTTAAAAAAATATAGACACAGCCATCACTTTTACTCCATGACTGGATTGAAGATGTCACTTAGAAATACCTTAATTTTAAAACCAGCACGAACAATAATTTTATTGAATAAAATACATTTTTCAAAAACATTCTCCAAGCTGTTTTACCCTGATAAACTGTTATATAAATATGCAGCATTCTGTTGAACCATTCAAACATAAGTAATACAGTTTATGTATGAAATTTATTCTTATTGATTTTATTACCACATTATCTGATCCCTCTTAAGATAAAAGTCCAGAAATAAAACACATTTTACGTTTTAAATAAGAAAACTTTATTTTAATACCTTTTTATACCTTGTCCCAACCTATTCTTGTCTGACCTTCTCAAAGTAGCGCTTACAACAAATTTTACCTTTGCTACCCCAACTCCCTAATCTTACTAGATTTATACTAGATTTTATATGCTGCCTGGTATAATAGTCACACACTCATATATTTGGTTGGACTCTCTTTAGCTTTGATTACATCATGCATTTATTTCACAAGCTTGTTCAATGTCACAACATTTATTTCTGTCTAGAGTTGCATTAATATTCCCCCAAGATCTTGCATTAATGATGGGAGATTTGGATCACTACATAAATTCTTCTCCAGCACATCCCAACGATTCTCAATGGGGTTCAGTTCTGGACTCTGTGTTGGCCAATGTGTGAAAATGATGTCTCATGCTCCCTGAACCACAGGATGTTTCTTTCAACATTGTTGTTTAACAAACAAATATGTACTCACTTCATTACTTTAAATATCTTAATCCAGCTGAATCACAATCACCCATGCAGTAATTATTCAATTAGATGGATACCTATTTGGTAAACTACCTATTTGGCAGTGTGTAATCTAATAAACTTGCCCTTTCAGATCTTTAAAGATTACTGTTTTAATTCCATGACATCTACTCTGACCTGCTTACACTATCTTTATCTCATCACAGATCACAGTGACACCCCAAAAAATTATTATACATGACTTATAAAGACTTCTGCCTAATCAGACAGTCTGTTCATAACCATCGCAAACAAGAAAGGACTCAGAACTGACCCTTGATGCGTCCCCACTTCCATTTGTCATTCTTACTGTACATTTTACCACTGACACTTTCCTTGTACAGCAAAAATCATGGAATCACCACTGTTGAAAGATGTTCTTTTAATTGTTTTAACAAACACCTGTTATAGGGGAGGAAAGGGTGCATAATCAGATAGCGATCAGATTTTATATTTCTACAGTGTAACTGGTTTTCTTCATAACTACTTACTTGTGTTGTTCTCATTTGTAAGTCGCTTTGGATGAAAGCATCTGCTAAATGACTAAATGTAATGTAACGTAAATGTTTAATTTCATAAAAATAAATAAATCACAGAGACGTGCCACAAAACTATCTTTCAAACTATCTTTCTATCTATCTAAACTAAATAAAGACATTAAAAATAAAGTTTGTTTAGATGATGGAATTTCTTATTTGTTTTGTTGTGTATTTTCTGTTTTAAAGAAATGGTCTTGAGGTCCAGTGGCATGATCATGGTGTCTGATACAAGGGTCGTAGGGTCCGGATACAACCGGGTAAAGTGCGTGAAAAATGCAGAAGGCAGCCAGAAAGCAGGTAATAAAATAAGGTTTATTTAAAACAACCGATAGGGAAGCTTACAGGCATGATAAACTGATAGCAGCCATAAAAATGGGCCATAAAAATTATTTTCTTCCATCAAGGAAGAGAATGGATTTAGTTTGAATAACAAAAAACAGTCACATGACCAATAAACATAAGAATCAAAAAACAAATGACAGTGTGTTAATTAACTAAACTGAATAAGAAAAAATCCAGCGATGGATTGGCACCCTGTCCTTGGTGTATCTGCCCAGCACCCGAGACGTTATCCCCTGGATAACCCCCGTGACCCTAATAGAGAATAGGAAGATAATGAATAAATGAATAAGGAAAACTTATAACTTAAAACTCAAAAATACACCAAACAAAGGAAAAAGGTATAGATGCGGCAAGAGGGCAAACTGCACTCCTGACATTTTTCTTTATTCAGCCTCACATTCAAACAGCATAGAATTAATTCAAAGAGAAATCATTACACTGATTTTCATTTAATTTGATATTTTTAACACAGTAAAAATAATAGTATACATGATAAATATAGGCGGCACGGTGGCTTAGTGGTTAGCACGTTCGCCTCTCAGCGCTAGGGATTCCCGGTTCGAATCCCCATCTGGGTGGAGTTTCCATGTTCTCCCCGTGTCTGCGTGGGTTTCCTCCGGGTTCTCCGGTTTCCTCCCACAGTCCAAAAACATGGATCAAGTTAATTGAATTCTCAAAAAATTGCCCCCTGTAGAGTGTGTCTGTGTCTGTGTGTGTGAGTGTGTGCCCAGCGATGGATTGGCGCCCTGTCCTGGGTCTATCTGCCCAGCGCCCGAGATGTTCTCTCCTGGATGGGCATGGGGAACCCCACCGCGACCCTAATAGAGGATAAGCGGGAGATAATGAATGAATGAATGATAAATATAGTATTCCATTTTTCATATTGATCAAATAATAATATCATGGCTGCCATGTTTACACACCAGGGCTTAATGAAATTAGGTCATTTGTGTCTATATTGTAAATATGTGTCTATTATTATAAGCATTAAATGATTTGTAGACATGGTTTTCCATTGCTGAAATACCAAACAGCTTTGCTAAAAATGCATTTAAACCTACGCCACTGCTGCGTAGAGGGGTTATTTGAGAATGTAAAACAAAGCTGCATGTGTTTGTGTATGTCATCAGCTGAATAAGAGGTTGCTTGCTTAGCAGCCTTATCTGCATTCTGGTTTTCCTGCAAAACCAAATCAAGGTCACTGGTATGTGCAACCCATTTGTAGATTGCAATCTATTGGGGCGACAGCACAGCATTAGGCAATTCGGATACTTAAATATTGTGGGCATTAGGTTTGCCCAAACAAGTTAGAAATTTCTGCTTCCAAATAGGGTCAAAATCATCAACCATGCTGTCATTACAAAATGGTATACTTCTTGGTCCTTTGCCAATTTATAAGCTTTTATTAATAGGTGTAACTAAGCTGCTTGTGAGGAGGATGTGATTTTAGTAAAGCATGGTCTGTAATTGTAGCAAAACCCATTTGAGTTTTTTCTGTGTTTGGTTTTTGAGATGCTGAGCCATAAACATACCAATATACCATACACCAAATCTGGATTCTAAAACTGTCCAACTTAGAAGAGCAAGAAGTTTACTGGTAACAGCAATACAGTCATGTCAATTCCAACATGAAAGTAAATGTAGGATGTTTTTTAGCAAAACACATATATCTTATAATGTTTTGGCGAAAAATGAGTCCATGGAACCCTGTTTCTCATCTCTGGATCAGGTTTACTTAATTAAAGTTGTTAACAGTGTGGCTGTTTTATTTTGTAGCTGTTCTCATTTGTAAGTCGCTTTGGATAAAAGTGTCTGTTAAATTACTAAATTTAAACATTAACAAAGCTCATTTTAAATCATTATATAATTTGTTGACTTTTGTAACTGTATGCAGTGATGCTTTTTGTATGTGTGTCCTGCTTCTAACACTGCAATAGTAGGTATGTCCAGTTTACAATAAAAAAATTATGTTTTTAGAAAAAACTAATTGTTAATTGATTACAGGTTTTAAAATTATTTGTATGGCTTCTATATTAGATGAAGTTAAAATTTTACCTATTGCTGAGATCTCATGATGTAGGAAATGTACACATTCCTTAATGATAATCAGTTTCCTTCCTGTGCCATATGTTGGCAATATGCCAGTGTAATTTTTAGTGTTCCTTTGTTGGTGCTCTGAATTATTACTGTGCATAGACTAAGGGTTACTGGTGCTATACTGTCCTGTTTAGCCACACCCCCATTAATTTCAGTGCCACACCGCCCATTAATGATGAGGTGGGTGAAGAGGTAAAACGCCAGCAAACACTGATCGCAGATTACTACCCCAACACAGCCAAGCCTGAGATCTACACCTTTATCTACAGGGAATAAATTGAACAAATGTGTTTTTAATTTACTTTTAAAGATTAATAATGATTCAGAATCACAAACAGTAACTGGAACCTACAAACAGTAACTGGAAGGCTATTCCAAAGTTGGGAAGCCTTGTGGGAGAACGCTCTTCCACCAGCAGTAATTTTATTTATTCTAGGAGCTAAGAGAAAACCAGCACCTTGAGCTCTGTACAATTGAATCAGCTCACTCAGATACTGTGGTATCAATAAAATTTTGTACTCAATACGAAACTTAACTGGTAGCCTGTGTAAGTTTGATAACACAGGACTGATATGATAAAATTTCTGGTTTTAGTTAAAAACTGTAATGGTCAAATGGTGGATCCGCTACTCGGAATCAGTCTGTAGGCAGAGGGTACAAGTCAACAGATGTTTTATTGTCACAACCAAATGGGAAACAGCGCATGGTGATGAGAGACGCTGGTGGATAACACAGGAAACGCAGAGATGAAACGAGAGACTGCGTGATGTCGCAGCGTAGTCAGCGTAAGACATCAGCGGGCCGTGTTCCAATCCGCAGTCCACACCAGGATGAAGTGTGGCTAGAAACGGGTATAGCGGCAGGATGGTGAGCTTCACACACAAAAACACAAGACAGGACAGGTATGAGGTAACACACAATACAAGGCGAGGAGCAGGCAAGGAGCGTGACGAGGAACGAGATCGGGAGCCAAAGAGGACGAGGCATAGCACAGGTGAGAGCACAAGACCTATTGGCGACGAGGGACAGGACTCAGTGACTTAAATAGCATACAGAACAGAATTACAAGGCATGGCTACCCAAAACACCCACGTGATGACACATAACATCACCCCCCCAATGGGTGCCTCCTGGCGCCCTAAGAAGGCTTGCTAGGGCACCTACGGTGGAAGTTCTTGATGAGGGAGGGGTCCAGGATGGCAGCACAGGTGACACAGGAGCGCTCCTCAGGACCAAAACCTTTCCAGTCCACCAGAAATTGAACGCCTTTGCCTCGGTGGTGGGAGTCCAGCAGGCGTCGGACAGTGTACGCAGGCTGGCCATCGATGAGGTTGAGCGGCTTGACATGGGATACGTGGAAGATGGGGTGGATACGCATATGACGGGGTAAGCGGAGGCGGACAGTTGCAGGGTTAATGACTCTGGTGAGCATAGCGAGGGGCTAGTTTGTGGGATGTAGTGAGGGGCTAGTTTGCAGGATTCAGTCTTCAGTGGGATGTTGCGAGTGGACAACCAGACCAACTGTCCTACCTTGTAGGCAGGGCCCTGGCGGCGATGGCGGTTGGCTGATAGCATGGATGTGGCCTGGGCTTGGCGAAGCGCAATACGCGTGTTCTTCCACACACAGAGACAAAGGCGGATGTGCTGGCTGACCGAGGGGACTGCATCTCGCTCTGCTCCTCCGGGAAAAGTGGTGGTTGATAGCCCAGGGCTACCTCAGTGACCTGCCGGTGGCAGAGCTGCATGTCGTGTTGATTGCGAATTGAACCCAGTGAAGATGTTCGCTCCAGTGTTCCGGGTGCTGGGCTGAAACGCAACTCAGGGTAGTCTCCACTACTTGGTTGTCCCTTTCTGCCTGACCATTAGACTGCGGGTGACCACCAGAGGTTAGTGACAGCAAGGTACCAAAATAACTGAAGAAGGCTCTCCATACCTGGGAAATGGACTGTGGTCCACACTATGTCCACCGGGATGCCGAAAAACCTGAAGACAGGCTCGAAGATCAATTTGCCGGTTGTAAGGGCCGATTGAAGTCCGAAAAGGGCCATGAGGCATACTGACTTCGAGAACCTGTCGACGATGGAGGTGATGACTGTGTTGCCCTTAGAGTTGGGCAGCCCGGTGATGAAATCGAGGGCAATGTGGGAGCAGGGACATCCAGGTATGGAAAGCGGCTGGAGAAGTACAGAGGGGGACTGATGGGAGGCTCACAGGCAACAGGCATTGATGAATTGGCGTATGTCAGAAGATAGGGAAGGCCACCAAAAGCACACAACTGCAGGGTAGAATGGTGTCGTTAGACAGTGGGGTCTCTTCCAGCGAGTAGAGCCGGGACAAGGCATCAGGTTTGGAATTACGAGAACCGGGTCGGTTAGTAATTACAAAGTGAAATCGACCGAAAAACAAAGCCCACCGTGCCTGATGAGAGTTCAGTCTCTTAGCCGCTTGTATGTATGCCAGGTTTTTATGGTCGGTCCACACTATGAACGGTTGTTCGGCCCCCTTCAGCCAGTGGCGCCATTCTTCCAGGGCCAGTTTGACGGCTACGAGTTCCCGGTTGCCTACATCATAGTTCTTTCAGTAGTGGAGAATTTCCTTGAGAAGAAGGTGCATGGATGAAGGCGGCCTTCTTCAGTTCCTTTGGGAAAGCACGGCCCCTGTTCCCGTGCAAGAGGCGTCGACCTCCACAATAAATTGTCTAGAAGGGTCCAATTGTACTAGGATGGGGGCTGACATGAATAGGGACTTGAGTTGGTCCATGGCCCATTGGGCCTCCGCCGTCCAAATGAAAGCACACAGGGGAGTGGTGATCGTGCTGTAATTACGAATGAACCTCCGGTAAAAATTGTTGAATCCCAGGAACTTGGCTTGAATAGCCCTAGGAGATACCACATACCCCAGGAAGGTTATAGTCTGCTGGTGAAAGCTGCATTTTTCTGTCTTCACAAAGAGACGGTTCTGCAGAAGGCGATTCAGGACCTGACGTACATGTTGTACATGCTCTTTTAAGGACCGCGAGAAGATCAGTATATCTTCTAGGTTGATGTAGACGAAACAGTCTAGGAAGTCCCGGAGCACGTCATTCACTAAAGCCTGGGGTGTTTCTGAGGCCGAATGAAACCACATGATATTCGTAGTGGCCACTGGGAGAGTTAAAAGCCGTTTTCCACTCATCCCCTTTCCTGATGCGGACCAGAAGATACGCATTGCGCAGGTCTAACTTGGAAAAAACGGTAGCTCCCTGCAGTGACTTAAATATGGAAAATGTTAGCGGCAGAGGTTATTTGTAGGGGAGTGTGATGTTATTCAGACCCCTATAGTCAATGCGGGTGCCGTCCTTCTTGGCTACAAAGAAGAACCCGGCCCCTACGGGGGAGGTGGAGGGATGGATCAACCCCGTGGCAAGACACTCGGAAATATATTTCTCCATTGCCTCCCTCTCAGGGCGAGACTGGGGGTAGAGCCGATTGGACGGGAGGGAAGCACCAGGTAGGAGGTCGATTGAGCAGTTGTACGACCTATGAGAGGGAAGCTGGCGGGCCTTGTCCTTGCAGAATACCTCCCCCAGGTCGTGGTACTGCTGCGCGAAGGGCAGGAGGAGTGGCAGGAAACCCCCCACGTGAGAACCCGGGCGTTGACCCAATCGAGATGGGGATTGTGTTCTCTCAACCAAGGGAAGCCTAAAATGACTGGTGCATCCGGGGACTGGAACACAGCAAAACTTATATTCTCCCGATGGTTACCATCAATTAGCAGACAGACAGGCTGGGTGCGATGGGTAATGGAGGATAGATGCTGGCCATCTAAAGCAACAGGGTGGAGAGGGGAGGACAATGGAGAAAGCGATATTCCCGTATTCAACGCAAAGTCAACGTCGATTAGATTATCCTCTGCCCAAGAATCTGTGAGGACATTGACATGCACACTACTCTCAGGAAGCAAGAACACCGCGGGTAGGCTAAGACGATGGGATTGGGGCTTTAGAGTAGGACTCGACAGGACCCCAAACTTCACTGTCAAGACCCCTCTTTTGGGCAAAACGGACATACCCTTACATGGTTATTCGCACCACCACAGTAGAAACAAAGGCCCTGGAACCTATGGGCGACACGTTTTTCACGAGTTAAAGCAGCCTGCCCTAACTGCATCGGTTCTGATTCGGTGGGTGGTTCGAGGGGGAGAGCGGCTCTCTGCGGGACTGCGGGGACCCTAGTTGAGGTAGGGGTGCGAACGGAATCCTGGGATAACCGTTTGCAGCGGCGCTTATCAATGCGACCTTCAAGCCGGATAGCAAGGTTGATAAGATCTTGGAGTGTTTGGGGACTGTCACGGGTAGCTAGCTTGTCCCGAACGCGATCATTTAGCGCATGTCTAAATACCCCGCTTAGCGACCGCTCACACCACCCGACTCCGCGGGTAGTGTCTGAAACTCTACCACGAACCCAGCCACCGAGCGTGCACCCTGTCTAACTGAGAGAAGCCAGCTATTTATGTTGTTCTTGTAATCTGATCGGTCAAATACTGCGCAGAAGCGCTCCAGAAACGAGGCATACGTGACAGCGAGCGGAGAGGTGCCCCCCTGGATGGTTTCTGCCCACTTCAACAGCCCAATTATGAATGATATTTTGTGTGCATCGGTGGGAAGCATGAAGGGCAAATACAGAAATACAACTCGCGCTGGAATAGAAACCCTCTACACTTCTGCAGGTCCCCATCGTACGGGTCTGGGTGCACCGCGGCTCCGTCGGCACGCATAGACAGCACGGAAGACGGGTTCGGTACCTGGTTAACGGAGTTCACGCTAGGAGATGCGCTGGCAGGACCGGGAACAGGAGGCGATGCGGGTAGAAAAGCGAGCACCGTCTGAACCTGGAGCGTTAAGTTGCTCACCATGTCCGCTAATCCCTCCTGTCGGCTGAAAAGGAGTTTGTTGCAGCGTAGTCAGCAGAAGACATCAGTGGGGCTGTGTTCCAATCCGCAGTCCACACCAGGATGAAGTGTGGCTAAAAACAGGTATAGCGGCAGGATGGTGAGCTGCACACACAAAAACACAAGACAGGACGAGTACGAGTTAACACACAATACAAGGCGAGGAGCAGGCAAGGAGAGTGACGAGAAACAAGGAACGAGATCAGGAGACAAAGAGGACGAGGCGTAGCACAGGCGAGAGCACAAGACCTGTTGGCGACGAGAGACAGGACTCAGTGACCTAAATAGCATGCGTGATTACACCCAGGTGAACAGAATTACAAGGCGTGGCTACCCAACACACCCACACCACGTGACAACACATAACAAAAACTCTAGCTACGGCATTTTACACAAGTTGTAATTTATGTAATAATTTATTAGAACATCCTGTCAGAAGTGAATTACAATAATTTAACCTTGAGGTGGGCGGCACGGTGGCTTAGTGGTTAGCACGTTCGCCTCTCAGCGCTAGGGATTCCCGGTTCGAATCCCCATCTGGGTGGAGTTTCCATGTTCTCCCCGTGTCTGCGTGGGTTTCCTCCGGGTTCTCCGGTTTCCTCCCACAGTCCAAAAACATGGAACAAGTTAATTGAATTCTCAAAATTGCCCCCTGTAGAGTGTGTCTGTGTGAGTGAGTGT
>JAFMOD010000478.1:60431-119545 GCA_019802435.1 Corydoras maculifer | reverse complement strand
GGGGTACTAGAAAGTGCTCCCCCTGGAGACTCTGTAGTCTTACTGGGGGACTTCAACGCTCACGTGGGCAATGACAGTGAGACCTGGAGAGGTGTGATTGGGAGGAACGGCCCCTCTGATCTGAACCCGAGTGGTGTTCAGTTGTTGGACTTCTGTGCAAATCACGGTTTGTCCATCACGAACACCATGTTCGAGCACAAGGGTGTCCATAAGTGCACATGGCGCCAGGATGCCCAAGGACGCAGTTCAATGATCAACTTTGTAGTTGTGTCATTGGACTTGCGGCCATGTGTCTTGGACACTCGTTTGCCCAACCAGTCTACATGTGCTTTGTGGATCTGGAGAAGGCTTTCGACTGTGTCCATCGGGGTATTTTGTGGGAGGTGCTTCGTGAGTATGGGGTACATGGCTCCTTACTACGGGCCATTCAGTCCCTATATTTGCGAAGCAGGAGCTTGGTTCGCATGGCCGGCAGTAAGTCAGACTTATTTCCAGTGATGGTTGGACTCCGTCAGGGCTGTCCTCTGTCACCGGTTCTGTTCATAATTTATATGGACAGAATTTCTAGGCGCAGCCAGGGGATGGAGGGTGTCCGGTTTGGTGATCTGAGGATCACGTCGCTGCTGTTTGCAGACGATGTGGTCCTGTTAGCATCATCAGGCTGCGGACTTCAGCTCTTGCTGGATCGGTTTGCAGCCGAGTGTGAAGCGGCTGGGATGAGAATCAGCACCTTCAAATCTGAGGCCATGGTTCTCAGTCAGAAAAGGGTGGAGAGTCCTCTCTGGGTCAGGGATCAGATCTTGCCTCAAGTGGAGGAGTTTAAGTATCTCGGGGTCTTGTTCACGAGTCATGGTAAGATGGAGCGTGAGATTGACAGACGGATCAGCGCGGGGTCAGCAGTGATGCGGACCCTATACCGGTCTGTTGTGGTAAAGAAGGAGCTGAGCCACAAGGCAAGGCTCTCGATTTACCAGTCAATCTACGTTCCGACCCTCACCTATGGTCATGAGCTTTGGGTAATGACCGAAAGAGCAAGATTGCGAATACAAGCGGCCGAAATGGGTTTTCTCCGCAGGGTGGCTGGGCTCTCCCTTAGAGATAGGGTGAGAAGCTCGGTCATTCGGGAGAGACTCGGAGTGGAGCCGCTACTCCTCCGCATTGAAAGGAGCCAGTTGAGGTGGTTCGGGCATCTGGTAAGGATGCCTTCTGGGCGCCTTCCTAGGGAGGTGTTCCAGGCAAGTCCGGCTGGAAGGAGGCCCCGGGGAAGACCCAGGACACGCTGGAGGGATTATATCTCTCAGCTGATCTGGGAACGCCTCGGGGTTCCCCCAGTCGACCTGGTGGAGGTGGCTGGGGCGAGGGAGGTCTGGGTCTCCCTACTTCGGTTGCTGCCCCAGCGACCCGGACAAGCGGAAGATAATGGATGGATGGATGGACTATTAGTTAGCATTTCTGTATAGTTTACTAATTTATATTCTTCAAATTTTTATGCTAAATGATAATACTTAAACTGCTAAATAGACCGTATTCTGGCATCTGACTGAGTTGTGGAATTAGGATTAATGTCATATAGGCACTTAATGTCTGTGCTACTTAATTGCCCTGAGTTAGCGAATAAGTCAAACTGCATAGGCCCAGCAGTAAAGGACAGAGCAAGTGGATTTGAGTGTTCTTTTAAGACAGTGGATGACAGTGGATGTGTCTGTTCTGCTGAAGAATGATAAATGACATCACTCTGTTGAAAGATCGATAAATGTCGTACACTGACAACATACAATGGCAGAAAGTAATTTGCTTGTAGTACACTCTGAATGTGTAATTGTGATTGTGTGTGTGTGTGTGTGTGAGTGAGAGAGAGAGAGAGAGAGAGAGAGAGAGAGAGAGAGAGAGCGAGTGAGAGCAAGAAAGAGTATATAAGTGTTTGGGGAGTGTGTATGTTGCACTTTCTAAGCCTCGAGCAAGACATCACATGCAATGGCCATTACATATCAGTACAAAGGTTCATCGCAACCTTTATATGTTTTTTTTTTACTCTGGATTGTTGGAATTATACAAAAATTGTTCTTAACTACAGTTATTATTTTACTCTATGCAGTGGCATTTAGGCGAATTACGTTCATAATATTGTTATATGATGTTAGGAGTGTCCTCAACTGTTGGGACGCCGTTTGAAGACTACCTTGTTATATATGGACATATATGGGTTAAGTTAAGAACCCTGCTTAGCATATTGGCTATAATGCAATTTATTTATGGCAAATAAACTACAAGAAATACACCATTTTATATACTGTTGTGATATATATATATATATATATATATATATATATATATATATATATATATATATATATATATATATATATATATATATATATATATCTTTATTTCAGCTGGACTTCAAGCAGGGACATTGCAGCACAGCGGCGAGCCATGCATTTAACATCTAGGCCTTCTGTAATGATCTGTCTAAATTAATCCACCTGTCAATAACTATTTTATGGCTTTAAAACATCTTATTATGAAGAAATGCAGTATGAAGAGCCATTGCATTGCAGATAACTTGTTGTGACGTAGCGCAGTGGCACTGGGGGAGAAAGCGAGCTGTTGGAATGCAGAGTACATGGCAGATACCATCAGCCAACAATTGTGTTTTAATGAATTTATAATAATGTGTAATATTGTGCCTGTAACAGTGCATGTGAATTCCTGTCTCCAGAATTCCTTTGTACTTCACCCTCTACTCACCCATAAAAAATCACCAACAATAACTTTATAAAATTACAGCTTGATTGACACTTATTTAATGCTACCAGGCGAACAAAATTCATTCTGGCCTATGCAGAAAAAATTTAGACTTGACAACCAATGAGCTCAAATATGATCAGATAAATTCTTTAATACATGTCTGAAAGTGGCACACCTGGAACAATACTATTAAAGGAAGCTGGTAGAACATTTGAAATCATTATAAGTATTAATGGACAAAATATAATTAACATCAGTCTGTGATTCAGATATTTTTAGGCCTTTAGAGAAGGCTGTGAAAGCCCTGAGGTCCCGCCACTGCTGTAGAAAGGGGCAACAGACAGACAGTAAGAACTTGATTCTGGCAAAAAGGCAAAAGGTTGCAATCTAACGGTAAAATTAAGGAAACTTAGTTTTTGTGTGCTCACATAAAAATGCTTGTGCTCTATGATTAGTGTTACACTCGCCTACCTAGCGATTAAAGCGGCTGCGCATGGGAAGCGCAGACCCGTCACGCTCTAACGCGCTGAAGGGAGCCAGGCACGCAGGTAGCAGGGAAACGGAATTTATTTAAAGGTGTAGTAACACCACAAAACAAAGGTACCGGACGAGTGAACATAAGGTAAAATACGAAGTGCAAGGAGAACAGGGAATAAAGGAAATAAATACAAATGAAATCCGACCACGTGCACAACACAACCGAAAACTCAACAGAAATAAATAATTAAACAAACTAAATGCCGTTAATCAAAGTAAATTAACAAACATAGAACAGGTGCCACAGGTGCTGTTACAGTACCCCCGCCCCTACGGTCGCGCAACGGGAGGACGCGACCAAGAAAAAAAAAAATAAATAAATAAAAATCCCCGGGGGGGGGGGGTTCTCCGCCCTCCTCGAGCCCACTGGCTATGCAGTTCGGTGGGCGCCCTCTGCGGACGAGGTGAGGGAAGCGCCCTCTGGCAGTGCAGTTCGATGAACGCCCTCTGCGGATGAGGCGTAGGATGTGCCCTGTGGCTTTATGTCCAGGTGGGCTCCCTCGGCAGATCAGGAGGGAACCACGCCCTCTGGCTGTGTGGTCCGGCGGGCGCCCTCGGCGGGTGTGGAGTGGGCCACGCCCTCTGGCTGCGTGGTCCGGCGGACGCCCTCGGCGTGTGCGGAGTGGGCCACGCCCTCTAGCTGCGTGGCGAGGTGGGCGCCACTGGTGCACTGACTGGGCGGCGTGCGGCCCCTGGACCTCGGGCTGGGCGGCGTGCGGCCCCTGGACCTCGGGCTGGGCGGCGTGCGGCCCCTGGACCTCGGGCTGGGCGGCGAGCGGCCCCTGGACCTCGGGCCGGGCGGCGAGCGGCCCCGGGACAACAGACTGGGTGGCGAGCGGCCCCTGGACAACGGACTGGGCGGCGAGCGGCCTCTGGACAACGGACTGGGCGGCGAGCGGCTCCTGGACAACGGACTGGGTGGCGAGTGGCCCCTGGACAACAGACTGGGCACCCCCACCGCTACACCAAAGAAGAGGGCAATCGCTGTCTCAGACTGGACAGGTTTCACCCCATTGACGGCACACACCTCCACATTACCGGACACAAGCGGTAACTCCGGTACTGCCCCCTCGCAGCGCGAGCCAGACACGATCCGGTGCAATCCGGCCCCACAGCGCACGTGCTGAGCTCAGCAGCGCGCACCGCGTCTGGATCTCACGACGGGGGGCTTTACAAACTGGACTGGGCTATCAGTCCAGAACTCCTCAGAGTTCAGGAGGGTTCGTATGGGCAGAATATGCCCATACAGGTATGACTCACCCGCCTCATCATCGGACACCTCGACCAGATCAAGGCCATCCTCAGCGCGGAGCGCTTCATACCCGTACCTCCACATAAACTCATTATCAGAGTCATACCACTCCGATATCTCAGTATCCGTAAGGACGGCTCCGAGGCGGGCAGCGCATAGCGGCGTACTCGAGGCTATACGCTATACGGCCCCCGCAAAGAAAAATTTTAAAATAAGCTTACCTGGGCTCTGGACTCCCCAAAGTGACTGGCACTTCGTGATGTTACACTCGCCTATCTAGAGATTAAAGCGGCTGTGCATAGGAAGCGCAGAGCCGTCGCGCTCAAACGCACTAAAGGGAGCCAGGCACGCAGGTAGCAGGGAAACGGAATTTATATAAAGGTGTAGTAACACAACAAAACAAAGGTACCGGATGAGTGAACATAAGGTTAAATACGAAGTGCACGGAGGACAGTGAATGAAGGAAATAAATACAAATGAAATCCGACCATGTGCACAACACAACCAATCAACAGAAAGAGATAATTAAACAAACTAAATACTGTTAATGAAAGTAAATTAACAAACATAGAACAGGTGCCCTAGGCACCTGTTACAATTACTAAGACATGCCCGTGCTCAGTAAAATAATGCTGCAAATTGACGTAGGTAAAAGCAAGATGCAGTACACATTCTGACTGGTGGAGATGAAAGAGGCATGCAATTTGGGGCTCGACTAGCTATAGATGTGCATCCGCATGAGTCTGTGTTTATGCTACAGCATCATTTTTTATTGGGAAATATTTGTTTTAATTAAAACTGATAATTCAGTTGTATTCAGAAATTTCAATTTTGGTTTATTATTCAGGTTCATAAGCCAGATCCCTACCATATAAATAAATGAATAAATTCAGCTTAAATTCTTACCAAAAGCTAAGTTTATTTCTTTAATTAAAAGTAGTTCAGTTTGCAACTTATTAAAAAGAGAGTATTTAGGTTTTAGAACTAAGGGATTTTTAGAGAAAATATTTCAGCCAGCCTGAAAGCTATGTTTAAAGGTGTCCTGGTTTCAGCACCAGAACCCTCAAAGCATAGTGAGTGGGTGATTGGTAAACGACTTAGACATAGAGATGGCAACACTCGTTTGGATCCTTGTGTTTTTTTTTTTTTGACTCAGTGACTTACCCACTAAAAGACTGGTTGGTAAATGTGGTCTGGTTCTTGATGATTCTCACATGGAAATAGCTACCCCCAATATACATGAAAGCAACTATAGTCCAGTGCATCCTGGGGCAAAGGGCGCCAGACATCAGGGCAAACCATAAATTGTTGGCTAATGCTATATATACATTTTCTAAAATAGTTATTCACATTGGCGGCACGGTGGCTTAGTGGTTAGCACGTTCGCCTCTCAGCGCCGGTTCGAATCCCCATCTGGGTGGAGTTTCCATGTTCTCCCCGTATCTGCGTGGGTTTCCTCCGGGTTCTCCGGTTTTCTCCCACAGTCCAAAAACATGGATCAAGTTAATTGAATTCTCAAAATTGCCCCGTTTAGAGTGTGTCTGTGTGAGTGAGTGTGTGCCCAGCGATGGATTGGCGCCCTGTCCTGGGTCTATCTGCCCAGCGCCCGAGACGTTCTCCCCTGGATGGGCATGGGGAACCCCACCGCGACCCTAATAGAGGATAAGCGGGAGATAATGAATGAATGAATGAGTTATTCACATTGGTACTAATGATGGTCATCTGAAGTAGTCAGAAATTGGTGTTTATGAGGTGTTAAAGAAGATTAATGGTAAAAGGTGTGTGCAATTGCTGGGATTAAGTCTGGTGCAGTAGGGTGCTCTGGTTCACAAACCAATTAGGCGCAGCAACAAAACTTTTAACAGGACATGGTTACTGAACTGCTGGATGTCTGCCGGCTTTTTGTTTAAATAGGAATGGACACTACTGAGAGCCAAGGCCAGCCAGTAGACACAATGGATTAACCATTTTGCAAACTGCCAGGAGACATCACCCACAAAAACAAGGTCCCAACCTATTAAGACCGTGATTAAGTAAACAAAATGCAAAATGTCTCATCCATCCATTAAACAGTACATTTTAGACAGTACCCTCTAAAACTATGCTAAGTGCTAAGTGACTCAGCCGTACAGACTGAGATGAGAAGATCATTTTACCATTTTGCAGTGGTGAATGATGCAAAATAGGCACCACAGTGGATGAATCAACAGGCGGCATTTATCACTAGACTGAAGTAAATGAGTAAATGAGACTGTATTTTGGATATATAGATTGAAGATAAGAAGGGGCAGATCCTGAGATTGTCCTGTAGGCCAGAGTCCGTTTCTTGTTACATTTACATTAACACATTTGGTAATTTAGCAGATGCTTTTATGCAAAGCAACTTACAAAGTATCCCAACTTGATGGTTTGGGTCAAAACACAGGGATGATACAGCACCCCTTGAGCAATGAGGGTTAAAAGTCTTGCACAAGGACCCACATTGGTAACTTAAGTGGACCAGGGATTTGACCCCACAATGTTCAGATTGCTAGCCCAACACCTTAACCACTGAGCTACTATGCCTTAAAGTACCTCAGAATGTGAGCAGCAGGGAGTGAGTGACATGAGTTCACTTAGGCTGGTTGAACACAAGTCGCTGCAGAGTTTTGAATCAGTTGAAACCATCTCCATCTGAAACTACAGAATAGGATTTATTTATCATCTGAACTGTTGTGCAGCTGCTTTTTGCTTCTTCTATTGTCCTGTGAGATACCTCTTGTCCAAAAGCCCTAAAAGTAAAAGCACTTATGTTGAATATGCATTTATAAGATGCATCAAAAAGCTTGAACAATAGAATGAGATGTTTTTACAGTTTTTTTTGTTGTTGTTGATTTCCTTTACTTACCAGTAGCTTGCTGTAATAAGTATGTGTGCGTATGTTAAATACAGATATATTTACATTTAAAATTAGTCAGTTAAAAGACTAAATTTATCCAAACAACACAGTTAAGTGTTAACCAACTGATTTCAGTTCTAGGATTTCATCCTACCTTGATTGTTATTCATTCATTCATTCATTATCTCCCGCTTATCCTCTATTAGGGTCGCGGTGGGGTTCCCCATGCCCATCCAGGGGAGAACGTCTTGGGCGCTGGGCAGATAGACCCAGGACAGGGCGCCAATCCATCGCTGGGCACACACTCACTCACACAGACACACTCTAAACGGGGCAATTTTGAGAATTCAATTAACTTGATCAATGTTTTTGGACTGTGGGAGGAAACCGGAGAACCCGGAGGAAACCCACGCAGACACGGGGAGAACATGGAAACTCCACCCAGATGGGGATTCGAACCGGGAATCCCTAGCGCTGAGAGGCGAACGTGCTAACCACTAAGCCACCGTGCCGCCCCTTGATTGTTATATGTAAAATTAATTTTATCCACTTATTATTAATTAACTTTTTGGAAACGTTCGATCAATATTTTACAAAATGCAATACAGATCAAGTATAGGGAATTTAATAATTTATTTTATTTATTATTGACACCAATACAAAGAAAGATTTGCATTCTTTTTAATTACCATCTTGATTTTATTTTATATACCTTCTTCTTATTCTTTCTCTTCTACTTATAAATAAGGGTGAAATTGTGTGTGTGTGTGTGTGTGTGTGTGTGTGTGTGTGTGTGTGTGTGTGTGTGTGTGTGTGTCTTCCCTATACAAATCCACACTAAAGACATTTACTTCAGAGTGTGTGCTTCCTACACAAAAAAAAAAAAACAATCAAAGGTACCAGGATGCTTACCGACTTGTGCCTAAGCAGCTCATACACTGGGAGAGGGGGGATTCTCTTGATCTCAAAATGGCATTAAGCAAGCACAACCTTGTTCTCCCTGGGTCTGGGTGGTGGCCACCAAATATTGTGGCTTACTGCATGCTGTCCCCTCTTGCTTTCAGTTCAGACAGAATGTCTAATAGCGCTTACTACCTATGGCCACCCAAAGTCACAAGAACCTGGAAATGTCAAATGCTAAACCCAACCAAAAATTAACAAAATATATAAAGCGTTCCACAGAACAAATTCAAAGTTTTAGGATATACATTGTCCCAGAACTGCATTCAGGACAAATGATTGGCACCAGATTCACAGGTGTAATAAATTGCTGATGCATTTTAATCTTATCCACAGTGCTGCACACACTGCTGTGTGGTTCAACAAAAAAGGCCTCTAACTAGGGATATCATGTACAAAAACTAAGTGAAATTTCTCATTCAGTAAAAACATGGCTGTGATTTAAAATGTGAATTTGTGAAGGAAAGGCAGAACAAAGAAAGCAAGTGAGGTTATTAAGCTCACCTGAAACATGTTTCTGCAGACAGATGAGTGTGGGGAGGAAAGTATCTTGGTTACAGTCATCAGAGTTGGCAGCAGGCTGAAAAATGTCACAATTATGTGTTTATTTCACATCCACAAATCCATATGCCAGCCAAATGTTAATAATTTAATTAATTTAATTAATTTAGATTTGCGCCAAGTTAAATAAACACAAATTAATGTTCAAAATGTAAAATTGTACATGGTTATAAGTCTTTTTTAACAGCTTTTATTGAATTTTATAATTAGCAATTGTCAAGGCTGTACTTTCAGTCCTAACCTAATCGAGGGCAAAAGAAACATCCAGGGTGGAAATAACAGGTGCAGTAAATATATTATTTAATAAGCACAATATACAGAGGCCAAATGCAAAATACAAGAGAAAGCCCAGGAAATGTAGTATAATGTCTATCAAGGGAAAACTAAACAAAACAGAAAAACACAGAACCAAAGAAAAAAAACTTGCAATGATACAATTTACTTGCCTAAATGTGCCCTTAGTGCCACAAGTTTGCTTGAATGTGCCCTTGGGGGCATTTTCTTGCTTAGGTACAACCTATTGGTTACAAATGTTAAGGAAAAAAATACATATTTGCATTCTCTTGGCAACAAATGTACTAAAGTGCACCATCAGGACCTCGAATTTCAATATAATTGCCTTCAAGAATGCAAGCTTGAGTTGGAGTGTTTTAGGACATGATCTGGTGCCACCTTATGAGCACAGAATTGCTATTTGATATGTACTTAGGGCCACGTGTGTTATGTGTTGTCTGGTGCATCTGTGTGGTCATTTTTGCGCACAAACAAATGCAACAGATTGAATTTGGTTAATCCAACACACACACATATATATATATATATATATATATATATATATATATATATATATATATATATATATTTATTTATTTTTATTTATTTATTTTTTTATGAGGACGGCACGGCGCTTTTAGCGCTAGAGATTCCCAGTTCGAATCCCCATCTTGGTGGAGTTTCCATGTTCTCCCCGTGTCCGTGTAGGTTTCCTCTGGGTTCTCCGGTTTCCTCTCACAGTTCAAAAACATGGATCAAGTCAATTGAGTTATCCAAATTGCCCCATATAGAGTGTGTCCATGTGAGTGAGTGTGTGCCCAGTGATAGATTGGCGCCATGTCCTGGGTGTATCTGCCCAGCACCCGAGACATTCTCCCCTGGATGGGCATGGGGAACCCCCCACGACCGTCATAGAGGATGAAGCAGAAGATAATGGATGGATGGATGGATTTATTTAATGAAAGAATCGTAGGTCATTAGAATTGAAAAGCATTATTATATTTAATGTTAATGTTGGGTACACATTGTATCTAAAGTATATATAGGGTATATAGCTTTTATCCTAGTTCTCACTGTATCTTCATTGGTTTCCTTCAGGAATTTTTGTTTCCTCTAGGAATATTGGTTTTTACAAAAAAGTCTACAATATGTTGGAGCATGAATGGATAATACCAAATTGACCCAGATGTGTCAGTGATAACCTATTTAGTAAATTCCCCAACCTTGGATCCAAGAAGTACAAAGAATTCGCTTCAGTAAACCCTTAAATCAGTCAGTCAGATTTAATACATTTACATTTACATTTAGTCCTTTAACAAACACTTTTATCCAAAGCGACTTGCAAATGAAAACACCACAAGTCAGTAGTTATGCAGAAAACCATCTACACTGTAGAATTATCGAACCTGATCGTTATCTGATCCTGTACCCCCCCAAACAGGGGTTTGATAAAAAGATGCGTCTTTATTAGTTTTTTTTTTAACTCTGCCTTAGGATCAAAGTTGGGAAGATTCATTCATTCATTCATTATCTTCCGCTTATCCTCCATTAGGGTCGCGGTGGGGTTCCCCATGCCCATCCAGGGAAGAACGTCTCGGGCGCTGGGCAGATAGACCCAGGACAGGGCGCCAATCCATCGCTGGGCACACACTCACTCACACATACACACTCTAAATTGGGCAATTTTGAGAATTCAATTAACTTGATCCATGTTTTTGGACTGTGGGAGGAAACCGGAGAACCCGGAGGAAACCCACGCAGACACAGGGAGAACATGGAAACTCCACCCAGATGGGGATTCGAACCGGGAATTCCTAGCGCTGAGAGGCGAATGTGCTAACCACTAAGCCACCGTGCCGCCAAGTTGGGAAGATTGTTCCACCATTTTGAAGTGATGAACATCACAGAGTAAGAATTAGATCCTCGGTGAGGTGGACCAGGCTACAATCATTACTAGAGCAAAGTGAATGAGTCGGAGTGTATTTTGAAAAGATAGAGTGAAGGTGAAGGGGCAGTTCCAAAAATGGTCCTGTAGGCCAGAGTCAGCGATTTGTACTGAATTCGAGCAGCTACAGGGAGCCAATGAAAAGAAATGAGTAGTGGAGTGACATGAGTTCACTTGAGCTGGTTGAATACAAGTCGGGCTGCAGAGTTCTAAATTAGTTGTAGAGGTCTGATTGTGTAAGCTGGGAGACCCGCAAGTAACGCATCACAATAATCAAGCCGGGATAGGATGAGGGCTTAAACTAACAGCTGGGTAGCATGTTCAGTCAAGAAAGTTCTGATCTTCCTCGTGTTGTAATCAAGGAATCTGCAGCAACAGGCAGTTTTGAAACCAAGGTTACAGACCGAATCGGTTGGAGAGATTGTGGAGCCGTCAATTTGGAAGGTCAGGTCATGGTGGTTTGAGGGTTTAGCTGAGATTATGAGTTCTGTTTTTAGCTAAATGTAATTTGAGATGACGGGCCCTCATTCAAACAGATATGTTGGTGAGGCAGGCAGATATCGGATTTGAGATTGTGGTGTCATCAGGGGCAAAAGACTAATGAAGCTGAGTGTCATCAGCATAGCAGTGGTAAGAGAAACCATGCACCTGAATGACTGTGCCCAGTGATGTCATGTATAATGAAAAAAGGAGAGGACCAAGTATAGAACCCTGAGGAACACTAGTGAGTACTTGGTGAGAGTTAGAGATCTCATAGAGACAATAATGTGGATGTTATTATTTTCATCTGTGAACGATTGATATTATAAATGAGGACCTAAATAAGGATAGATTTAACAAATCTCTTCACCCTAATTGCATATGTGATAAAAGAATGTGGATACCCAAGTTCCTAGATTATTATTATTTATTTTGGATTTTATTGAATTCATTTTGCAGCACAGGTAACCTGCATTTAACAGTAAAGTCTTAAAACTTTTTGTTGATTAATATTTTTTTTATGATGAAAATGATTTAAAATTAATTAAAGGGACAATTAGAACTCTTTCTCGATTTAGAATTAAGTTATCCTCTATTATCTATTTTAATTGTGCCATCTAAAATAAAAAATAGTATTATGTAATAAATCTATGTTCTTTTATGATGATGCACAGTTCAGCTCATTTAACATAGTAACGTTTAGTAAAGCTTATCTGTTGCCACCCATGTAGTCATCTTTTGTATTCCTTGCCCTGAAAAGAAAAAAAAATAATAAGAGGACTGTCCCAGAATTAAAAAATGTGTGATATTGTTTCAAAAGTTATGCTTTGTAAATGACATACTGCTACATAGACTATTACTACCAAGCAACCAGGACTTACGGGTGCCTAGTTTCCTGGATCAGAGTCAAGTATAATTGAATAGTTAAAACTTTGAAAGTAATTTGAATAAGTTTAAACATTAAAGTCCCTCTGATCCTCGATAGAGATGAAAGTCCTCTAAGGTCATCACTGTAACAATGAGGAAACATTAACAGAATAATGTGTGTTAAATGAGCTTGTGCTACCGTTTATCTACCCAAGCACGCGCACACACACACACACACACACACACATGGAATTAAAGCATTAAGCACATTAGTCTCAACCTAGACAGTTAGAGGGGGTAAATTGGCGGTGTAAATTCTGTAAACCCCAAATGGCTACACGGTCTAAAAATTTGCCCCTGTTTTTTACAGACATACCCAAATGCTACATTTTGTCTCCACCAGCAGCAAATCACCTCAATTATTGTAGCCACAAAGTGCCCAAAGCGGCACAGTCATTGATGGTAAAGCTTTAAAATATCATGCTCAGTGGCAGTGGCAAGCTCTAAAGTGAGAAAGGGTGTGAGGCAGTCATGTTGGACCATGATGAAGCAATGGCACATCTTTATTCGATACACCACAACACTGAGGCATGGTGTGATCGTGAAGGGTCCATCTATAATTTCCGGCAGCATCCTCTATGCCATGACGGGTTAAAAACCCACAATGTCCTTCCTAACTCCAATGAACATTATAATGCCCTGTCAGGTGTAACGTATGCCTAATTTGTAAAATAGCCCATAGCTACCAGAAAGTAGCAAATGCCAATTTCACTGTAGAAAACAGTCACAGTATGACCATTCCCACTTAAAGAAGCATGCTATGACCAGTGCCAGGGCCCCTTATTTGCCAAAAAGCTAAGCCAATTAAACTGCTAGCAAAGATTTTGCAACCTCAAGAATGATTCCCACAGGCCTATTCACTGATAAAGGCACTATTACTCAAGGGAATTACAGTAACAGCACCTGCTGTAGATGTGTCCCTGGAACTAACCCTTTTACAACAGTGATACAGCAGTCTATCGGAGTACTCAAGGCTGGCCCATTGTGTATACAGCTCTTTCACCAAAAAGAGCTCTGCCTAGCAATACTCACGCACTCTGCCAGCTTGCAGCCACTCTTACACCTCGCTCAGTTACTCATTGTTTTGCTTTGTGGCACTTTACCGCCTCGGCAACACCTCCCACTCATCAACCAGTGTCTGATGCTGCCGTGAAGGTGACATATCTTCTATTTCATAGGTAGGTCATTTGTAGCCATGCATAAACAAAGCATGGTGTCAGATAGTTGACTTTAGCTGAAAAGGTTCAAATGTTTTACAATTGAAAACATTAAAAATAAAATGTTTGTGTGTGTGTGTGTGTGTGTGTGTGTGTGTGGAGGAGGGGGTATATCATTGTGCTATTGTGCTTTTTTAACCATAAACATTTATATTTTGTAGTCATTTAGGTTGAAATTTAAAAATATTTTACAAATAATATCAGCTTAAAGAATAAACTCTAGAAAACAAGGTAATGTAAATCGAAATCATGTAAGTCTGTTTTAAAGGATAAAACAAAAAGGTAATGCATTAATTAAAACAAAGGTGAAGAACCTACTGGACTTCCTATAAATTTTGCTGTAAAATTATGCAATTATTATTACATTTTTTTAAACACTCATCCACCACATGATTAGAAACATTATAAAACTCTTATTCTAGCCTCCTGCTGTTGTATCTTACTTATTTTCAGGTTTAGCAGTGTTCTTTTTAAAAAAATGATTTTCCCCTCATCACAATTACTGTAAGTTATCATAACCAGGGATGGATGTAACTAGTGCGCAGGTGTGGTCAAAAATAACAATATGTGCCATGAATTACAGTGTGAAGTGTGTTTGAGCACCAATATCTTTTTGTGTTACTGTATCATACATAGATAGGCTTCAAAGAGCTTAGTTTATTACTAGCTTTTTTCACTGGTTTTAACATTTCCAATGATTCATCAAACAAGCTAAGGTATAAGTAAGTAATTATTATCAAACACCATAAAAACACCAGACTGAAACAAAAAATAAATAAATAAAAAATGGCTGCACCGAGCACCAAGAAACATCTTTAGTTTCTTCTTTGAGAACAAGATATTTTCTCAAAAGAATATTAAGGGCACCCCTGTATTTTTTTTATTCAAAAACAGGGCATTTTATTTGTGGATGACCAGTTAGATCATCTGAAGGAGCTTTTTTGCAAGATTTAATACACTCTAATGCTATGCGTGAGTTTGTAAAATAACTGTATAAAATAAAATAAATATTGCCAATATTCAGTATAAATGTTAAAATAGATTTTATGCTTTACTACCGGAAGGTTCTTAAAGATTATCATGCTAAGCTATGACAGGTAGCCAAAAATGGGTCAAATCCAAAACTAGAAAATACTAAGATTTTAATCAAAACAAATTATAATTCAAATATTATCAAGAATTAAGAAAACACAGTTCTGAATATAACTACTGAGCTACTGTAATTACTACTCTTTATTCGAACTTTGTGGTTATAACTGTAAATATCTTGTATCACATGTTTTTTTTTACATTTTATAACTTTTATAAACATTTTATAAACTTCTTCTAAAAAACAGTCTTTATACTTTGGGTATATATTTAAAAACAGATGAAAGGTTTATTTTTGTACTTATATTTGTATATTTGTTCTTGGCCCAGCTTTGCCCACATGGGCTTGTGATAACATTACAATGTAAATGTTAATTTAACCATATTTGGTCATTTTTTGGTGATTGTAAAAAGTATTTAATCTTTTACAGGGTCCAGTAGAGTATATTGTGTTAAACAAAACAACATTTATATAAGTAACACACTGTCTTTCTCACATGCATCTCATCCCATTTGGTACACGTCATCCTTCCGGTATGGTGCGCCCTACGTACGGTGTTCTAATTGGGACCTCTTTTTATAACCTGGGTGGTTTTGGATCACCTTGGAAATGGTTTCATGCAGTTCTATGTGCCTTTTCACCATCTACTTCTACTGTCATTTCTTTTTGCTAATCTTTCCTTCTAGAACACTTAGACGCTTTTTATAGCTCCCTCCGGATCACGGATCTACTCCTTACCTTGACCGTCTCGCAACACATGTACTGAGGAGGCATTTCCACCCAGTTCCTCACCAAGCCTTTTGGGCTGTATATTCATTCATCCAGCTAATATTTTGTTACCTCCATTTGAAATTCCTTTTGCTTCCATTTTTGGATGTAATATTTGTTGGTGTGGTATTGAATACACTCTTTTTTGTTTAGGAAGAACTGTCACAAAGGACGCGCAGACTGTCCAACGCCGGCGCTGCGCGGTGCTACGCTGGGCGAGGTGCACGCGGTGCGAATGAGAGAGCCAGGCGACCAGGTAAGCAGCAGGGAGTTGTTTAATCAAAGAACGCGAGAACTAAAACCCAGAGCACGGGCGAAACAAGCCGGGACATCCGAACATACAAAATACGACAAAACGAAAGTAAACGCGACTGATATAAACTTAGCCCAAGTGCAACACAAATAAAGACAAAGTTAATGCTGGCCTGCTGACTCAGGGAGCATGTGATTTGGTAGGACCCAATCCCAAGCCTCGGGGATGGGCCCTACCTACAGGAACCCCAAATGGACAAAAACAGAAAGGAAAAACCGGGGGGGAGTGGCCTCGCACTCCCAAACCTGACAATTTTTATGCTGGGGGTATGGCCAACCCGGGATCCTGCGGGGCCAAGGTCCAGGACAGGTATGCAAAACTTAACCTCCTACCTATGCGTACGTGAAGGCGGCGAGGCCTTTTGAGGGCGCTAAGGAAGCGAGGCCTTTTGAGGGTGCTAAGGCAGCGAGACCTTTTGAGGGCGCTAAGGCAGCGAGGCCTTTTGAGGGCGCTAAGGCAACGGGGCCTTTTATGGGTGCTAAGGCGGCGAGACCTTTTGAAGGCGCTAAGGCGGCGAGGCCTTTTGAGGGCGCTAAGGCGGCGAGGCCTTTTGAGGGTGCTAGGGCGACTAGGCCCTTTGAGGACGTGGGGGCAACGTAGCCTGTTAAGAGCGCGGAGGCGACATAGCCCATTAAAGGCGCGGGGGCAACATGACCCTTGGAGGACGTAGGGGCAACCTGACTAGTCGCGACCGCAGGGGCAACCCAAGTAGGCGCAAACGCAGAACAGTCCTTGTCCTTAGGTTGGGTGTCCGAAATAGAGTCTTGTATCTCCTGAGCGGCAGGCAAATTGTCCAGAGCGGGAAGTAGATGGTCCCGAACGAGGGGTAAACAGTCCAGCGCGGGCGACCCACGGTCCAGAGCGGGTGATAAACGGTCCAGAGCCGGTGGTAAACGGTCCAGAGCGGGGGGTAACTGGTCCTGAGCGGGGAGCCGAGAAGACCACTGCCTCCCCATAGGACCACTGCGACCGGAACCCGCAGCCCGAATCAATCGCCCAAAACCTGCCAGAGGTGCCGGTGGCGCGGCGCGGATCGCTGTCGGAGCGGCACGGATCTGGTGCCGTCTCGCTGGCGGCGCGGAGCGGATTGCTAACGGGGCGCAGCGGCTCGCTGGCGGCACGGAGAGACTCGTAGGGCGGCTCGCGGAGCGGCTGGCGGACAGCGCTGAATGGCTCGCAGACGGCGCGGAGCGGCTTGCGGGGTGGATTGCTCTCGGCGCGGGGCAACACGCTGGCGGCGCGGAGCGGATTGCTATCGGCGTGGAGCGGTTCACTAACGGGGCACAGCGACTCGCTGGCGGTGCGAAGCGGCTCGCAGGGCGGATTATTGATCCGAGGGCTGCATGGCGGGTTGCTCACGGCACGGAGCGGCAGAAAGAGAGACTCGCGGTCAGCATAGAGCGGGACGCAGGCAATGCAGAGCGGGACGCAGGCAATGCAGAGCGGGACACGGGCAAGCAGAGCGGTTCGCTAGCGGCGTGAAGTGGATTACTGGCGGAGCGGTGCGGCTCGCGGGGTGGCTCACAGAGCGACTCGCTAACGGTGCGCGGCTGGTTGCAGTGCGGATTAGTGATTCGCAGGCTGCGAAGCGAATTGGCCACGGCGTGGAGTGGCACGCTGGCGGCGCTGAGCGGATCGCTGACGGCACGCGGCGGATCTCTGATGGCGTGGGGCGGGTCGCAGGGCGGATAACTGGTCCGCAAGCTGTGAAGCGGATTGCCCACGATGAGGAGCAGCTCGCTGGTGGTGCGGCACGGCTTGCAGGACGGATTATGGATCTGAAGACTGTGAGGCGGATCG
Source organism: Corydoras maculifer (assembly GCA_019802435.1). Lineage (NCBI taxonomy): Eukaryota > Metazoa > Chordata > Actinopteri > Siluriformes > Callichthyidae > Corydoras > Corydoras maculifer. The sequence continues at coordinate 101,796 of JAFMOD010000478.1, read as the reverse complement.
CTCAGGGTGCGGAGCAGCAGGAGAAGGGAAGGGATTTGCGGGCGGGACTGCTGGGAGTGGGACGCTGGCGGCACGAAACGGAAGTCTGGAGAGGTAGAACCGGACCCTCTCCCTGTCCGATGGCTCCCGACTGGTAACACATTCAAACACCTTGCAACTGCCGATGTACGGGAGTGGCTTCAAAGCCACTCCGTCGCAAGGTTCCGGGAGCTTACAAGGAACAGAGAGAGGGAACACAATCTCCCCATATTCCGGGACGCGGTCGATAACCCTCATTGTTAATACTTACGAGGAGGGAGATGGAAAAGAGAAAATAGAACGGCGCAGCTAGAGCCGAGGTTAAGCAGCTGGACGGTGAGACGGCTAATGGCGGGGCTAGAGCTGAGGTAATGCAGCCGAATGCTGCAGCCAAAGAAGCGGCTACTGGCGGGGCTAGTGCCGAGCTAACACAGCGGAACGCTGCAGCCGGGGAAAACGGCGGGCTAGCACCGAGGTAATGCAGCCGAATGCTGCAGCCGAAGAAGCTGCTACTGGCGGGGCTAGCGCCGAGCTAACGCAGCGGAACGCTGCAGCCGGGGAATACGGCTAACGGCGGGCAAGCGCCGAGGTAATGCAGCCGAATGCTGCAGCCGAAGAAGCAGCTACTGGCGGGGCTAGCGCCGAGCTAACGCAGCGGAACGCTGCAGCCGGGAAAAACGGCGGGCTAGCACCGAGGTAATGCAGCCGAAGAAGCGCTACTGGCGGAGCTAGTGCCGAGCTAACGCAGCAGAACGCTGCAGCCGGGGAAAACGGCTAACGGCGGGCTAGCGCTGAGGTAATGCAGCCGAATGCTGCAGCCGAATGCTGCAAACCTGACAAGAACTTTGTGCTTTTTTGTCATTCACACCATGACACACACAATCTTTTATAGTTATGGATATAGTTATAATTTTATAACTACATAAAATATAGTTTAATATACTAAATAGAAACTTGCCACATACCAGATCAGAATGTTAACTATTGCAAACACTACATTGTTTGGATTCATTTTTTTTCTTTTGAGTCACAATGACTTGTGTTGTTTGTGTATGTGACCTGCAGATAATAGACTGACCTAAGTTGAGGAGAAGTTGAAAGTGATGGATTAAAATTTCATGAGGACAACCAGAAGACTCAAAAGTGGTTTTCCATTATTTGAGAAAAAGATTCTTCCCAGCAGGGAGTACAATACTCCTCTGTCCAGCAGAACAAACATTTTTAGTTTTACATATTGCCTTTCTCCCTTATAACAAGAAAAGTTAAAGTTTAATGGTGACATGCATAAATATTTTGTGTGTATCATTTTAGAAGTATTTTCGGTAGTTTTAGATAGGCAGGGAAACTTACAAAAATTTATATTGTTAAAGCAATACAAATTTTAATAAAAAAAAAAAGTCCACTTCGGAACACAACCAAAGAAAAGCAAGAGAACAAAATACATTGATAAAGTGATCTATTTTGCCTACTCTGTTTGTACACAGCAGAATTTTTCCTCTAAATTTAACCCATCTATGCAGTGAAACACACACATATAGACACACTAGTGAAGGGCGCACACATGCCCGAAGCGGTGGGCAGTCTTGTGTATGACCCAGGGAGCAATTGGGGTTAGGTGCTTTGACCAAGGGCACTTAAGTCATAGTACTTGGTGGGACCGCAAATCTAACCTCCATGTTACAAGGCTGGTCCCTGAACCACAAGGCTACGAATGTCAAATAACCAAAAGCGTACAATATTTATTTGATACTACATACCTATGATAACAGCACTATAAAAACGGAGATCATTTTACATCTAAAAAATTTTGGGATAGGGCATGTTAACCATTGTATCCCTTCTTCTTTTAAAAATTGTCAGTAAATGTCTGGGAAGTAAGGAGACCAGTTACTGGAGTTTTCTCAGAGAATTATTGTCACATTCTTGGCAATTTTACACAAGCAGAATAATATAAGTAATTATATTTAAATAATGTTAGCACCATTTTAACATGATCAATAGAAAAAAAACTATATTAAATAACAATAAGCAAGCCACCATTTATCTTCATTAACAAACTATCATGGCGTATTATCAAGTAATAAATGCACTCACTCATCTCAATTGTCTTGAGACTAATAGCAAAGGATGTGAACTGGAATACAAGAGGGAATGAGTTTTGACTTTAGTAGGCATGTTACACATTTAAACATGCTACAGTTTGAGGAAAGAATGTGTCACTGTGATAAGGTGTCTTAACAATGCCTGAACTGTTAATCCAGTCCTCCCCTTGACGCCTATGACTTCTAAACCTTGAAGCATGCAAAATGCACAACTTCTGTAGCAGCCCAAATCTTTTTAGTTTATGCTGTGTATCCTGAAATAATGGTTAACCTTCCCCTCTCTTCCTCATTCATCATTCTAGAAGGCTGAAATCCCTTCTGACCCTTTTGCAGCTCTTATATGTTATTTAATTTGCACTGTTTAAAATTTTCTTTTATTGTATTTAAATTCTGTCTTAGGTAGTGTCTCTAAAACATGCCCTGTATCTTTACTTATTACCTTCTTTTGTAAATTCACAACATCCTTTCTTACACCCCTGAACTCCATAAATATCTTTTAAACTTGTGTCATGTCTAAACCAAATTCCTTTTTTATCAAATCAAACTTAGTCACATCGCTACTTATACATGTTCAACTAGCAGTGGGATGCTTGAGACTAACATACACAGGATAAAATAGAAATAAATTGCTATAAAAGTCTTTGTTAGTGTGCAAAATATGCTGTTCAAGTAAACATGAGGTAGTTAAAAGTAAGTACTAAGAATTGAATCATTCTGTAAAAGAGTCCAGTGTGACATATGTGGGGGAAATTTTTTTTTATAGACAGGGTTAGGGCACGATCGATAAGCATCTATTTGCCTTTTGATTTGTGTAGGATATGCACAATCTCTGAGGTCTGTTCACATGCACTGTAGTAAAAGTTGTTAGCCACTTGAGATACTTGAGGTACAGATCATATGCTTATCTACAGTAATATTTAACACTATGCATGGGCAACATAAAATTACTTCTTGATGGAACTAATTGAACTCTTTGTAAAATGAAGAATAGAATTTGTGTACAAATAATTGAGATATAATCAGAGTTTTCAGTGAGTGTTATTTTACTAAATAATATTGCAATTATATGAGGTTATTATATGTGATTTTTATGTGTGGCTACTCAAGGGTAAAAGGGTGGGTACAGAGACCAGAGACATGATTTTGCAGGCTCAGGAACATGCTTTATTTACACATAATTTAAAATGTATTTAAATATATGTTTTAAAGAAGCATGTCAATAACAATTTTTTCTATAGTCATGTCAATAACTATTTTATGGCTATAAAAACATCTTGGGCTGAAATCAGTATAAAGAGCATTGCAAATAGATATCTCTTTGTAGTGATAGCTGCCATGGTTCCACCTGATGAACATATGTGTACTTTATAAGCTTCAAAGTTAAACCACGAGCTTTTGGAACTCGAGCACTAGCGGATGTGTTTTAATTAATTTAAAATTATTATTCTGTGAAATCCTTCGTCTGGTCCTCATAACGTACCTACCCTGTTATTCTTATGTATAAAAATAATAATAATCTCATATATTTGCAACATTATTTAGGAAAACAACACTCATCAAAAATCCTGATCAAATCACATTTAGATTACATTTACATTCTGTTAATTAGCAGTCACTTTTATCCAAAGCGACTTACAAATCTGACATCAACAAAAGCAATTACATTGAACCAGCTTGTGGAAGAGATGTGTTTCTTGGGTGAATTCACCAGACGACATTCATGACTAGAGCGAAATGAACGAGTTGTACTGTATTTTGGAAATATACATTAAAGGTAAGAGGGGCAGATCCTGATAATGTGTACATAAGTTCTATTCCCTTTTTTTCCTTAAAATAGTTTACTTAGTTGTATCAAGTCCTTTTCTACTGCCATCAAAGCAAAGATAAGTGGAGTTGTATTTTTGTAATAAGATTAAATTGTCTGAAAACATCTGCTTTTCAAAAGTATTCTTGAATCAGAGAGCATAAATATGCTGACATAGCATGCGTCTGCTTGGTTGGCTTTGGTATCGCTATCATAAAATCTGTTTGCTTGAAACAAGAGTTTGATCAACATGCCACCAGCCACAAAACTAATTCGTAAATCCTAGGTAGATAAATTAAAAAATCTGTCAACTGATGCTGAAATGTGATTAAATGCTTTAATAAGAAAATACATGTCTGGAGGCAGCACAATTGGGGGGGAAACTGTGAAATGAGGCAAACAGACCATTGAGAATCATTTAATTGGTATTAATGGACAAAGCTATAATTAACATAATTCTGTGATTCAGTTATTTTTTATGTGTAGGTATTCTTTCATAGTTTTTTTAAATAGTTTTTAGGTTATATAGGTTTTATAGTTTTGTTTATCCACTTGGACCCAAGAATGTGGAAAAAATGGGAAAAAAAATCCTAGTAATCTATTGTCATTCTTTAACCACTCCAGTATCTGCAGTAACTTTATTCTCACAGTGACCTAATCAAGCTTTGCTTTCACACACACAGACCATTGTGTCAAGCAGGGGTCTGGGATTAAGGAGAAGAAAACAGGTAAAGCTCAATATAGTATTGAGCTAAATGACAGAACAAAAGTAGAAGGTAAAAAGTCAAAAAATGGAGAGCAGAGAAATTAAGACAGATATGCAAAAGCCTTGCAGCAAGGTTTTAAAGCAGCAGGTGTTGCAAAAGAGAGACAGAGGTCCCGAGGCATTTGGAATGATAATTAATGTAAGGTCCTTATTTCTGTGAAGAAGAGACAATTGTTAATACATTGAAACCATTACTAATAGGGCAGAATTAATGGTAACAATGATTTAATGCAATGAAATGTGTGTGAGAGAGAGTGTGATAATAGAAGAAAACAGGGGTATAATATTATGTTGTATTCATCACAAATAGATCCGTACAGGACACAAAGTTCAGTACGCGCAGTTGCACGGAGTATATGATGGTATATTATGGCACATACATCCCATAGTAAGCACAAGGCAGAATAAATTTAGAAGGCAAGCTCTATATGTGAGCTGAGTAATGAGTTAGATATACAAGCTGTATACTTTGCTAAGTATGTCATGCTAAGTGTAACTCAGAGTATGAAACGTTAGTGTAAATGATAGACAGAAGTTCTACCAGTTTCAAGTAAATCAACCGAGCTGGAAGATTTTGTGTTCCCTGTGAATAACAACATTGAGGAAAAACACTTTTAATAGATGTGCAGATATATATTTATTTACTTACAGTAATTTCACAATTGCTTTTTTTTCTATTCATGACACACCCAAGAAAAAAAATGAAAGAAAACCAATGCAGCACTGTGTATTTTATTAACGATTAATAAATTAATAAATTAATAAATCACGATTAACAAAAATTTTAACATAACTTGATTCATCCTTTTTTTTTCAGTTCAAAACCAACTTCAACAATTACCTACACATGTTTCATTTATTCGTTTATTATTTTCTGCTTAATCCTCTACCAGGGTTGCGTTGGGGAGGGGGTTCCCCTATCCAGGGGAGAACATTTCAGGTGCTGGGCAGATACACCCAGGACAGAGGTGTGCACACTCACTCATACATACACAGCTTGTGTAGGACTTTTTGGGTATTAATTTGATATTAATAAAGTCCTCCGCGTCCCATTACCAATTACGGAGAATGAGAGACGGTCAAGGGTTTAATGTGTGTTCTATTATATAAACTATCTGATAAAACTGTAACTTTAGTTACAGGAGTGCTTCTCTGTACTAATTGGGTTAAATTTATCTCAATGGTTTAAGCTATATCTGACTCAGAGGTATTCTATAAGCATGCAGAAATCTTAATTCTGTCAGAGGCTTTTATAATACATGGACAGAGACTATATTGAAATGTGGATATATCTAAATATCCCTCAGAGGTCAATCTTATAGCTCCTCAATATACACCATTTAGTGTGAAATAAATTACCCCCTTAAACTCCAGCCTTAAAAGATTAACTGGAAACTTTGGTTAAAAGTAATAACAGTATTTATTACAAAAGATTAATTCAGAACACAAAGATTACTAAAATTCCTGAACACGTTATAATAAAAGTTACATTAATAGTAAATTAATAAAGGGAACGCCCCCTTTAGGTACAAACTCACGTGTTACGCGAACACTGGAAAGATACCGGAACCAAGAGCCCACTGGGCCGAGCAAAGTGAGGCAGGACTTGGCTAAGCAGAGCCTGGCCAGGCCAACCAAGCAGAGCAGGGCCCAGCTGCAGCACTGGCCAGAGCTAGACCAGGAGACCAAATGATGAGCCAAAGAGAAGAGAGAGAGTTTGCCTGTTACATCCTTTTATATCCACATGAACCTTTGATCCTTTTCATGTTAATAAGGCTAGGAGCCAGGATTCTTCATTCAATTAATATGCTAAGGGGACCAAGTCGCCAGGATGTGGAAACCAGCTTAAAACCGGTTTTAGGGACAAATGGCATCGGTTGAGACTGATGTGTAGTGAGCTGCATTGTTTGTGAGATGCCATTGGTGTGATGCTTCATGCTGATTGTCTGCAGGAGAAACTTCTTTGTATTTTAAATGACAATCTGTTAGGCTACAGTATTCCAGAAATATGTAATGTTATATAAATCTACTATATCGCAATCTAGCAATGTATGCCTTGTACAGAAATAAGCACCTTTAGAAGATGATCATATGCATACCAAACATGACATAGTGCAAACCATATTCATTCAATAAAACACAAGTTTTATTATTTCTTCACTTGGATTGCCTAATAATTGTGCAATGCATTCAGTCTTATTAGTGATGGTTAATCACAGTTTCCATCCTGATTTCCATAATTTTTTTCTGCAGCATATCATTGTTGCAGCTGGACTTTTCAATTAGTGATATTAAAGCCCATCTATTTGCTCTAACTTTTCCCTATCAAGCATATAGCACCACCAATCACAGTTGTGCCTTCTAGCAACTATAAGTGATTGCATGAGTTTACATAGATTTGTATATATTTAGAAGTGGATTGTCGATGTTGATTGAAATTAAATTAGAACTAATGACTTAAATAAAATAAGTGTATAATATAGGGCCTCTAGGGATGTTCTTAGGGGCTTAAATTAATTCCTACTGTTAAAAATTAACCACAAATTTAATATGTGTTGTGATTTCATTTAAACAAATGCAGGTGTTCTGTCTTCAGTGATATTATGTTTAATCAAAATAATGATGCCAAAATCTGACACTGGCAGCATGGCAGCAAATGAGGGGACCCAAGCTAAAAGTGGAGCTGAAGACCATCTGCTGCACATGATTTTTCTTACAGAAGCTTAAAGAAAGACAAGAACCATATTAGCATTGCAAAACCAAGCCGAGAATAGGGCATAATACAAGAGGAATGACATGTGGTGTAATAACCACAATAAATATGCTACAAGTAAGGTACATTGAGAAAAACAAACTGAAGCATGATGGTATGCAGAGGAAGATATTTATTACTCTTTTCTCCCTGCTGGTTTGCAGACTCAAACATGATTTTTGTTCATAAAACTGTTTCATTTACAGGTTCCCTCTATACTTTGAGATTGAGCTCTTGTTTATGACAAGAAATTAGGCACATTTCTCAAGATATATGATTTCTTTGTTCACTTACAGATGGACAGATTTGTAATTTCATGTTTTTAATAGTTTAAAATGTATTGTAAATATTAGTCTGCTTGGTGGTGAAATAAAACAAAAAGAAACCCACTGTATGAACCACTTTCCAATTACCAACCATGCACCAAACTCCATATCAGTACCATTAAAAATTATTTAGCTTTTATTATGGTGAACATGACATCTCAGCAGAGTCCAAGCTGTTAAAGCCAATAAAATGATGGGGATGCTAAAGATAGTTCTGTCTTTTCTGTTATTAAAGCAAAACATAATAATAAATCCATGCAGCTGTCACAGCAAGGCTCTTTGAGAGCATAACCCTTATTTAAAGCAGAACAAGCTTAGTTCTGTGTAATGATAATTTTCCACTGTATTGATTAGCTTGATATTAATTATAAAGACATATTGATTTCTTAAGTTTGAAGTTATAGCAACTTGACGCTACATTAAACTATTTAAACAAGTCTGTATAATTTAGTAAATCGATACATCTACACCCTCTTTCTGCCTGCCAATGGATTAAGTTTCTGTTGATACCCAGCAAAAAATGAAATCTTACCGTGGCACGTGGGCATGATGGGCATAGCCAGTAGACAGGAGGCTGGTTTGGGAGGCAGGTTGGCTGAAACCAATTGCACTAATGATCTATCTCTTCAGTGAACAGTGAAAAGGACCCGGAAGAAAAGCCAGGAGGGGGAGATCTGGAGAGAGACAGCTGACATTGTGAATCTGTTGTATATGGTGATAAAAGTGTTAAAGCCCAGTATTGGGCAATCTGTAAACACTGTAGGCAACAATAAAGCCATTTGTATACCAACAACTCTGTCTGATCCCTGTGTCACAACCACAAGCATATTACACTTACCAAGTACGAAAATCCTAAAAAACAGGATTTTTTACTTGCTGAACTCAGATAAGCTATAGGATCGGCTTTGGACCATCAAAATTTTATTCATTTTTTTTTTTTTATGATTTCCCACCTACGTGTTGTATGTACCTATTTCTTTTTGCACTTGTCTTATATCATGAATTCACACATTTTTATGTTCGTGTCATAGTGGAGTGTTACAAATGAATAAAGAACACAAATACAAATAAAGGTCTTTCTTGGATTGTAATGTCGGAACACTATTCCGACATAGAGTGTGACCTAACCTCGGTAGCTGTCACAGTCTTAATGGGGCTTGCATGTTCTCCCTGTTGCTTGTGGAAATTTACTTTCACCTTAAACAGTTAATTGAACGTGATAATAATAACACTATTTGATTTCACAAAAATCTGAAAAAAAGTCTGAAATCGGATATGTGGATCAAAAAATCACAGAGGAATCACACATTATCACGATAAATTAGAAATAATACACATTATTTTGGGTTTAAATGGCTTAAGTGGACCAAAAGTGAACAAAGTGCACCGTTGAAACAAAAAACATTAATTGGATTTGATAATATGATTTCACAGCCTGATATAGTAGAATAATCGTATTGGGAATGATTTTGCTTTTATTATTACTCTTTGTTGTTCTCACTTGCATGAACATAAAAATAGCATGAAAATTATGTATGTTATTTTTAAAAACAGTAAGTGTACATGTAAACAGAAGTGTACATGGAGAAGAGAAATTAGCCAACGTTTTTGTTCACAGCTACACGTGCAGAAAAAAAATAAGAATTGATTCCTCTCTGTTTCTACATATCCAATTTGGCTCATGTTTAAAACATTCCCAATACAGTCATTATGTCAGAATCCAATTGTTTTATTATTAACACGCTCAATTCATATTTAAATAGCCTTCCTTTATTTATCAGTTTTACTTACCATATAAATGCAAACTCTATTACACTGTAGTCAGTCTGTTTTTCTGTATATTTTGTTAGTCCCTTTTAGTCTCATTTAAGGTTATTTATTTATATAGCACTTTTTACAGTAAAGATTTGTTTTAAAGCTGCTTTTTCATAAAGCTAAAGACCAAGGCTTATCAAAATTTTAAATCAGAATCAGAATATATATTGTTTAATTGGTTAACAAAAATATTTGTTATGACTATGGCACCAGGTGGCAATTATCATTAGAGTGCAATGAGAAAGCTGGAGTGTACCTTTGGAAAAAAGAAAGTCAGTAAGTGTATGTAGTGTATGAACATGGCTTTTATGACTGTTCCTGATAAGACTGAATTTACAGACCACCTTTAACAAACAAAACCCCAGTCCACTCTGATAAACAATTTGCAACTAAAAGATGTATCTACAAACAAAACTTCTGTGATAAAGAAATTCATGTTATAGTCATGCTTTTCAGACAGCACAGTTGCATATTGGTTAGCACGTCTGGCTCTCAAGGTCAAGGTCAAGGTCAATCCTGATCTGGGAGGAGATTCTCCCCGTGTTTGTGTGGGTCTTTTTGTTATTCTCTGGCCTCCTTCAACAATCCAAATACATGGATTTAAGGTGAATTGGCTGATCTTCATTGCCCCTACAATGTGTGAATGAATGTGCCAAGCGATAGATTGGATCTGTCCAGCACATCAGTCATGCTGGAAGTGTTGAAGAAACTTGTTTTTATTAAGAAAAATGTGACTGGTTTGTTACTTTGTTAATAATTATAGTTTTTTTTTATCTGACCTAGAGTGTCACATGCCTTTAGCTTTAATAATGCCAAGCATTCTGCAATGTCACAACATTTATTTGTCCATAGTTGCATTGATTTTTCTGCACATGTCTTCTAGTACAACCAAAAGATGCTCAAAGGGCTTTGGGTCTGGACTGGTGGCCAATCCATGTGTGAAAACAAGAGTGTCTCATACTCCCTGAACCACTGTTTTATTTCTGTGTCTTTTGAAATTGTTGCTTAACAAGATTAAGTTCATTCATTATCTTCCGCTTTATCCTATATTAGGGTCGCGGTGGGGTTCCCCATGCCCATCCAGGGGAGAACATTTCGGGCACTGGGCAGATACACCCAGGACAGGGCGCCAATCTATCGCTGGGCACACACTCACTCACACAGACACACTCTATATGAGGGAATTTGGAGAACTCAATTGACTTGATCCATGTTTTTGGACTGTGGGGGGAAACCGGAGAACCCGAAGGAAACCCACGCAGACACGGGGAGAACATGAAAACTCCACCCAGATGGGGATTCGAACCGGTAATCCCTAGTGCTGAGAGGCAAACGTGCTAACCACTAAGCCACCGTGCCGCCACAAGATGAAGTTATTGCACTGATGTCTCTCTCTGTTAAATTTTAAATGTTGGACAAGGAGTAATGTTAAACCAGGTCTGGAAAAAGTGGAAAAAGTGTTCAGCGCTGTATATTAGTTGCAAGCTTATGGTGAGGGAGCAACATGCAGCACTATTTAAAAAAAAGCCTTGCTTTCAAGTGGTCAGTCCTTTCTGTGCAGTAGCAGTATGCAGTAGCTTCATCACATGACAGATTCAGTTGAGGGTAGTCCACAGGCTGATAGAATGTGTAAAAATGTAATGAGAGTATGGCCTTAGGAGATCAAAATGCTATATCAAAATGTGTATAATTATTGTCAGTTTTTTCCCCAGACAAAATAAATAAAAAAGAGGTGTAACCAACTAGGTTAGCACGTTCGCCTCTCAGCGCTAGGGATTCCCAGTTCGAATCCCAATCTGGGTGGAGTTTCCATGTTCTCCCCAAGTCCTCCGGGTTCTCCGGTTTCCTTCCACAGCCCAAAAAAAACATGGATTAAGTCAATTGAATTCTCCAAATTGCCCCATATAGAGTGTGTCTGTGTGAGCGAATGTGTGCCCAGCGATAGATTGGCACCCAGTCCTGGGTGTATCTGCCCAGCGCCTGAGGCATTAGGAACCCCACCGCGACCCTAATAGAGGATAAAGCGGAAGGTAATGGATGAATGGATGTAACCAACAACAAAGTTCTTTTTTTTAGTTTTTGTGCACTTTCAGAAGTGTCAACCACTTGAAATGACTGGAAACCTATTATCCTTTATTGCTGTTGTATTCCAGAACTGCCAGCTACCTGAAGTGCTCAGAAGTACTTGGTGTTCTGTGCTAAGAGACAAGATAAGGAAGGCTGAAACCCAATCACCACAGAACAAGACACATGATAATGTCAAGTCTGGGCCAAGAAATATGTGAAGACAGATTTTGTGGACTGATTAGATGAGAGTCCGATTGACCCGAAGTATGGACCTGTGGCTGGATCATTAACAGGCACAGAGGCACTTTTTGCTCAGATGTCCTCAAGGTACAGGTGGGGTAATACCATGGACGTTGTATTAAATATGAACTAGATGATCCTTTTTAAATTAAATATGGATATAAAATTCTCAAAAATACTGCCATTTTTAACAATAAACTTTTCTTATAAACAGTGGTACAGGATAATGTCTGTTTTAAAAAGACTTTTATACAGTTTTATACAGTTTAATGCAGTTTATACGTGTATCAAAAGATTCCATTGCTTGGCTAGCCAGTTGAGACCTTAAAGAATAATAGCATAACCCCTTTCTCCCTAAATGCACTGACCCAAACCTTATTGAGAACATGTGAGCCCCTCTAAAACAACAGATTTGCAGTGAAGTAAAACAGTACACCTCTCTGAAAAGTGCCTAGGCTTGGTTGCTGATGCATAAAAAGTTGATCGTCAACACATTAAAAAATTCCATAAACATAAAGCTTGAGACTCCTTGTTAAAGGGAGGATGGCCTTATTCTGAATATTTTGTTATTTTGTTGTTAATATATTATAAATATTTTTGTAGAATTTTATTTGTTTAAATTATCAGATAAAATAAACAAGTCAAAAAGTTGCTTAATGGTTATAAGCAAATAGATTAATTCTCAAAAATACTACTCGCCTACTACTTGTGCAGAGTAGCAAAGAAATAATAATTTTGGATTTTAGACAAAACAATAAGCTGTAAATACAGTGAGAATTCTAAAAAAAATTATAATTTTGGTTGATTAAAATATTTTGACTACGTATCACATGCATAACAGATGTTTTCAGAGTACACAGCACCAGCATCTTTAGGGCATGTTTGCTTGAGACTGGCCCTTTAAGTCTGTGATACAGCAACCCACTTTACACTTTGAGGTTGTTCTACAAGGGTTAGCAATAAGCAATGGCACTTGCCCAGTCTCAGTTCTTTCCATTGTGCAACCATTTGCTCACAGTGCTTAATTAAATTTTAATTTTTTTGCTTAGCCCAGAACTCTGCTTGGCTTACTGACATAAATGTTTTGTTCATAGACAGTGGCATCCATCACCACTTGCACCTTGTCCACTCACTCACAATGTTAGCATCCATCTTACACAGCCTCTTAGATGGTGCATCCATGTGTGACTAATTCAATGTTTGATGGCAAATTTAAAAAGGGTCACCAGTCATCATGATATCTGCTACACTGATTTCTTAAACTGCAGCAACCAGGTGGGCAATGAATGGCATGTTTACGGCATAAAAGAAGGGATGGAAATGCATCAGTGCTGCCAAAGTGGTCTTTAGATGAACACTAGTTTCATTTCACAATAAATGGTCACTGCAGGTCACATTATTCTTTGCACTATCAATGAACTGATGCTCTAAGGGGAAAGCTAGAGAGATATTGCAATCATTGCAAAATATTTTATAAAATAAAGTAATAGGAACACAGAAGCAAAAAATTCCTCAACTATCATTAGAGGTGGACCAAGTGCACAGCTAAAATGTGGCTGGACCAGTGCAGGTTCGAATGTAAGGCTCATACTGCTCTTACATTTTGTTCTAGGATTTACAATCTCAACCAGGGAAGTGTGTTGAGGTCCTTCTGGGGTTTTATCTTCAAAGTCGAACCACTTCAATGTTCCAATAAACTCATATATATAAGTGCTTTTTTTGGTAAACCAGTCAAGCCCCTTGATGCATGATGCCTTCTTAACTTCTGCCAGCCAAAGGATTTTCTGCAAATTGCCATACCAGCTGACAACCGTTCTCCCCCCAGCAGCACTGTCTCACCAGTCACAGAGTGCAGTTTCAGCATGTAACACCTCCATACTGATGTCTCGCTTTGTGTTCCACACATGGTTGGCTTTGAGCAATTGCTTCCCTCACCGTGTTGTAAGCATTCTTAAGAACAGTGAGTCATAGCATGTGTCTCATATGTCTCATATAGTGTGGTGTCAATACATTCATACATACATCCTTCACAGCCAGGTATTTATATGCTGCTGAACTGAGGAAAAGTGTGCCAAGCATACTCAATTCCGCTGCTGATACAATGATCATATTCATGTCACTGCAAATAAACCTGAACTTTGGCTCCAAAGCACCACTGTAATGTGTTTTCAGGTTTTTTAGTCAATCGTGCTTCACTTCTAAAATGTCTAACAGAACTTTCTAACTTGCAGGCCTTTGAAATAAAGTGGAATTCCTGAATGAAGTTACCAAAATTCAGATTTTGTTCCAGTAGGAATGAACAATAATGCCCTTGGCTATGATATTCCTTTAATGGGCTGATGCCTTAAAGCATGACTCTAATGTTTAGACTGATGCCTGTGCTTTCGTTCAAGACTGGGTAACATCTGAGCAGTCCCACAACTAAAACAGATTGAAGTTCACAGCTGGCACTTAGGAGGATTGTGTGCCATAATCATAAAAGCCAGATGAATCCAGTTCATTTAACTCCACCTCACTATTTCATCCAACCTCTTATATCTTCTTAAGTCAGAGCTTAATGCCAAATGGCCACATCCCACCTCATGAATTTAAAACTTCAAAAGATTAGAAAAAAGTGAGAGGCTGTATTTAACTGCTATCCTTTAATGACTTCAATAGTAAAATGTTTTTAATAGGATAATCAGCATAGGAATACTTTATTAATTCTAGAGGGAAATTGTTGATGAAATGTCATAACATATATGATGTAGTTGTCAGGAGCAGGTTATGTGGTGTCTTTTTCATCTCGTCCAGTCTGCGTATTGTTAATCAGTGGCTGTAAGAAGTTAATTAATTGTCTTTAATTATCATCTGCTGTGTTCTCCCGTCATGTGATTGCCCTTGTATCTATTTATACCATCCTTACCTGTTCATAAATGATCTTGTGTCATTTACATCTGTGTGGTTCGTTTGTGCATGCATGTGTATTTGTCTTTTTGGTGTTCCCTGCATTAAATACTCTTTATTTGAACTATGGACTTTTTTATGGACTGTTTCTTTTTGCCAAATCGTGACAATAGTCAAGGCTGTTTACAAATACTAATAACACCAATAATAATAATGACAAAATTTTCTGACTTGCATATGAAACAAAAATGAAATGTAATATTTATTGTGTTTTTATAAATCAAAGCATTGTTTTAGTATCAAATTTGGTGATTCTGATGATTCCAAATTATTTCATACATTGATGAGCGTTATACTACTATAATATAATATATTAGAGTATAGTAAATAAATTATGTATAACTTAAGTAAATGTAAATCATAAACTCTGATTCAGGAGTTGAAGCTGACAAGACTTTATATGAATAAACACATAACCAGACTATTTGTAAATGCAGCTCTACTGTTTTTTTTTATCACCAGTGGTTGTGTTAAATGGTCTAATAGCTTTCACAATAAAGCCAATCATGATTAAAGAAGAGTGTTTACTTTTACAGCATCTGGATCTGTCCCATCAAATCTGTTAGCAGCTGACTGTTTAAAGTAGTAACATTTGTGCATTTGTGTCACTGCAAATTGCTTGTTTCTTTAATAACCAGTAAATTTTAACAAGATGTTCCTCTCCATCAAATACAGACAGTCATTAGAAAACCCTGACTCATTGTGTTGCTTAGACACTTCTGATTAGTGGGAATTAAACATGCAGTTTAATAAAGTTTAATAAAATAGTGCAGTGTTTGAACTTCACCATTAAGCTCTGAGAATGAGAGAACCTTTTATCTGTTTGATTTAATTAGTTATGATCTTTTTCAGATTAGATGTTGTCTTGTCAGATGTGCATTTAGAGCCAGCACTGTACAAAATATTAATCTATGCAAACTGTCAGCATATCCCAAGAGAGAAGTCAGATAGCATGTCTGGCTTACGCAAGCTATGGCTGTCCATCGTATGACAAAACACGTTCATCAAAATAATAAGTTGATTTTTCCTCATCCTCAGGCAGGGTGAGGTGCAGTTAATTATAGATTTAGGGTGTATTTCTCAAAAGTCTTAATAACTTTCATAATATTTAAATGTACGCTGGACACTGACCCACCCTCATTTCATATGTATGTGGGTTTATATATAACACACAATTTCCTAAATGCCAAGGTCACTGTGTAGTCCTATGTGAATTTATCCTAAAAGAAGTAAAATAACAGTATATTAATCTTATTTATGTAATGTTTTTTTTCAATGAAAAAAAATGAGAGAACTGAAAAAGAACACATCAAAATTAGAAACCACTTTCAGATGCGTGCAAGTTATTGGTGTTATTTTGGCACCTGGTGTTCATTTCCTTAATTATCTGACAAACCCTATTTAACTGCCAGGCTTACTTTCCAGTTTTTACAGACTTAGCAAAAATGTTGAGTCGCTCCAAAGTGATTAGAACCCTTTGGCAGCAGGTTGCTTAGATGATGGTCAAAGTGGTGAACCTATCAGTAATTAGCAAGAGAAGTTGGTCATTCCAAGTCTGTAATTTCTTAAATATTGCATCTTTACAACATTACAAACTCATTGAAGATGACTGGACAAAATAACTGTCCAACAACACAGCTGGTATCGCTTGCCAGTTCAGCACTGAACAGGGTAAGGATATGTCTCGTCATACAGTGTCTTGACATTTAAGAGCATTTGGACTAAAAGTGACCAAACCTCTCATTAACAGAAATAATCAAATGGATAGACTTACCTTTGCTGAGGAGCATGTTTTGTGGACAGAGAAAAAGTGCTCCAGAGTTTTTTTTGTGATGGAAGCAAGTTATTAACTTAGTAACTTATTCTAGTCTTATGGGAAACATTAAGTTCATCAACAAACTAGGGAAAATCTGAACCCAAAGAAAAACTCAGTTTAGCATAGGAAAGATGCAACTAGGAGATACTAGGGGATTATCATCAGAAAAGTAGGGAAATAGTCCCTATACAGGGTGGGCATCTTTGCAGAATTTTTTTCCCATGAAATTTCTCAACACTCTATCCATATTGGCCTTGGATTGTTGGGTGATTGGGTGCAGAGACCCTCTGCCTTTATGTCTCTCAGACCAACCACAATACCATGACCTGAAAGAGGTATTCGTTAATGCTTTCACCAGGTTGGCATCTGCCATGGGCCAAGTATGCCCACAGCACCATTTGGCAATTGGCTACTCAGTCCGTATATATTAAAGTAACAGGAAACTGAGGTGGGGGCCAAGAAACATGGAACCATCAAAGTGACTAACAGAAACCCATAACAGAAACAAAGCATATCCATTTCCTTAAACAAAATGTTCTGTGGGTTGGCATATTTAAAATATAATGTCAATAATAAGCAAGGCTATATTTAGAAAAATCTATATGAAAGAATTTAATTAAGAAAAATCTTGGAATGTTGTATGAGGAGCAGTTCTGAATTTTGTATTAGGCTAGATTGATCCAAACATTTGCATTAAATTGTTATATATATTTTTTATCTTTAAAATATAAATATTTTTTTTATTATTTATTCAGTTAATTAGTGGTAAAATGTACATTGCAAAGTAATTAATATATATCCATCCATCCATTATCTTCCACTTGTCCGGGGTTCGGATCGTGGGGGCAGCAACCGAAGTAGGGAGACCCAGACCTCCCTCGCCCCAGCCACCTCCACCAGCTCGACTGGGGGAACCCTGAGGCGTTCCCAGACCAGCTGAGAGATATAATCCCTCCAGTGTGTCCTGGGTCTTCCCAGGGGTCTCCTTCCAGCTGGACAGCTTGGAACACCTCCCTAGGAAAGCGTCCAGGAGGCATCCTTACCAGATGCCCGCACCACCTCAACTGGCTCCTTTCAATGTGGAGGAGTAGCGGCTTTACTCAGAGTCTCTCCCGGATGACCAAGCTTCTCACCCTATCTCTAAGGGAGAGCCCAGCCTCCCTCGGAGAAAACTCATTTCGGCCGCTTGTTTTCGCGATCTTGCTCTTTCGGTCATTACCCAAAGCTCATGACCATAGGTGATGGAACGTAGATAAATCGAGAGCCTGGTAAATCGAGAGCCTTGCCTTGTGGCTCAGCTCCTTCTTTACCACAACAGACCAGTATAGGGTCCGCATCACTGCTGACCCCGCGCTGATCCGTCTGTCAATCTCACGCTCCATCTTACCATGACTCGTGAACAAGACCCCAAGATACTTAAACTCCTCCACTTGAGGCAAGATCTGATTCCTGACACAGAGAGGACTCTCTACCCTTTTTCTACTGAGAACCAAGGCCTCAGATTTGGATGTGCTGATTTACATCCCAGCCGCTTCACACTCGGCTGCAAACCGATCCAGTAAGGGCTGAAGTTCGCAGCCTGATGATGCTAACAGGACCACATCATCTGCAAACAGCAGCGACATGATCATCAGATCACCAAACCGGACACCCTCCATCCTCTGGCTGCACCTAGAAATTCTGTCCATATAAATTATGAACAGATCTGGTGACAAAGGACAGCCCTGACGGAGTCCAACCCTCACTGGAAACAAGTCCGACTTACTGCCAGCCATGCAAACCAAGCTCCTGCTTCGCAAATACAGGGACTGAATGGCCCGTAGTAAGGAGCCATGTACTCCATACTCACGAAGCACCTCCCACAAAATACCCCGAGAGACACAGTCGAAAGCCTTCTCCAGATCTACAAAGCACATGTAGACTGGTTGGGCAAACTTCCAGGAGTCCTCGAGGATCCTGGAGAGAGTGAAGAGCTGGTCCAGTGTTCCACGACCAGGACGAAAACCACACTGATCCTTCTGGATCCGAGGTTCGACCATCAGTCGGACTCTCTTCTCCAGTACCCCTGCATAGACTTTGCCGGGGAGGCTGAGAAGTGTAATTCCCCTGTAATTGGAACACACCCTCCGGTCCCCCTTTTTAAAAAGAGGCACCATCACCACCGTCTGCCAGTCCAGAGGCACTGCCCCTGATGACCATGCAATGTTGAAGAGGCGCGTCAACCAAGACTGCCCCACAACATCCAGAACTTTGAGGAACTCCGGGCGGATCTCATCCACCCCAGAAACCCTGCCACCAAGGAGCCCTCTGACTACCTTAGCGACTTCAGCCACAGTGATGGACAAGCCTCCTCCCGGGTCCTCTGACTCTGCCTCCTCTCCGGAGGGCATAATGGTGGGATTGAGAAGGTCCTTGAGGTATTCCTTCCACCGCCTAATGGCGTCCCAGTCGAAGTCAACAGTGCACCCCCTCCACTATATACTGTGTTGGTGGCACACTGTTTTCCCCTCCTGAGTCGCCTGACAGTTTGCCAGAATCTTCTAGGAGCCGACCGAAAGTCACTTTACTAGGTCTCACCGAGCTCCTCCCACACCCAGTTTTTTTGCCTCCGCTACGCACAAAGCCACAAATCTCTTGGCCTCTCGGTACCGGTAAGTTGCTTCTGGAGTCCCACAAGCCAACCATTCCTGATAGGACTCTTTCTTCAGCTTGACGGCATCCCTTACAAGGGGTGACCACCACCGTGTTCAAGGGTTACCGCCACGACAGGCACCAACTACCTTTCGACCACAGCTCCTGTCTGCCGCCTCAACAACGGAGGAACGGAACATGGCCCATTCAGGCTCAATGTCCCCCACCACCTGTCCCCCAGAATGTGGTTGAAGCTCTGACGTTCCCAGCAAACCCTCACTATACGTTAGGGTCTGCCTGGTCTGACCGGCATCTTCCCCCACCATCTGATCCAACTCCCCACCAGGTGGTGATCAGTTGACAGCTCAGCTCCTCTCTTCACCCGAGTGTCCAAGACACATGGCCGCAAGTCCAATGACACAACTACAAAGTCGATAATTGAAATTCGGCATAGGGCATCCTGGCGCCATGATTTGCAAACCATGATTTGCACAGAAATCCAACAACTGAACACCACTCGGGTTCAGATCAGAGTTCCTCCCAATCACACCTCTCCAGGTCTCACTGTCATTGCCCATGTGAGCGTTGAAGTCCCCCAGTAGGACTACAGAGTCTCCAGGGGGAGCATTTTGTAGTACCCCCCCCCCCACAGACTTCAAGAAGGCTGGGTATTCTAAACTGCTGTTCGGCGCATAAGCGCAGACAACAGTGAGTACCCGTTCCCCAACCCGAAGGCGTAGGGACACTACCCTCTCGTCCACCAGAGAAAACCCCAACATGCACGCTTCAAGCCGGGGGGCCACGAGAAAGCCCACACCTGCCCGACGCCTCTCGCCATGGGCAACTCCAGAAAAGAACAGAGTCCAGCCCCTCTCAAGGAGATTGGTCCCAGAACCCTGTGCAGTGAGGTGAGCCCGACTATATCTGGCCGGTATCTCTTAACCTCCTGCACAAGCTCGGCTCCTTCCCTGCCAGTGAAGTGACGTTCCAAGTTCCGAAAGCCAATTTCAGCAACCAAGGATCGGGACGCCCAGGCCCACGCCTCCGGCCACTGCCCGATCCACACTGCACCGAACCCCTATTACTACCCCCCCTTCCCCCACAGGTGGTGAGCCCATTTGAGGGGGAACCCATGTAACTCCTTCGGGCTGGGCCCGGCCGGGCACCATGGGAAAGTGCCCGACCACCAGACGCTCGCTGACGAACCCCATCTCTGGGCCTGGCTCCAGGGTGGGGCCCCGATAACCCTAAATCGGGCAGGGTATACTTGTTCCTGGTGTTTATATTCATAGGGGAATTAATATATATGATTTGCATAAGCCAAGTTATTTTTATGTCATCTAATTTATGCTGCTTATTTCTAATGCTGCTATACTGAGAAATATATTAATTTATTATCCACATAATTTTTTTATCATGGCCTATAAACCTTGAAGTGCTAGTAAATCTGACTAACATTGACATAATTTCAATGCGGGACAATTTTCTTTAAACTTTGAATTTCATGCCATAATGACTAGATCTGAATAAGCTTTGAGAAAAGACTCAATATAATATATAATGTATAATGTAAATATAATGTAATAGTAATTAAAATGATACAGTTTTTCAGAATGCTGCTAACATCCAGTGCGTCGAATAGTCCTGAGTGATGTCACATTAGAAGGTCAAGAGAGTTCAGCTCATCTCCATTTAGCTGTAAAAGTTTCACTGATTAAAACAAGTCTAGAAGTCCATAACCCCTTATTACCGAGTGTCATGTTTTTAATTAGTTTTCCACAGACATGGTTTAATTTTATTACATTTTAATTATTTTGCTTACATTGCCAACTTTAATTAATAAAGGACAAGCTTTTAGAGATTATTGTCTTAAGTTTATCCATTAACCATGATCATTTAAATATGTTGTGTAAAACAATATATTTTTGGTTTATTTCATTCTTTATTCATTCATTCATTCATTATCTCCCGCTTTATCCTCTATTAGGGTCGCGGTGGGGTTCCCCATGCCCATCCAGGGGAGAGCTTCTCGGGCGCTGGGCAGATAGACCCAGGACAGGGCGCCAATCCATCGCTGGGCACACACTCACTCACACAGACACACTCACTCACACAGACACACTCTATATGGGGAAATTTTGGAGAATTCAATTGACTTGATCATTGTTTTTGGACTGTGAGAGGAACCCGGAAGAAACCCACGCGGACACGGGGAGAACATGGAAACTCCACCCAGATGGGGATTCGAACCGGGAATCCCTTGCGCTGAGAGGCAAACGTGCTAACCACTACGCCACCGTGCCGCCCTTTATTTCATTCTTATATAGTTTAATAACATTTGAATAAAATTTTTGTTACATAAAATGTGCTTTATTTTATGCAGCCAACAAAATTTTTCTGTTTGGGCCAAAAGTACTTATACCCATAAGTCAAAAGAATACCAAATTAATTAGAGAATCTTAAAATAAATGACTGTCTGTCATGTGGGCATGGGACCCAAATGCACAAGACAGATTACCGCAAGAGATAAAAAATAAAAAATAGTTTAAAATGTTTAATAAAATGAACATATTTAAAGCAATATAAAATACCACACAAAATTAGTGGCAGTTCTGGCGGAAGTGCTGCGGAGGCTACTGCCTCTGTAACAATAAGCTTTGCCCCATCTATCGTCCTCCAAAATAAATAGTTAGTTACCTCACTCTTGCAAATACATTGCGACAAAGCAGGACCCAAGAGAAAAACTGTTTCCAGTTCCACTTGAGTTTCCTTTGTGTTCTAGAGCATGTTTTGTCGTAAAACATAATATATTAAGGGAGAGGCACAGAAAAAGTAAGCAAAACACTTTGTGTAAGCTTTTAATCATGTCATGTTACTAGTACAAATCTAACAGTCATGTAGACTATAGATACTGAATATAGTGTAGTGATAACTTACTATCCCAGATATATGCAAAAGTCTATATGCTCCAAACATGTCTTCTACTACGATGTATTCAGTCTTAGAATATTATTTTGCTGCTTTCTGAAAGCAACACATCAGGTTCTAAAGTTCTTCTTGTTATCTGGTCAATAAGACGCATTTCATCAGCATGCCTAAGATTGTTAATGGTCCGTCCACCAATAATAAATTCTCCCATAAATCGTGTAACATCTTCTTCCTTACATCTCCTGGGATGTTGAACAGACACAGTAAAAGGTTACATGCGTGTCGGACTTCTTTTCTGACATTGAATCGTGCTGACGTGTGATTGGCTGTCCTGACAGCTGCATGCTGCTGATTGTACTAATTTCTCAGATGGACCAGGTGTAAGAGGAAACCCATCTGCAGCATGATTCCCCACAGTTGGTCATGCTGTACCATGTCGAATGCATTTGTAACTAAAGTTCTTTAGCTATATATTCAATTATAAGTCAGTAAGTGTTTGTGTGTGTGTGTGTGTGTGTGTGTGTGTGTGTGTGTGTGTGTGTGTGTGTGTGTGTGTGTAATTTTTATACTAAACTGCGCTGAACAAGCAAAAGACTACACTCAAACGGGTCTTCGTAACATTAATACCTCCTCGCCTTTATTCTATTCACCAACATGCCTGATAAGGTTATCTCCAATAACAACTCTTTTTTTTTTGGGTACACAAAAATTTCTTCTCAACCTTGCAATCCACTTGTTGAGCATATGCACTATTGATGACATTCATTAACAGTCAATACATTGATTTTAAGTCTGACACTCATTACTTAATAAGACAATTTTCATTACTTTTAAAATATTATTTATGTTTACATCTTTAAAGATTTAACCTTCCTAAATTTATCCTCTTACACAGCCAATGGCAGAACAGTTAACCTACCACCAATATTTTTAGCCTTACTTTCTTTCCAATTGGTCTTTTGCACACCCTTTTCGTCTCCATTATATCATATATATTTCTTTCTCCATACCAGTCATCATGCTTACATTCACCATAAAGTGTTCCTTCCTATCCTTCTGCCTCTCCCACTTCTGTAACATCCTCTCCCACTCTGACAACAGTAGCCTAATTTCCACCACTACCCTGTTAGTGACAGTGCTTGAAGGCAAATGTTGTTAACCCAGGGCTCATTTGATCCTTTTCAATCATAAGCATAATCAAACTTATATGATGCATCTTATTTTTACATTATTGGGCTAGTATGGTGTATCAGAAATATTTTCTCTCATTTCTATTCTTAATACTTCAGCTTAGACATTTTTATTTCTTGTTGATTGGCCACCATGCAGTGTTTCAGAGTGAAATGTTTCCAGCTGGGATTAAGTTGGAAAATGGGTTAGCAAATCAATGGGAGTCCAGTATTAGGAAAGCTGTGACTAACATACACACATACTATACCTCAAGATGAAAGTCACAGGCCAAGCAAATTCATAAACCTGCTTTTTGCTTTAAATAGCCTCAAAAGATTTCATACTTGGGCAAATGTAACACAACAGAGATGAAAGAGATTTCCTGCAGGTTCACATCTAGCTATTAGGAAACATATCCCTGCCTGAGCATGCAGCAGTACTGCCATTTGGCTGAAGTGCATTTCCTCATGGTTAACAATATTGTTTCAACATTCGCTCCATTCCACTCAAAGTACCATATATGTCTAAAAGTACTTTTATTCATTCATTCAATCTTGTCTGATCTTGGACATCGACTTCACTGACTGCTGCTGCATATAAATATATTTAAAGTATTAAAAACATGTCCCCAACTTTGTGGCTTCAGTGAAGGACAGATTTTTTTCTATTTTTTAAGAGAAAGTGAATCATACCATCTGTGATGAAAAACATAGTAATAAAAGTAATGATAAAATTTTAGATAATTATCCTTTTTTCCCCATTCTTAAGCATATATGCATATTAAGCACATGTTTGTACATCATTTTATGATAGTATAAAGCTTCCGTGTCTTTATATCAAGTGATGTTTCAGTCACTGGAATATTTAATGAATTAAAACATTTTATATAGTTACTTATCCAATATAAATGTTAAATCATTAGTGTTTAAAATAAAACCTGTCTATATATATTTTTGTAAAAATCATTGTACAATAAATAATCAGTAAAAGTACTTGGTTCATGGTTAGATATAAATTAATTAGCTGTAAGGTTTTTTTGGCTGTAGCTTGATCAATAAGCTTTTTTTTAATTTCTTTAGTATTAGGCTTTTTATTTATTATTCAGGTCAGTGAGTGCTCACAGTCAGAAATCAAGCACATCTTCACAGCAGCAGCCCAAGTTGTAGGTGTGAGTGTTCACTCCTGGTCTTATCAGCTGCAGTGTGAAAGAGGAACCTGCTGAGGTTCCTGAACATAGAAGCAGCAAGGAGCCGCTAATTTTGCCAATAAGCCCTGATGCACTTGCGTGAAAACCCAGCAAGCATAGCACCATTAATTAGCTGAGTCACATGGGTCACAAACAGATGCCAAGCAAACTCTCCAGATCAAAGCTGATGCAATTTGATTTTTTAGGTATGCTGTTTCCACACACATAATAAAAAATAGCAAAAGTGACTTTCTCACTAATATTACAGAATTTTGTGTTGTTTAATTTATTTAATATCTAAAAATAAGTTACATATTTGCTTTAGAGAACAAACCCATTTCAATGCACAGTTGCTGTATATTTCCTGATTGTTACATATTTGGATTGAAATAAAACTAAATATGCCTCTATTTTTGTCTTCTTTACTATGTTTTGACTAATGATTATGACCTGGATTATATACATTATGTATATTGTATTATTGTGTGGAAGAAATGGATCAGACTGAGCAGTACTACTAGAAAATAGGGAAACTCCTCAGTGTCACTGCTAGACTGAGAACCAAAGTGTCCAATCACAAGCATTCTAAATGTAGAATTTTAAATTTATTAAATATATTTTGGAGCAATGATGTGAATTAAGATACACAGTGAATGAAGACAGTGTTAAAAAAAAACTGCTGTTTTATCCAAATGCACTAGTTCAGCACAAACTAACCCACAATCACATCAATATATAAAGTGTTTATATGAGAGAAAAGAATATTTAAGAATATTCTTGCTAACATATCATTAATTTTTGAGTGTCTAAGCTTACTTTTTGCACAACAAAAAGAAAAATGTTTACATTCTTCACATGGCTCTCTTGAAGTTGAAATTTAGATTTTGCATCGAAATGTAATGCTCATTTCAAAGCATGTTTATGTTTTACACATGTTGCTGACATTATAAATAATCAAAAATTGGATGCAATTAGTTCTTCGCTGATGTACTTTTAGAGTACAGAGAAAGCTGCCAAGTTAATGAAAGTCAAAATTAGTAGAACTAAGAAGCATTCCCAGCATCCTAAGAAATGTATTCTTTTGATGAATAGGCCTTATTAAAATAGTGACATTTGATAACACTAAAGGAAAGTGTGCTTTTTAATCTTCACTTGATCAGTTTTAGGTTTCTGTTGGGGACAAAAATTGTGGATTTGTTCCAACTCAAAATTTGGCCCATCATGCTGGGAGGTGCCAGAGCCATTCTAACAGCCTTGCAATTTAATGGTTTAGTGAACACAGCTCTCTGATGTTCATACCTGCCTGACAACTCTACTCTTTCCTATAGATAAAGGATAAAGGTTTTCATGCAAACGTTTTCTATTTGACAGTGCCTTTTTATTATCATCCTCGCAGATTCATGTGCATAATAATGGCTGGAACAAGTGGTCTTAAATGGTCTGTCTAATAAGGAACTCTCTGTACCACACAGCAGAGTGCTTTCACACTTACTGTGCAAAGAAAAGAAAAAGTGAACTAAGAGAACTTGCAATTAACCAGTAGTCTGAACCAAAGTACACCATAGAACATAACTCAAATCCCAAATGTACTGTCAAACAAAATACATTGAAAGAAAGAAAACAGATACTGCATGAACAAAGTATATCTCATATGCCAACATCCATTTACTTCCTGCCCATTTATGCTAGGTACCCATCTCACTATCATGCTTGCTGCTTATTGGAGCTGAACGTGATTCAATCAGCTCCACCGATGAAGAAAAATTCATTTTTACCACAATGGAACTGAAAAATAAAATGATGAAAGGATGAAGAGGAGAGGGCAACTGTTTTGAGTTCTCATGTTTAATATATGACAAAAGAAGTCAGCTGCATACATTGCCCTTCAATTGAAAAAATTATGTCCACATTGTATGCCATACGGTCTAAAGTAAATGTTTTGGTTTGTGTGTCTTCCCTGTGATGCCGAAATATAAGCTCTGAACAATGCTAAAAGAACTAACCATGTTAATGAACAATAATTTGACTGGAAAGTGACTGTCCAATGTCCACACAATGTGTTATGTTTTTTGTCATGTGGTGTGAGTTGGTCTGGTTGTCCACGCCCCCGTAATCATGCACACCTGGGTTTTATCACGGTTTCTTTATTTAAGCCCCGCACTCCCTTCCTTCCCCGCCAGTTAGTCTTGAGCCAAGCCTGTGCTACGCCCCGACTACACTAGCTCTCGCCTCGCCTCGCTTCGCCTTGCCTTGCCTTGCCTTGCCTAGCCTCGCCTCGCTTTGTGTGTACTCGTTTCTCGCCTGTGCTGTGTTTATTTGTGTGCAGCTCACCACCTGCCGCCACTACCTTGTCCAAGCTCCCTACACGCCATTCACACCGGATTGGGACACAACGCCGGCTGATGTCAGGCTTTGCCACACGCCGCGTTTCCACGTCATCACGCTCACTTCCTCGTGTTACCTCCAGTGTGTCGTCTGTTTCCACTTCTGTTTACCCTGTGTGTCTGGAATGAACCTGTTTTGCACCTCATCTCAGTTTACAGACTGAATTCGTCTCCGAGTAGCGGATCCACCCCGCCCCGTTCGTCTGATCCACACCTCGATCTACTCTTCAGCCGCCAGGAGGGACTGGCTGATTCGGTCAGCAACCTCGCGGTACAGGTACAGACGGCCCTCGCCTCCCTGCCTGCATCGACCACTGCTCCCACACCGGTGAGAACGTCCGCGAATCACAGCAACCAGGTACCGAATGCGCCTTCTACGTTTGCTATGCGCCCCAACGGGGATTTACAAAGATGCAGGGGATTTCTGTTCCAGTGTGAACTGGACTTTAACACCCGCCCCTCATGCTTCCCAACTGACGCACACAAGATTGCCTATATCATCGGGTTGCTGCGCGGTCGTGGGCAGAAACGGCGCAGGGGTCCATCTCCCCGATTGGGACCACGTACGCCTCGTTTTTAGAACGCTTTCGCTCCGTCTTTGATCGTCTGGACTATGCGGATGATATAGACAGTCGACTGCTCTCGGTGCGCTCTGCAGCAGAATTTGTAGTAGAGTTCCAGACACTCGCCGCGGATTCGGGCTGGTGTGAGCGCTCGCTTTGCGGTGTGTTTCGTCACACCCTGAACGAGCGGATGCAATGAGCTAGCAACGCGTGACAGACCCAACACCTTGCAAGAACTCATCAACCTCGCCATACGATCAGACGGACCCGAACCCATGCAGCTGGGCAGTACCACACTAGCCCCCGAAGTCCGCAGCACACGCAGGGACCAGGGACCCCCAAGTCCATCGACTCCTCCCTGCAGTATTCCCCCTCCAGGAAAGGAAAATTACCATCAACGTCCTAATAGATTCTGGGGCAGAGGAAAATCTAATAGTCGTTGACTTTGCTAATCAGTCTGGTATTGTGATCTCTCCATTAGCCTCCCCTCTCCACACTTTGACGTTGGATGGCAGACTCTCCCCCATTACTCACCGCACCTCGCCCGTCTGTTTGATGTTGGAAGAAAACCACCAGGAGAGGATCTGCTTCGCCGTCTTTCAGTCTCCTAAAGCCCCGGTCATTTTGAGATATCCGTGGCTGCGCAAACACAACCCCACATCGATTGGGTCAATGCCTGGGTCCTCACGTGGGGAGTCTCGTGCCACTCCTCCTGCTTACACGCTGCAGCCCCCCACAACAACACACCAGACCCGGGCAGTCCTACTCCCGTCGACCTGTCTACTGTACCTGGTGAGTACCATGACCTGGGGAAGTGTTCAGCAAGGACAAGGCTTGCCAGCTTCCTCCCCACAGAGTCTATGACTGTGCCATTGACCTCCTTCCAGGGGCCCCACTTCCGCTTAGCCAACTCTACCCGTTGTCACGTCCAGAGAGGGAGGCAATGGAGAAATACGTGTCGGAGTGTCTCGCCACGGGATTGATCCGGCCCTCAACATCTCCGGTAGGGGCCGGTTTCTTCTTCATGTCCACATTATCACAGTCCCCTACAAATACCCTCTGCCACTAATATCTTCCGTATTTGAGTATTTGCAGGGAGCAACCATCTTCACCAAGATGGACCTGCAGAACGCCTACCACTTGGTCCGCATTAGGGAGGGGGACGAGTGGAAGACGGCGTTCAACACCCCGAGCGGCCACTATGAATACCGCGTGGTCCCCTTCAGCCTCAAGTACACCACGGCCGTGTTCCAAGCTCTGGTGAATAATGTGTTGTGGGACTTTCTGGATCGTTTTGTGTTTGTCTAGACGATATCCTGATCTTCTCCAGCTCCACCAACGAGCACATCCGACATGTCCATCTCGTTCTGAACTGCCTCCTCCAGAACAGACTGTTTGTGAAAGCTGAGAAGTGCTGCTTCCACCAGGAGACGGTGTCCTTCCTGGGGTTCATCCTGTCTCCAGGGGCTGTTCGACCCGACCCTGAGAAGATCCGGGCCATCGCCGACTGGCCTACCCCCACGACTAGGACTGAGCTTAAGAGATTCCTGGTCTTCGCCAATTTCTACAGGAGCTTCGTCAAAAATCACAGTAGTATCGCCTCACCACTCACGTCCCCCACCTCCACCAAGGAGAAGTTCCGCTGGACTCAGGAGGCCCAGCATGCCATGGATTACCTGAAGACCTGCTTCACCTCTGCTCCCATTTTAGTACAGCCAGACCCCACTAAACAGTTCATTTTGAAAGTCAACGCGTCGGGTGCTGGAGTGGGGGCCATGCTCTCGGTGGAGGGCCGCCTTCATCACTGTGCCTTCTTCTCCAGAAAACTCACGCCTGCTGAGAGGAACTATGACGTGGGGAACCGTGAGCTGCTGGCAGTCAAGCTGGAGGAGTGGCGCCACTGGCTGGAAGGGGCTGAGCAGCCGTTTGTGGTTTGGATCAACCACAAGAACCTGGCCTACATCCACTCTGCCAGGAGACTGAACTCTCATCAGGCACGTTGGGCCTTGTTCTTTGGTCGGTTCAATTTCACTCTGTCATACCGACCTGGCACCCAGAACGCCAAACCCGACGCGCTGTCACGGCTCTTCCCCGAGAAGACCTTCAGAGAATGACCCTATCCTGTCTCCCCAGTGTATCGTTGCAGGTGTCTCCTGGGATGGGAGGTCCACCGAGTTGTGGAACGGGAACTGGCCAGGGATCCTGACCCGGGGCAGAGTCCACCCAACCTGAACTTTGTGCCCGCCGCCGCCCTCCCCATTCAGTCTGTACATTGTTATGGTGGTTTTCAGTTTAGGATCAGTCTCTGTGCTTAGAAAGTCAGAAATAATTTCAGATAACACAGGTTTTTACTGTAACCTTTAGCTTTACTCCTCTAATATGTTGACCACTGATATTTCAGTATTTGTCCATGTTTTAGTCTGAGTTTAGGAATTTCTTCTAATCTGGAGGCTTTTTGATAAGAGTGTATTAGTAGGGTTTTGTGTGTTAGATTGGTTGTTGGGTTGCTCAGTTCTGGGTTTAGCAGAACATTAGAAATATTAGTGAAAACATTGCTTTTTAAAATAGTTTTCACAATTTAAATGTCTTTGTTTTTAATGTATAATATAGCAGATAACAAACTAATTCTGCTCTGCATATATTGTTCTTAGCAATTGTCTACACAAGAGGTATTAAATTAAAATTCATTTGGGTCCAGTTAGAGGAAATTTCTTTTGGTCAAGCTCCATTCGGTCATAGTTTCTAACTTGTTTTATGATTTAGTGCCATATCCTGTATACTGAAGTAGTCTAGTAGTTGTACATTTATATTTAGTTATTTAGCAGACACTTTTATCCAAAGAGACTTACAAATGAGAACAACACGCAAGTAGTTATATTAAGTCAGTAGTTATGAAGAAAACCAGCCAAACCATAGAATTATCAAACTGATCTGATGATCTCCTTTTTTTCCTCTTTACAATAGCTGTTTGTTAAAAACATGCATCTTCAGTAGTTTTTGAAAAATGCCAAGTGACCCTGCCTTCCGGACAGAGTTGGGAAGATCGTTCCACCATTTTGCAGTGGTGAACGCCACGGAGTGAGAATTAACTCCTCTGTGAGGTGGAATCACCAGGCGACAATCACCACTAGAGCGAAGTGAACGAGCCGGAGTGTATTTTTGAAAAGTTAAAGTGAAGGTAAGAGGGGGCCAATCCAGAAATAGTCCTGTAGGCCAGAGTCAGTGACTTGTACTGAATTCAAGCATCTGCAGGATGCCAATGGAGAGAAATGAGTAGTGGAGTTCTTATCAACAACTGAAAGACAAAGTAAATTGCAAATATTGTTAAATGTATTTTAAGTGCTATATCAAAGGAACATTGCTTTTGAAAAAAGGTGCATCATAAAGTGTGTGTAAATAAATCAACAGTCTTCTTGTTAACTCGATTTTACATATTATTTTCCTCCTGTATTCCTCGCAGTTTTCGTTGTCGACTTTTCTTTTTTTTACAGCATGCCTTCTGAATTAACCTTTCTTTGACTTGATTTATCCTCTAACTGCTGCTTCTCGATTTGTACTTAGTGCCTGTAAATGATCTGCACTCCCGGATCATCACAGATCTGATTGGCTGAGCAGTCTCTTTGGTGACCTTACTCTGCACGTGATTGGTCTGTGAGTTTACTGCACAGTGAGGACGGTACTGTAAAGACATGTTAAGCTCAGCCATTTCAAATAAACAGTGAAAATTAAACCAATTTATCAGTTTGGGTCCGCAGTAAATAACGTCTGGGTTCAGACCCAAACCACAGTGACCTCTGCTCTACATTATTTAATTAATGCATATTATGCATATTAATTAAAGTACATATTATAAAATTTAAAAGGTATGAATAATTTTTCAAAAGCTGTACATGAAAACTTCCTTTTAAACTCCACCTCTGACTACAATTCATTTTTAAACAAAAAGCTAACAAGGCTGTCCTTGAAATTAATTTGCCACTTCCATTAATCCATTAATAAACAATATTTTGCAAAACTGTTGCAAGCGAGAACTAAGTTAAATGGCAACATCACACATTACAATATTTCTCTCCCACCTTCCAAGCAGCTCATTAGGAAGATGTGTTGTCCACCTTACTTGCTTTTTCCTAATCAGTCCCACTGACTCAGTAATGTCAAGCAAAAGAACGGATGGATTAAGGCTGATTGGTCTCAAACTGATAAAATATAGCTGAAGGTAATTAAAGCTTCATGCATAGCAGTGGAAGACTGCAGGGAAATCAGAGCATTCATAAAAATGTCAGTCAAAATAATCCTTTTTTGCACATGGTCTTGTCTACAGGCATTTTAGATTCACAAGATCACTGGAGTGTGTTAGATTAGCTAATCAAACCAAAATTGGCAGCAAATTTGAGGACTGCTGGGGGTTTCATTAAGAGAACTTTTATGCTTCTTAAAACTAATGTAAAGTTGTCATAAGGTTCTCATCTTGCTCAAAATGTGCGCTCCTCAAAGGACTACATGTATTAACAATCTGCAATATGGATTCCTGCAATGTTACAAATGTAGATGCAGTTAACACAGATAAAAGTACTGAACAAGTAATATATGAAAAAAACTTCACAATAAATTAAATAAAAATATTAAACATTAGTTGTCAGGGCAGATTTTAATCATGACAACAGCAGCCCAGCAAAAATGCAAACCATAAATTTGATTGGGGATATGCAGCACACATTGCAGCATTCAATTAACCACTAATGTTATTCCTGCCTTTACTTACATCTTGTAAATATCTGGCCTGATGAAATTGGTGCAGTGAAGCAGGGTGCACCAATAGGGAGTTTCTGCAATTAATTACACTGGGAAAGGTGTGTGTTTGTGTGTGCAAGCGCATGTGTCTGCACCTGTGTTTAATGGGAGAAATTGGTTGTTAAAGCATCACCATATGTTGAATGTGCTACACTGCAAAATCTCTTGTGACACCGTAATTATTATGATTTGCCACATCCTCTGGTGTGTTAATCAAAATCATATTTCTCCACTCATGATTGTATGGCAAAACAAGAGCCATTTTTGTGAACAAGACAACCCCCTCAAAAGCACATTCACTATTGTCACTGTGGGTATCCATTACCAGATAACTATTTTATGATACTAATATATCTATCTATCTGTCTATCTATCTATCTATCTATCTATCTATCTATCTATCTATCTATCTATCTATCTATATATATATATATATATATATATATATATATATATATATATATCTTTTCACTCCTCTCATGTTGCTTCTAAAACAGGATATGATTAATTATTTGTTATAATTAATTCATATAACACTTTGGCAGTTTCTCTTTCTTTATTAATACAATGCGTGTTGCCTTTCCTTGTAATTGTATCTTTATATTCATTATAAAGATGTATAACTAACTCCTGTCCAGAATGAGAATAAAAAAGAGGCCCGTTTTTAAGGCTCTTTCGACATTTTTTATCAATTACTGGGGCTGTTTGAATTCTGCATGCACGTGCAGGATCAACGATTACACATACCTTGCTTAGTGAGAACAGTTTGCATCTGGATTTCATTTGTGTAATGTAACACGTCGGATGTAAACTGTTTGGCTAACTTTTTTTTATAAGCTCGATTCATGGGACAGGCCCCTGGAGTACAACAAACATCAAATAAACACTGAGCCATAAATAAATGAGATAAATGAAGTACAAAAAGTTCCTTTTGACAAAAGTATAATTTATCAAATTATGGTCATTTGGTCTGACCAGTGCAATTACATTGGCTGAATTTATAAACTGCTTAAAATGACTAAATATGTTAAATGTTTTTTGATGATGATAAGGACCTGCTCACAGCTGCCACCGAATCATATACACTGCCCATTTAAGCCTTAAGGTGCTTCGACTTGTGTTAGACAATCTCTTGTTTTCCGCATCTGCTGGCAGTTGCTATGCATAATAAAGCTTATTCCCTTAAATGGTCTAAAGGATTATTTCAAGACTGTGCAGAGGTTACTGGTGTGGCTGATGGGAAACATCCTGATAGAAAGGTGTGAAACTGACTGGCACAAGAGTGATGCGTCAGACAATTTAATCACAGATTACAGTGTGGTGGCAACATGCGAATCTTCACACAGCAGACTAGGTTTCTGGAGATACGGGCAACTGTGGGTAGCAAAGACACTTACAGAGAAAATAAAGATAAGCCGAAGGGATATTATATCCACAGCTTAATCCTGATACCCAGTTTGAGGTTATCAGCTGTAATTCTGAACCCATGACTTTTAATTCGCTCGCTGGAAGGCAACAAAGGCTTAAATGCCACCCCTGGATGAGGTTGCTAGATTTAGCATGTCAGTCATCATGATGACATTTCACTTACCATGCGTGATAGAATTTCCACACAGGACTTTTAATACCACATCTATATGCATGTGATATCAATCTAATTTCTGACACAATGATAATGCAGATCTGCACAATGCAAAGCGATGAAAATCACAATCTGATGACATTTAATCGAGAGTCTGTCTCTGCATCTGTCAGCTACGGATTTAAGTAGGAGAACATGCAGCTGGTTTTACTGCTGTGGAAAGAAGACCAAGCAGAGACTATGCAGAACTATGGTATTTTTAGCAGAAACAGCATGGTTCCATAGTCACAAGGTGAAATAAGCATCTAAATCCCTTACTCAAGAAAAAACTTTAAAAAAAAAAAAAAAAATCTGGATTTGATAATGATGATGTAAAAGCATGTACAAAATAAAAATTTAATAATCAAAAATACACTTTGGCCAGGCTTAGGGGGGGGGGGGGGGGGGGGGGGGGGGGGGGGGGGGGGGGGGGGGGGGGGGGGGGGGGGGGGGGGGGGGGGGGGGGGGGGGGGGGGGGGGGGGGGGGGGGGTTTCCTCCGGGTTCTCCGGTTTCCTCCCACAGTCCAAAAACATGGATCAAGTTAATTGAATTCTCAAAATTGCCCAATTTAGAGTGTGTATGTGTGAGTGAGTGTGTGCCCAGCGATGGATTGGCGCCCTGTCCTGGGTCTATCTGCCCAGCGCCCGAGACGTTCTCCCCTGGATGGGCATGGGGAACCCCACCGCGACCCTAATAGAGGATAAGCGGAAGATAATGAATGAATGAAACACTTTGGCCAATTTTGGCCAAAGTTTCTGAACTTGTCACTCAGTTGGAACCTCTTTGCGTTGTAAGAAAGTGAAGGGACTTTAAGTCTGTGTGTCTGAGAGAGGAATGTGGCTCAAACTACGCTTTCATTTTCATTGTTCAAGCAGTAAAGAGTTACTTAAACCTGAGTTACCTTTTTTACAACAGACAACCACCCTTGCATGACCTGACCTTCAACTGTTCAGGTGCCTCTCCTCTCTTGTCACTTAAACTCTAACCACAGTTCTCTGCAGATTTTCATACATATACACTCTCTCTCTCTCTCTCTCTCACACACACACACACACACACACACTTAGTCTTTTTGGTACATTCTGCACTTCAGCCTTTTCATCCCATAAAACAGTTATGTGTGCATCTTACAGACATAGAACAAATTGCAGACAGTTATCTTTGAACCTTTTCACAGGCACTATGATTTTACTTTGCAAGTTTCCCAGGCTACAGTGTGAAATTGTACATGTTACCTGAGACAGTATGTGATATTACTACATTTTATTTTAAAATGTTTATTATATTCTGAAATAATTACTAAATATTTACTAATAACTAAGTGTCTTTCTGGAGACTCTGTATTGTCCTGCTGGCTATGTTTGGGTCTAGTCTCTGCAGGGTGGTTCTCAACTGATGACATTACACCCTGTTTTTAAGCTGAAGACACTATGGTGTGTTACTGTTGCTATTGACTGTTGCAGGCTTTTGTGGTTTTTTTTTTGTTTATTTTGGTCAAAAATATTTTTATTATGCTGCTTATTGAAAGCTGTTTATATTATATTTTCAGAATTTTATTTTTCCACTCACTTGCCACGCCACCAAATTAATGTGGTCAGGGTTCTTTTTTTCTTTGCAGACTAAATCAACATTCGAAGGAGACTTGTCAGAGCATGCCTAGGTCTGGCACAGCGGTACATAGCTTCTAGCTTAGGGACTATAGAAAGTTTAAGGCCCACCTGGTCTGAGTTCATAACCATACTTTTCCATACACAAATAAAAAGAATGAAAATAAGTAATGACTTATTTCCAAAAAAAAATTGATGGAAATAAAACAATAAATTATTCCATACAAGGAGAAAAGAAATTTTTTTTAAATCATTAGTTACTAAAAAAATGTTAGATTGTGTAAAGCTACTAGTTCTAGATTTTGTTTTAAGGTATTCAGATAGAAAACAGATTTTTCTGGAACTGCTGGCATGTGTTATTTTAGTTAATTTCCAACCGATTAGTGACTTCAATGACCAATGACTTTAGCAGGCCAAAATCTTACCTGCAGGGTACATGGGCAATTTTTATACTCTGTAACAGCAGGCAAATTGGGAGTCTCTTCCTGAAAATATCCATGTCAGCTTTGTAGATGGTCACAGACTGTATCACCTGTCCTATCATACACATCGTTTAACCTTTATCTTTTTTGTGAGGGCTTTTCATTCCGATTCTATAACCTTCTATCCATTGTATCCATTTATCATTGTAGATCTACCATGGCCACAGTGACAGAACATCATCATTTTATTTACATCATCACAGGAGAAAATGAGAACCTTACATTTAGTGGGTGCCTTTCTGGAAAAGGACTTTAAAAGGTCAGTCACAATACACCATTGATCCATGGTTTAAATAAGACACTAACCATGGAAAAGATATCACATGGCTAAAAATTTCAGGCCAGATGTCTGCAAAACATGATAATCCTAAAATGAATTTCTGAAAATCAATATAGTTTGAAAGCAAATAAGCAGAAACTTGTATGGATTAATTCATTTAATCCTCTACCAGGGCCGGGTGGGGGGTGGGGGGTGGAGTGGGCTGTTCCCAATGCCCATCCTGAAAATAACATTTCTGGCAGTGGGCAGATACACCCAGGACAGGGCACCAATCATATGATTGACGGTGCCCAGTGATGACATGTAAAATGAAAAGAGGAAGGGACCAAGTATAGAGCCCTAAGGAACTCCAGTGACTACTTAAACACACACTATATGGAGCAATTCAGAGAATTCAAGTTATTTTGAATCCATGTTTTTGGACTGTGGGTGGAGACCGGAGAACCCAGAGGAAAACCTATGCGAATACAGGGAGAACATGGGAACTCCACCCTGAATGGGATTTAAACCAAGACCAATGATGAGTAGCAAAAATCATAACCACTAAGCCACCGTGTTGCCCTGTATGGCTTCGGATTTATATAAAACTGGAGGTAGATCATGTAGAAAGCATAAACTTAAAAACACAATGTCAGGGCTGCCTCTTCTTCCAGGCTATCTATTGTTTTAGCTTCCTCCTTCAGGGTTGCTCACTCTTATTTACCTAAGTTGTAGTGCACCTGGGGGTGGCACGGTGGCTTAGTGGTTAGCACGTTTGCCTTTCAGTGATAGGGATTCAAATCCCCATCTGGGTGGAGTTTCCATGTTCTCACCGTGTCTGCGTGAGTTTCCTCCGGGTTCTCTGGTTTCCTCCCACAGTCCAAAAACATGGATCAAGTCAATTGAGTTCTCCAAATTGCCCCATATAGAGTGTGTATGTGTGCGTGTCTGTGTGAGTAAGTGAGTGAGTGTGTGCCCAGTGATAGACTGGCGCCCTGTCCTGGGTATATCTGCCCAGCGCCCGAAACGTTCTCCCCTGAATGAGCATGGGGAACCCCCCCGCGACCATAATATAGGATAAAGCAGAAGATAATGGATGGATGGTAGTGCACCTGGTTCTTATTTCTGCTAATCACAAGTATTGCCCTTCTCTAAATTATTTGCGTTGTTTTACAGTACTTACTTGTGTGTATCCTTTGTATGTATCCCTTTTGTGTTTCAGCTGACTCTGTTATTATTATTATTATTATCATTATTATTTGCCTTCTCTTATTAGACACACTCAAACTAAGTAAGTTATAACAAATTATAAATTAAAATGAATAACAGCCCCAATCATAACTAAAATACCACATGAATAAAAAAAATCATAGATTATTCAAATTGTAGGAAATATGAGTCAGTAGGGTAAGTGTGACTAAAAGTAATACATTGTTAACACGGAGTAGTATTTGACAAAAAGAAAAGATTCAAATTATGTTGCCTGGCCAAAAAAGGTCACATAACGTAATATTTTTTTGAACTGCAATTATTTTTGATTACTGCATGCATTTACTGTGGCATTGTTTCACAAGCATCTGCAATGTCACAACATTTATTTCTGAGCTGCATTAATTTGCCCCCAATATCTTGTATTGATGATGGGAGATTTACAGTAGATCACCAACACATTCCAAATATTCTCATTAGCTTCATGGAATGACTACATTCCTTCCCTGAAGATGCAGTTATGTTACTGTCCTTCCACTTTTTAACAATGGTCTGGACAGTTTTAGTTGTTTCAGCATCTTCTTAGATGTTTTCTTTTTTGGATGCATGCTAATAAGTTGACCATTCTGAAACAGATTAATATATTTTACACGGTCACAAGCTGTGTCTTTTAAAACTGCATGAATTAGTGTTAAATAGCAGCTGAAAAAAAGCTGACTATGTAGGTAAGTTCCTTTGTTTTAGAATTGGGATTCTTCCTTCTCACAAGTGTTCTGTGGGTAGCTACATATTTAGTTGTGAGATGAAGGTTTTTTGTTATAATACATTTTACCCTCCAATTTAAAATTATACCTGTATTTGTTTAAATGAAAAAAGGACAACAAGGCATGTTCAGGTTGTTGTAATCCTGAGTATAAACCTTTTGCAACCACTTAAACATTAATGGCATTTTTTCAATCCTAATTAATCCTAATGCAAAAAAAAAAAAATTAAAAAAAAGTGCAGGCTTTGTATAGTGGCTTTGTTTAGGTATGGCTACGACTGGCAGCCACACTATTTTTAAGCTTTTAAATACCAAAAACTTTTTTAAATTATATTTTAAATTATATTTAAAAATGTTTCGACAAAGCCTGAGTAAAATACATTAATTTCCAAAAATTTATTACATTTGTTTTATGATTAGCCTAATTATTATTTATCTCTGTGTATATTTATCCAATTTGTTTGGATAGTACTGTCCATGAAAATATAATAGTATGGATACAGGGTGGCACAGTGTCATCGTGGTTCGCCAAGTTCACCACTCAGCACTGAATGAACTGAGTTTTTTATGTTCTCCTTGTATCTTCAGTGGTTTTCTTTGGATTTTCTGGTCCTCCCAAAGTCAAAAACATGGATTCAAGTTGACTGCTCTAAATTACCCCTTTATAGTGTCTGTGTCTGTTTGAGTAAGAGTGTGCCCAGCGATGGATTGGCGCCCTGTCCTTGATGTATCTTTTCAGCACCAGCTATACGCTCAATGTTCACCTGTGCCCTAGTAGAGGATTAAACAGAAGATAATGAGATGATATTATGAATAAAAAAACACTGGAAGCACTTGCTATAAAAACAAACAAACAAAATAAGAAACCGGGTGGAGAACAATCCAGGCACATGAACCAGCTTGGAAAATGGTCTTGTGGTGTACACTCACTTGTAAGTTGCTTTGGATCTGCCTAATTATTAAATGTAAAAACAAACAGCACATATAT
Organism: Corydoras maculifer; assembly: GCA_019802435.1. Classification (NCBI taxonomy): domain Eukaryota; kingdom Metazoa; phylum Chordata; class Actinopteri; order Siluriformes; family Callichthyidae; genus Corydoras; species Corydoras maculifer. Next base: position 62,561 of record JAFMOD010000478.1, on the reverse strand, counting down.
TTCTTAATCATTTTCATTGTGGGGATATGGAACTGTCAGTCACCCATCAACAAATCAGACTTCATTCCTGCCTTTGCTGCTCACTCTACTATATGTGTTGCAGCTCTAACCGAGAGCAGTATCTGCCCTGAGGGCATTGACTGCATGACTGCATTATTCTCAAATAGTTAATAGAGTAGCTGGAACAGAATTGCTCCTTTCCCAAACATGAAATTTTTGTTCATACACTTCTAACACTGTTTCCTTTTTTATTAACAATGCAAAAGAATGCATGCAATAATGACAGAGCCACCAATTGCATAATATGCATACAAACCATATGTGATGTACAGATGACAATTGGACAACCCTGGTGGGTTGAAAACAAATGACTTCTAAAAGCATCTGCAAATAGTCATAGGCTTCTTATAGGAAAAAGACAAATAAAGGTTGTCTGTTTTTGCCTTAAAGGTAGGCTATGAAGAGTATCTTTGGAATGTACGGAAGAGTCTAGTGTGGAAGAAGATTTTTTCACAGACAGATAAAAACTATCAAATGCCAATAGAATAGAATAGAAAAGAAAACTTTATTGTCATTGCACATTGTACTTGTACATTGTCAATTATTATATGTGCAACACACTTTGGACAATTTGTTGTCATTTATAGAGGTTTCTATTGTCTTCCCTCTGTATTATATATCATGTACACAATTGAGCAGTTCATTTTATTTTTGTTATATTTATGACATTTCTAATTTCAATTTCTGATTCCTATTTCTTTCTATTAATTTTTCTTTCTATTTTTTAAAGAACTTCTCTTTATATCTATGAGATGTAAAATAATACTGTACAATAAAATTAATACACAAATATGTGCAATCTAAAGTTTTAGATATAAATATATAGAATAATTGACAAACCGGGGCTTGGTGGTTAGCACGTTAGGGTGGAGTTTCCATGTTCTCCCCGTGTTCGTGCGGGTTTCCTCCGGGTTTTCCGGTTTCCTCCCACAGTCCAAAAACATGGATCAAGTCAATTGAGTTCTCCAAATTGCCCCATATAGTGTGTGTATGTGTGCGTGTCTGTATGAGTGTGTGCCCAGCGATAGATTGGTGCCTGTCCTGGGTGTATCTGCCCAGCACCCGAAACGTTCTCTCCTGGATGGGTATGGGGAACCCCCCCGCGACTCTAATATATATAGGACAAAGCGGAAGATAATGAATGAATGAATGAATGAATGAATATGCAATAAATAAGCCACCAGGGAATATTTTGCTCAGATACACAGACATAACCTGAACTCTACTAGAGATAAACAAACAGAAATGAATAAAAAAGACAATCCTGCCTTAAAGACCAATGTTGTTTAGTGTTTACCAGATGAAGATTTAATGAACAATAACATTAGCCAATTTTAAAAAGGCCCTCAGTTGATTAATAGTCTCTGAGGTGTCAATGGAACCCAAGAATTGTAAACACCCTGCTCTTAATCTGATCTTTGTTGGTTGATGACAACTCTGACTGTGGATTAGTACAGAATGTACTCATGAAATATAGGAATAATAAGTTGTATATAAGGTAAATATAATAAGTTGTATATAAGGTTGTATATAAGGTAAATGGCATTAATGATCCCAAGCCAGTACTCAAAAGTCATAAAAACAAATGTAAAGTTCTATATAAAGGTTTATTCATAGTTTAGACTTGTTTTTGTTTTTTTCTTGGTCCGGACAGTAGTACAAATTTATAAATTCTAAAAAGTCAGATCTTCAAAAAAATTCCAATAAATTATTTATTTAAGTAAGCACAATAAGGTTTTTAAAATTATTTAAATTATAGGAGATTAAACATAAACTCTATATATGAATATAATATTCTTGTTTTTTAAAAAGGACATTTAATACAAAATCATAATCAAAATTATAATAACATAATATATATATATATATATATATATATATATATATATATATATATATATATATACAGTGGGTTGCAAAAGTATTCATACCCCTTGAACTTTTCCATATTTTGTCACATTACAACCACAAACATAAATATATTTCACTGGAATTTAATGTGAAAGACCAACACAAAGTGGTATACAATTGTGAAGTGGAATGAAAGTTATACATGAATCAACAATTTTT